>JASVEL010005202.1:0-388701 GCA_032618575.1 Nicotiana noctiflora | reverse complement strand
GTTATTGATTAACTGATTGCACTGTCGTGTGCTGTGTTGGCTCTGTCTCTAGGTATGTTGGGAAATTTTGATAAAGGTTATGGTGCTTCGTAGATATGAAGAAATACTAGGATGTTGTGAACTTATGTTGGTGAAGAATGTTCGGTGTATAGAAAAGAAAGATAGCTAATTGTATCGGTATGTAATCATGTTTTGCGGTGTCAAAGTTCTAGCAAGGAACGAGTGGTTATGTTCAATAAGACAGTTGAATTACAACTGAATAAGGGTAAATGACGCCCGAGAATAGTCCTGTGGTGTTCCAGATTTTGCTTGTAACGAATGCATTAAGATTATGTATGTGGCTAAAGATGGTGTTTTCGTTAGAAGGGATCAAGACTTGTTCTATGTTATGTGAATGATGGGATTCTATGTCTCCGTATTGGAAGGTAATAATACTAATTCAAAAATCGCATGAAGTTCTTCAAAACAAGTATTGTAGAATGTGGTACTCCTGGGAAACATTGAGAGTGGCCTATGGGTTTTAGACCGTGTGGTCTTATGTACGAGTCTCGTGTGGTAACATGAGTTGAGTTATGGTAGTGCTACAGTAAAGGCTAATACTAAGTTAAAGATGGTTCAGAAAAGAAATTGAGTAAATGGAGCAACTTGTTAATAAATCAAAGCGGTATGATAAGGAATACGATTAATTCCCGGTAGGTGTTTGAAGTAATGAGTCTTGCAGATGTTGTGCAACAAAGCTCTTGAGTGCTGGCAGTTGTGTAACTTGATATGGGTATAAGGACTCAGTCCTGGCAGTTTAACTTATGCAATGTAATTGGGAGAAAGAGTTTATGATGAGTTTTACCGTGGTTTGAAAATAAGTGTACTTTTCCTGTTGGTATGCAAGGCTTGGAATGTGTAATGAGTTTTTTCTATATGGGATCATGAAAGCCCTTGACTAGTTGAGTGCGCCGATGGTTGCGGTGTAGGATATGAATATGAATTTCCATGTTATCATAGTGTGGTATGGTATATGCGATGTGTTATAGAAAGTTGATAATGGTATATTCAAGGTTTTGTGATCAGTTCATAATATATGGGGAGTCATTAAAATTATTTAGCAGCGCGGGCAGCTGCAAGTGATTTAAAGAATCGATCTTTATGGTGATTAAATAAAATGGTACTGCTATTCTAGTAATTTGGCAGGGTATATGGTCCAAAAGGACAAGGTAATGTAAACTGACAATATCCAGTGGTATGGTGGTATTCTCTTGTTGGATCGACTATAATAACTAAGTCATTGATGGCATAGTGAAATTTCTGAATGGCTTTCGTGGTATGAATGGACACTTGATGTGCGTTATGTATTTGTACAGTGAAGTACGGGATCGGGCATTGTGATTCATGTGTTATATATGTGTTGGAGACTTGAAGTTCTCGTTAGTCCGCCTATGCAGTGGTTGTATATCATGTGTATCGACACTGTTTTGTGATTATCGAAAATTAGAAGCTCTAGTGGCTTTTTCTCTCGGCTTGATATGACGAATTTGGATTATGATACTTGATTGTTGGCTGGTCATCATTGGGCCAGGTTATCTAGACTAATGTGATATAGACTATGATGGTATGGCACAAATTGTGTAGCAAAGTGCATCAGAGTATGCTCCAGCGGGGTAGTTGTACCTCAGGACCAGCAGACGGCTGGTGGGTATTGCTTGTTCGGTTGGGCCTTCGTGGCGGATATCAATGCAGAGGTTTCTATCGTTGATTTGGTTCCGGTATTGAGTAACTTTGTCGGATATGCTTCTTGTGGCCGAACTTGAGGCTATATATGTTTACCATAATGAGCCATTTGACTCGACGCGCATTTCTTTGGAGAGGGTTCTATATTGGATCGGGTGGCACGCCGCCACGGGTATGTTGGTGGTTTTCGTTGGGGTCCTGGGGGCCTCGGGGTGTTTTCGGATGGCTAAACGAGAGAAAATGTGGAAAATTGCAGGTTTTGATTCTGTTCTGTTGTTTTCGCTCCTGCGGAAATGGGAGCGCAGGAGCGAGTCCGCAGGAGCGGACAAGAGGGCGCGGGGGCGAGTGACTTCGCAGAAGCGGAATCGTCTCCGCTGAAGCAGCGTCACAGGAGCGAAGATGAGACCACAGAAGCGGTCAAGAGAGAAATGGGGGAAAAACGCATAAGCGGATTTATTGACCGCATAGGCGAGTCCGCAGGAGCGGACACTTGATCGCAGAGGCGGAAAGGACCGCAGGGGCGGAACGTTATCCGCAGAAGCGGATGCGCAGGGGCGGTCCTTGGATCGCTGGTGCGGAAATGGCCAAAAGGGCCTGGGTTCGCAGAAGCGACCAAAAGGTCGCGGAAGCGGTTCCGCAGGGGCGGAATTTTATCCGCAGAAGCGAAAATCGCTGTGAGTTAAGTGTATCAGAAGTTAGAAAAATTTCAGAAACATTTCACACATTTGGGTCTCGGCTTTAGAGGCGATTTGGGCGATTTTGAAGAGAAACTCAAGGGAAATCATGAGGTAATCAACTATGGACTTAAACTATGATTAGTATTGGTAATATTATGCAATTATATCATGAAAATGGAGGAATTTGGGATAATTTATGGAGGATTTAGCCCTAGGCTTGAACTTTAGAAAATCAAGGTTTTGAATGGGCAAATGGAGTCCGAATTTGGTAAAATCGATATGCTTAGACTCGTATTGAGATGAGGGTTCCGAATATGTGACTTTCGTGATTTTTCGACAAGCGTACCGAAAGTCGAGTTTTGACAACTTTGGGAATTTTGATGTAAATTGAGTTGTATTGATTGGGTGTCGTCCCATTGGCCTAATTTGTTGTATTTCTACTGTATTTGATCAGATTCTACGCGTGCGGAGCTTGATTCTCGTGGCGAGGGCATTTGCGGAATAGTCGTCGCGCTGTATTGAGGTGAGTAATAGATGTGGGTGATGACCAGCGGGTTCGAAACCCCGGTATACCACTTTGTGACGCTGTATAGCGGCGAGACACGCACACTGTTGAGAGTGCGGGGTCGATCATGAACTGGAGACTATATATTAGTCCGACCTGTTGATACTGTATTATTGGCTATTCTCGAGCCGTTGAACCCCTCCTTGGGCGGTTGAGTATTTTGTGGGCTGTGAGCCAGTTATTTGGATCCCGCGAGAATCGTTATCATTGTCTTATCATGTTGACATGTTAGTTACTACCAGTCCGTAACTATTTCGGTTATCATGCTATTTCCAATCTCTGGAACTTGATATTACTATTTTCAAGCTGAAAAATGATAAAAGATGTTTTCAAACTACTTATGGAGCCTGCGAGGCTGTATCTGCATATTAGCTGACTAGTAGTGGATCGGGCTGCGCGCCGCGGCGAGATATATGTTGGATCGGACTGCACGCCGCAGGAATATCTCTATGAGATGTGCTTGGGCTGTAGGAGCCCCTCCGGAGTCTGAACCCCCAGAGTGAGCACGGGTACCCAAAATTGGAGTCGGGCTACGCGCCGTAGCGGTCATATCATGCATTGCATTGTATTTAGCTACATCTGCTAGCTGTTATGCTATTTATTGGTATTTGTTGGTACAGGTACAGTGAATATTGATTCTATGACAGGGTAGCTGATTATAGTTTTACATAGTGCTTTATTGCGGATTTCTTATCTGCGCTGTCTTACCCTTGTTTATTACCACTGAGTCTGGCAGTACTCATTTTACTCGCTGCACCTTGTGTGCAGATCCAGGTACCTCTCAGCAGACTTGATTCGGTAGCTACTCGGAGGCATTGTGCGGGATAGTCGAGGTAGGTGCAGCGTCCGCAGGACCTGACTCCCCTTCTAGCTGTCATTTCTTATCTTGTTGTCTTTCTTTTCCGCATTGAGTTTGTTATAAACTTTATTACACTTATGTTCTTTAGAGGCTCATGACTCTTGACCCTTCGGTCTATGGGAGTTAGTAATATTTTGGGACTTGGTCTCCCCGCTGTTGGTATAAATATTACTATTGTTTCATATTTTGAAATGCTTAAATGGGTTAATGAGAGCTTTTAGCTCCGTTGTTGATATTGATTGGTCAGGCTGGCTTAGCAATGTGCTGGGCGCCATCACGACCGGATCTGGGGTCGTGACAAAGTAGCTACCGAATCAAGTCTGCTGAGAGGTACCTGGATCTGCACACAAGGTGCAGGGAGTAAAATGAGTACTGCCAGACTCAGTGGTAATAAACAAGGGTAAGACAGCGCAGATAAGAAATCCGCAATAAAGCACTATGTAAAACTATAATCGGCTACCCTGTCATAGAATCAATATTCACTGTACCTGTACCAACAAATACCAATAAATAGCATAACAGCTAGGAGATGTAGCTAAATGCAATGCAATGCATGATATGACCGCTACGGCGCGTAGCCCGACTCCAATTTTGGGTACCTGTGCTCACTGTGGGGGTTCAGACTCCGGAGGGGCTCCTACAGCCCAAGCACATCTCATAGAGATTTACTGCGGCGTGCAGCCCGATCCAACATATATATCTCGCTGCGGCGCGTAGCCCGATCCACTACTAGTCAGCTAATATGCAGATACAGCCTCGCAGGCTCAAAAGTAGTTTTTGAAAAACTCTTTTTATCATTTTTCAGTTGGAAAACAGTAATATCAAGTTCCAGAGAATGGAATTAGCATAATAACAGATAAGCTGCGGACTAGTAGTAAACTAGCATGTCTATATGATAAGACAATGATAACAATCCTCGCGGGATCCAATAATTGGCTCTCGGCCCACAAGTATACTCAACCGCCCAAGAAGGGGGTTCAACGGCTCGAGAATAGCCAATAATACGTTCATGATCGACCCCGCACTCTCAAGAGTGTGCGTGTCTCGCCGCTATACAGCGTCACAAAGTGGTATACCGGGGTTTCGAACCCGCCGGTCATCACCCACATCTATTACTCACCTCAATACGGCGCGACGACTACTCCGCAATGCCCTTGCCACGAGAATCAAGCTCCGCACGCGTAGAATCTGATCAAATACAGTAGAAATACAACAAATTAGGCCAATGGGACGACACCCAATCAATATAACTCAATTTACATCAAAATTCCCAAAGTTGCCAAAACCCGACTTTCGGTACGCTTGTCGAAAAATTACAAAAGTCACATATTCGGAATCCTCATCTCGATACGAGTCTAGGCATATAAAATTTACAAAAATCGGACTCCATTTGCCCACTCAAATTGGTGTTTTTCTTCAATTTAGGCCTAGGGCTCAAACCCACCTTTAATCTTCCATTTACAAAAATTTAACCAAGGATTTCATGTTAAAATGATGTAATTAAGCCACAAAACTTACCTCCAATGAATCCCCGATGAATTCCCAGCAATTCCCGTCAATTTCTTCTCTTGGAACTCAAAAATGGCGTTTTGGGGTATGAAACCCGCGACTGGTTCTGTTCTGAACTTAACTTCACTGCCAGCCTATTTTCTTCATCGCGTTCGCGACGCCTCTCACGCGAACGCGATGCCCTCTTCCTCTTCTTCATCGCGAACGCGTCACCCCTTCATGCGTTCGCGAAGGTCAACTTCCCAGCCTCCGGATTATTACTCTACGCGAACGCGTAGTCTCCCACGCGAACGCGTGGCCTCGCCAATTCCTTCTTCGCGATCGCGACCTAAACCCACGCGAACGCGATGCGTCCTAACTCCCTCATACGAGAACGCGACCTTCTCCCACGCGTCCGCGAAGCATGCTGAACCTGGCCTACGCGAACGCGGGCCTTGCCCTCGCGAACGCGAAGGCCTAAATACTGCCCAGTGATCTGGAGATTACATCAGGTCTTTTCTTGCTTCCAAATGCCGTATGATGGTCCGGATTCACCCCGAGGCCCCCGGGACCCCAACGAAAACCACCAACATACCCCAAAACACGATACGAACTTGTTCCAATCATAAAAACATCATCCTAAATATCAAAATCACCAATTACACACGGATTCAAGCCTAAATTTCTTAAAACTTTCCGAATTACACATTCGATCAAAAACCCGACCAAACGACGTCCGAATGACTTGAAATTTTGCAGGCACATCCAAAATCACCTAACGAAGCTACTGCAACTGTCGGAATTCCATTCCGACTCTTGGGTCAAAATCTCACCTACCGTTCGGATTTCGCCAAAATTCAACCTTAGCCAATTCAAGCCTAAAACTACACCGGGCCTCCAAATTCAATTCCGATCGCTCCCCTAAGTCACAAATCACCTCCCGGAACTAACCGAATCATCAGAATCCGATTCCGAGCCCTCTAACCAAATAGTCAACTCCGGGTTGACTTTCCTTATTCAAGTTCCTTCAAAAAGGCTATATGCCTCATTTTCAATCCAAATCACTCCTAAATCACCCGATAGACTCTAGCACTGGTATAAAAGCATAAAACATGTATTTACAACATAATGGGGTGGTAATTCTCGTGACGACGAGCCGGTTCGTCACATTCTCCCCCTCTTAAGCAAACGCTCGTCCTCGAGCGGGTCAAGGAACATACCTGAAGTCTCAAACAAATGAGGATATCTGCTCCGCATCTCCCGCTCGATCTCCCAAGTGGCCTCCTCCACGGGTCGACCTCTCCACTGAACCTTAACTGATGCAATCTCCTTAGACCTCAGCTTTCTCACCTGACGTCCCAAAATGGCAATAGGCTCCACATCATAGGATAGATCACCATCAAGCTGAATGGTGCCGAAATCTAATACATGAGACGGATCTCCAATGTACTTCCGGAGCATAGACACATGGAATACTGGATGAACGCTGGATAAGCTGGGCGGCAAGGCCAACTCGTATGCCACCTCTCCAACTCTCCTAAGTATCTCAAAAGGACCAATGTACCTAGGACTCGACTTTCCTTTCTTCCCAAACCTCATGACACCCTTCATAGGTGAAACCTTCAACAATACTCTGTCACCAACCATGAAAGACAACTCTCGAACTCTACGGTCCGCATAACTCTTCTCGCGAGACTGTGCTGTACGAAGCCTCTCCTGGATCAACTTTGCTCTATCCAGAGCATCCTGGACTAACTCAGTCCCTATCAATCTAACCTCACCAGGCTGAAACCATCCCACGGGGGATCTACACCGCCTGCCATACAATGCCTCATACGGGGCCATCTGAATACTCGACTGATAACTGTTGTTGTAGGCAAACTCAGCAAGTGGTAGGAACTCGTCCCACGAACCACCAAAATCAATCACACAAGCTCGCAACATATCCTCCAAGATCTGAATAGTGCGCTCAGACTGTCCATCTGTCTGGGGGTGAAATGTTGTACTCAACTCAACCCGCGTACCCATCTCTCGCCGAAATGCTCTCCAAAACTGAGAAGTGAACTGAGTACCCCTGTCGGATATGATAGACACTGGGACTCCATGCAACCGAACAATCTCTCGAATAAAGATCGCTGCCAACCGCTCCGATGAGTAGGTAGTACTAACTGGAATGAAGTGAGCTGACTTGGTCAGGTCTATCCACAATCACCCATACAGAATCAAACTTCCTCGCCGTCCGAGGGAGTCCGGTAACAAAGTCCATAGTGATCCTCTCCCATTTCCACTCAGGAATAACAATGCGCTGAAATACACCACCGGGCCTCTGATGCTCGTACTTAACCTGCTGACAGTTAAGGCACCGTGCTACATGTCTGACAATGTCCATTTTCATCTTTCTCCACCAATAGTGTTGTTTCAAATCTTGATACATCTTAGCGGCTCCTGGATGGATAGAATACCGCGAGCTATGGGCCTCTTCCAGAATCAACTCACGAAGGCCATCAACATTGGGTACACATACCCGGCCCTGCATCCTCAATACGCCGTCACTATCAATGGTGACATCTCTAGCATCATCATGCTGAACTCTATCCCTCAGGACAGCCAAATGTGGATCATCATACTGGCGCTCACGAATACGATCATATAGAGATGACCGAGATACAACACAAGCCAATACCCTGCTGGGCTCCGAAATATCTAACCTCACTAGCCGATTGGCTAGCACCCGAACATCATAAGCAAATGGCCTCTCCTCAGCTGGAATATATGCCAAGCTCCCCATACTGACCGCCTTCCGGCTCAAAGCATCGGCCACCACATTGGCCTTCCCGGATGATATAATATAGTAATGTCATAATCCTTCAGCAACTCTAGCCATCTCCGCTGTCTCAAATTAAGGTCTTTCTGTTTGAACAAGTGCTGGAGACTACGATGGTCGGTATACACCTCACAAGACACGCCGTACAAATAGTATCTCCAAATCTTCAATGCATGAACAATGGCGGCTAGCTCCAAATCATGAACAGGATAGTTCTTCTCATTTGGCTTCAACTGCCGAGAAGCATAAGCAATTACCTTACCTTCCTGCATCAACACACAACCTATCCCCACTCTCGAGACATCACAATAAACGGTATATGAACCTGAAGCTGATGGCAATACTAACACTGGAGCTGTGGTCAAAGCTGTCTTAAGCTTCTGAAAGCTCTCCTCGCACTCATCCGACCACACGAATGGTGCACCCTTCTGGGTCAATTTAGTCAATGAAGAAGCAATGGATGAAAATCCCTGAACAAGCCGGCGATAATATCCCGCCAAACCAAGAAAACTCCTGATCTCTGTAGCTGAGGACGGTCTAGGCCAACTCGCACCGCCTCTATCTTTTTCGAACAACTCTGAATACCATCACGAGACACCACGTGTCCCGGAAATGCCACGGACTCGAGCCAAAACTCACACTTGGAGAATTTAGCATATGGCTTCTCCTCCCTCAATCTCTGCAACACAATACTCAAATGCTGAGCATGCTCCTCCGACTACGGGAGTAGACTAGAATGTCATCAATGAACACAATCACAAATGAATCCAAATAAGGCATGAACACACTGTTCATCAGATGCATAAATGCTGTTGGGGCGTTGGTCAGCCCAAAAGACATCACAAGAAACTCATAATGACCATATCGGGTCCTGAATGCAGTCTTCATAATATCCGAGTCCCTGATCTTCAGCTGGTGATAGCCTGAACGAAGATCGATCTTAGAAAACACCCTCGCACCTTGTAACTGATCAAACAAATCATCTATGCGCGGTAGATGGTACTTGTTCTTCACTGTCACTTTGTTCAATTGCCTATAATCAATACACATTCGCATGGAACCATCTTTCTTTTTAACAAATAATACCGGCGCACCCCACGGGGACACACTAGGGCGAATGAAACCCTTATCCAGAAGCTCTTGAAGTTGCTCTTTCAGTTCTTTCAACTCAGCTGGTGCCATCCGATAAGGAGGAATGGATATAGGCTGAGTGCCCGGCACCAAGTCAATGCCAAAATCAATATCCCTGTCCGGCGGCATGCCCTGCAGGTCCGAGGGGAATACATCCGGGAAGTCCCTCACAACAGGTACAGAATCAATGCTAGGAGACTCAGCTCCCACATCTCTCACAAAATCTAGGTACGATAAACACCCTTTTTCAACCATCTTCTGAGCTTTTAACAATGAAATAACACGGCTAGGGACGAAATCGGTCGAACCCCGCCACTCGATATGAGAAATACCAGGAATGGCCAACGTAACTGTCTTAGCATGACAGTCCAATATAGCATGGTACGGAGACAACCAGTCCATACCCAATATAACATCAAAGTCCACCATCCCCAACAATAACAAATCTGCCTGGGTCTCCAGACCCCCAATAGATATAACACAGGATCTATAGACATGATCCACAATAATCGTATCACCCACGGGGGTGGATACATGAACAGGTAAATCAAGACTACTACGAGTCGCACCCAAGTAATGTGCAAAATAAGAGGACACGTAAGAATATGTGGATCCTGGATCAAATAGAACAGAGGCATCTCTGTGACAGACAGAAATGATACCTGTAATCACTGCATCGGAGGCAACTGCATCACGCCTGTCAGGAAGTGCATAGAAACGTGCCTGGCCTCCACCAGATCTCTCCTCGCCCCTGGGGCGACCACGAGAAGACTGACCTCCACCTCTACTAGACTGAGATGGTGCTGAAGAGGAGGGCTGATCCCTCTGCTGAGTCCTGTCCCTACGGAGTCGAGGGCACTGTCTCCTCATGTGGCCAAACTCACCACACTCATAACATGCACCTGGTGCCTGATAAGGGGACTGAAGGGAACCCCTCGCCGCAGAAGAACCCTGGGCTGATGAAGTAGGTGCTGCACCCTGGGCTGGAAGGGCACTAAGATTATGTCATCTGAATCTGAATACACATCTGGATATATTAAGATGTGTATTAAGATCTGAATACCAAAAATTAAGACTGTTTGATTTTTAACATCTGAATGCATAAAATTTATCTTTATTTGAAAAAAATCTAATATTCTATCAATAAAATATATAGTTTAAAATATGAAAGTTGTTGGTAGTGATGGTTAATGGGTGAATGCCGACTAAAGGCGGTGGTTGGTGGTAGTTTTGGTTGATAATGGTGGTTCATGCTAGTAGCTAGTAGTGATTGGTAGTGGTGGCAATTATGATTGATGATGGTAGTGGTAGGTAGTGATAGTTAAGAACGGCGAGTGGTGGTTTGTGATTGAGGAATGTGGTGGTAGGTTATAATGATAGGCGGTGCTGACTGCGGTTGTTAATGGTGATGAGGTGGTTGGTTGTGGTAGTTGAGGTGGATAAATGTTGAATGCGAGTGACAATGATGGTGGTCGGAGTGGTGGGATGGTGGATGGTGATGGTCGATAATGGTGGAAGCTATGATTGAGGATGATGGTGGCGTGGTGGTGGTGGCGGCGACGGTGTCGGCGGTGCCGGCGGTGGCTGAGTATGGTGGTGGTGGCGGCATAGTGGTAGTTGATAATGGTAAGCGGTGGCGGCAATTAATAATGAATATGTGATAGCATCTTAATGAAATTAAGTCTCTGTTACAGATCTTAATCATACAGACCTATTCAGACTCATTAAGTGGTTGTTAAGTAAAAAAAACAAACACACTTAATGACTGACCCTGCTGAAATCCCTGTCGACCACGACCATAAGAACCTCTGCTCTGTTCAGGGCGTCCTGAATGAGAAGGTCTAGATGAGCGACCTCTGCTCTGCTGGGAATGCTCTCTGGACGGAGCACCACTGAAACAACCAGAACCACGAGGCCTCTTGGCCTCCCGCTCCTCTCTCTCTCGGCGACGATCCGCCTCAATGGAGCGTGCCATATCAGCAACTTGCTCAAACGATGATGACAGAACTCGCTCGCTGGTCATAAGAATACGGATAGAGTAGTTGAGGCCATCAATGAACCTCCTGATCCTCTCCCTATCAGTGGGGATCATCCATGTGGCATGCCTAGCCAACTGAGTGAATCTAAGCTCATACTGAGTCACAGACATGTCGCCCTGAATCAACCACTCGAACCGGCGACGTAGCTCCTCGCGACGAGACCGAGGTACATATTTCTCTAGAAAGAGAGTAGAGAACTGCTGCCATGTGAGAGGTGCTGCTCCTGCAGGCCTACGCCTCTCAAACTCTTCCCACCAATCAAATGCGGGACCGGTGAACTGAAAGGTAGTAAATGAAACTCCGCTGGACTCAAGAATACCAGCCGTCCGCAACATCCTCTGACACTTATCCAAGAAACCCCGGGCATCCTCGCCCTCAACGCCACTAAAATGGGGTGGCTGAAGTCTACCAAATCTCTCAAGACGACGCTGCTCGTCGTCGGGCATAGCCTGAACCATATGCTCTGGAGCTGGAGCTGGTGCAGCTGGAGGAATAACCGGTGCAACCACCTGAGCGGGGACCGCCTCTGGCGTCTGAAGTCCCTGAACAACCGGGTCGGGTGTGCGAGCTGCAGGGGTCTGCTGACCACCCCCTGTCTGAGACGTCGCTGCAGTAGCAGTAGCTGAGACTATCTGAGCCAAACCAGAACACACCTGATAATATCTGAGCAAGAGTCTCCTGAAGACCAGGGATAGCAATAGATATAGTCTGGCCCTGAACTGAGGTTGCTGGGGCATCGACCACTGGGGGCTGCTCCTGAACTGGTACAACGGGCGGGTCAGCTGGCACTGCCTCAGCCGCCCTACCTCTACCTCTATCACGACCGCGCCCACGGCCTCTAACAGGTGGCAATGGAGGTCGTCCACCTCGTCCTGATACTCGCGTTCTCGCCATCTGCGAGAGAATAGAATATAGAAGCTCAGTTCTCAGAACAACAAGATCGCACGACAGATTTCAAGAAAAGTGAAGTTTTCCTAAAGGTTCGCAGCCTCCCGAGGATAAGTACAGGTGTCCCCGTACCGATCCACAAGACTCTACTAACCGGCTCAAGACTCATGAGGCCTAGTAAACCTAGGCTTTGATACCAACTTGTCACGACCCCAAATCCGGTCGTGATGGCGCCCAGCACATTGCTAAGCCAGCCTGACCAATCAATATCAACAACGGAGCTTGAAGCTCTCTTTAACCCATTTAAGCATTTCAAAATATGAAACAATAGTAATACTTATACCAACAGCGGGGAGACCAAGTCCCAAAATATACTAACTCCCATAGACCGAAGGGTCGAGAGTCATGAGCCTCTAAAGAACATAAGTGTAATAAAGTTTATAACAAACTCAGTGCGGAAAAGAAAGACAACAAGATAAGAAATGACAGCTAGAAGGGGAGTCAGGTCCTGCGGACGCTGCAGCTACCTCGACTATCCTGCACAATGCCTCCAAGTAGCTACCGAATCAAGTCTGCTGAGAGGTACCTGGATCTGCACACAAGGTGCAGGGAGTAAAATGAGTACTTCCAGACTCAGTGGTAATAAACAAGGGTAAGACAGCGCAGATAAGAAATCCGCAATAAAGCACTATGTAAAACTATAATCAGCTACCCTATCATAGAATCAATATTCACTGTACCTGTACCAACAAATACCAATAAATAGCATAACAGCTAGCAGATGTAGCTAAATGCAATGCAATGCATGAATATGACTGCTACGGAGTGTAGCCCGATCTATTTGGGTACCCGTGCTCACTGTGGGGGTTCGGACTCCGGAGGGGCTCCTACATCCCAAGCATAATATCAAGATATGCTGCGACGCATAGCCCGATCCACTACCAGTTAGCTATAATGCAATGTAGCCTCACATGCACATAAATAGTATTTGAAATCTCTTTTTATCATTTTCAGTAAAAATAGTGTTTCAGAAATTTCAGAGTTTGGAAAACCATTTTAGACAGTAACAGCTCAGGACTGGTATCAAAATAGCATGTCAATATTATAGAAACAATAGCAAAAGAAGGGGGTTCAACGGCTCAAGAGTGGCCATTATCACAATATATATATATATATGCAACCATCCGAGAAGGAGGTTCGACGGCTCGAGAATAGCCAATAATACGGTATCAACAGGTCGGACTAATATATAGTCTCCAGTTCATGATCGACCCCGCACTCTCAAGAGTGTGCGTGTCTCGCCGCTATACAGCGTCACAAAGTGGTATACCGGGGTTTCGAACCCGCTGGTTATCACCCACATCTATTACTCACCTCAATACGGCGCGACGACTATTCCGCAATGCCCTTGCCACGAGAATCAAGCTCCGCACGCGTAGAATCTGATCAAATACAGTAGAAATACAACAAATTAGGCCAATGGGATGACACCCAATCAATATAACTCAATTTACATCAAAATTAGCGAAGTTGCCAAAACCCGACTTTCTGTACGCTTGTCGAAAAATTACAAAAGTCACATATTCGGGATCCTCATCTCGATACGAGTCTAGGCATATAAAATTTACCAAAATCGGACTCCATTTGCCCACTCAAATCGGTATTTTTCTTCAATTTAGGCCTAGGGCTCAAACCCACCTTTAATCTTCCATTTACAGAAATTTAACCAAGGATTTCATGTTAAAATGATGTAATTAAGCCACAAAACTTATCTCCAACGAATTCCCGATGAATTCCCAGCAATTCCCGTCAATTTCTTCTCTTGGAACTCAAAAATGGCGTTTTGGGGTATGAAACCCGCGACTGGTTCTGTTCTGAACTTAACTTCACTGCCAGCCTATTTTCTTCATCGCGTTCGCGACGCCTCTCACGCGAACGCGATGCCCTTTTCCTCTTCTTCATCGCGAACGCGTCACCCCTTCACGCGTTCGCGAAGGTCAACTTCCCAGCCTCCAGATTATTACTCTACGCGAACGCGTAGTCTCCCACGCGAACGCGTGGCCTCGCCAATTCCTTCTTCGCGATCGCGACCTAAACCCACTCGAACGCGATGCGTCCTAACTCCCTCATACGCGAACGCGACCTTCTCCCACGCGTTCGCAAAGCATGCTGGACCTGGCCTACGCGAACGCGGGCCTTGCCCTCGCGAACGCGAAGGCCAAAATACTGCCCAGTGATCTGCATATTACAGCAGGTCTTTTCTTGCTTCCAAATGCCGGATGATGGTCCGGATTCACCCCGAGGCCCACGGGACCCCAACGAAAACCACCAACAAACCCCAAAACACGATACGAACTTGTTCCAATCATAAAAACATCATCCTAAACATTAAAATTACCAATTACACACGGATTCAAGCCTAAATTTCTTAAAACTTTCCGAATTACACATTCGATCAAAAACCCGACCAAACGATGTCCGAATGACCTGAAATTTTGCAGGCATATCCAAAATCACCTAACGGAGCTACTGCAACTGTCGGAATTCCATTCCGACTCCCGGATCAAAATCTCACCTACCGTTCGGATTTCGCCAAAATTCAACCTTAGGCAATTCAAGCCTAAAACTACACCGGACCTCCAAATTCAATTCCGATTGCTCTCCTAAGTCATAAATCATCCTCCCGGAACTAACCGAATCATCAGAATTCGATTCCGAGCCCTCTAACCAAATAGTCAACTCCGGGTTGACTTTCCTTATTCAAGTTCCTTCAAAAAGGCTATATGCCTCATTTTCAATCCATATCACTCCTAAATCACCCGATAGACTCTAGCACTGGTATAAAAGCATAAACCATGTATTTACAACATAACGGGGTGGTAATTCTTGTGACGACGAGCCGGGTCGTCACACTTCTGCCCAAACTCTTTCTTCTTTGTCTCTTTTAAATTTTGAAAATGAAAAAAAGGTAAAACACGGAAGAAAATAGAAGAAAAAAAAATGGAAGTTGCTCAAATGGGTCAAGAGCACACACGCCTTCACCGATCACATTTTGGGCACAAAATCCATCAGTGGCCATCTCCGATTTTTTCAAACTGTACCAGCGCCCCCACCCAAACTGGGCAATTCACTGCTACAGTGCCACGATAGTGATGAAATGCTCGTTTCTCTATCGTCCACCGGTGAAAAACCACCTGACCAAAGCCATTTTGAATGGAATCTAATTGCGTACCCACCCTAAAAAGAATCATCCAAAACTCCTCCTTTATCGTTGCAAATCTCAAATCTGGTGCAACAATCACTGTAGCGATAAATCGTCTGGGAAATCAAAATATCTCCCTACGCGATTCTGGGGATCCAAATGATACTCCACTACGCGAAGATTATTCTCTATCACATGCGCATCTCCTCACCAAAAATCAGCCCATTATACCGTGGGAATCATTCCCACTGGTCTTTTACAAATCACCGGCAAGCTTGAAATACCGGAGATGGAGTTCCAGCCATTCCAATGGAAAACCAAAGGTACCAGAAGTTGCGTGTTGATCAGGAGAACGTGTTTGCAGGATCAATTTCATATGGGTATCAACCAATTGATCCAATTTTACAATCCAAGAGCCCCGTTGGACCGACTGAACTAGGTGCTCGACATTAAATTAGAAAAAGAAAGAACTGATCTTTAAATTTATTTTGTTTTTTGGGTAATTTGTATTAAGTTTTAATTACAAATTACACGTGTCATTCATTGATTGACTAATTTGGCAAGTGTAACTCACGCATCTGGTATACTATACCAGGGTGTCTATTTGATTTACTTAACATACATTTGAGGTGTCTACTTGATAAATAGGTCTATTGAAGTGTTCAAATGACCGTTGTGGACAACTTGAAGGGGCTATTTATGTATTTCGCCTTTTTGAAATAATTGATTTGGTGTGGTGGGATCGTTTCCTATTTTTCTTTCCAATTATGCCCTAACTTATTACTCTACAATTTTATATTACCCTTTACCCTGTTTTTTAAAATATTTTAACTCCAAATCTCCAACTTCTAAACTACTTTATTTGTTTTCCAGTACTTCTGTCGTCAACGTTAAAGGTATTTTCCCGCCTTCTATTTTACTTTTTCTCCTAATTTGCTTTTAACTCAATTCTAATTAGTTGTGCTCCTTTCTTTTGCCATCTTCTATTCTACTTTCTTAAGGCGTTTTGCCTTCTTCTGTTTTATTTTTTAAAAATTATTTTATGCATAATTTTTGATAAATTCAATATTTAAATAATTGAGGCTATTTTAGTAAACTTATCCATTATAGTACAGTACGATACAGTCAACCAAACAGGAAAATATTAATATTTAATAATGACAAACAATACAATCTATACAAACATTGTATTCATAAAACAATACGGTATAATGCAATACAGTACAATACAATATATTATAAAACGACGAGAAATAATGATCCAAACATACTGTAATATTCGGACTCTTCACTTTCAGTGACGCATCGGTGTTGACACGGCATGGTTGTTGGTGTGAGTGTGGGATCGGTATCGTATCAGACTTGGTCAACTGATTTTGGGTACTTTAACCAAAACGGACGGATAAATTTGGGACAAATACAATGATTTTTGAAATCAAAATAAAAGTTAGTGTGAAATTGTAGAAAATGAAATACTTTGTGTATAGAAATTTCTATGTTAGTCCTTTTCCTTTTATCTCCTTCTCGGATTCTCCTTTTGATCCATATTTTCACGTAATGTTCCTTCTAAAAATACCTAATAAAATTTTCGCGTAATGTTTCATAATTTAGATATGTTCTTAAAACTCTATTTTTAGATATTTTAATTATAATTTTTATCTGAATCACTCCGCCCGTATTCGTACATGGATTCATATATTATAAATGATCCAACTTCTAGATCTGCACCCATATCGGATACCCGCACCCGAGTCCGAGTAACTTAGGTTGGGACACTGTGGATGCACTCGCTTCTCTTGTTTGAAATATTGAATGCTCTTGGGCATCTATTGTAGTAGTAAAATATTTATTGTAGTATGTTTCAGGGAGGATCTTCTTTGGTATTAAATATCAGTCAGTCTGCCTTCTTCTCTGTTTTATAGGAAAACCATAAGGAAATGGCTTAATTTTGAGTTGTAAACCATAAAGTTCAAATACTGGATCCTCCTTTTAGTAATCCTCCAGCAAATAGTCAGACTATTGAAGAATTCTTTGATAATCGTCGATGAAATATTTTTTCTACTCACAATCGTTAATTTATTTGTAGTGCAAGGGACATTACGGTGCCAGCGCGAGGAAAGGCTATGATTCCCACTGACTTAAGCATAAATTTACCTTCAGGAACTTATGGTCGTATTGGTAGGTTGCAACATCTTATCTGAGTACATTTTCATTACAAATTACATTGGCTAGATCTGTCTTTTAACAATTATGTTTTTGTTTCATACATAGCTGCGAGATCAAGTGTGTCTTGGCATCATTCCATTGATGTTGGAGGTGGAGTGGCTCATTTTCGAATCCTTCTGCTCGATATTCTGGATTTGCATATGTTCATGCTGGTGAATGTTATATTAGTTGTCATTGCAAACGCCTTTATGCACCCGGCCTAATATATTTGTGCCTTTTAATCCCAATAACTATCCATCCTATCTGTTCCATGTGTCATTGACTAGATGAATAAAAAAACTGAAAATGATTGAAACAATTCAGCTATATAAAGTAATTGGAGTAGTAAAAAAGAATGTACATACAGTCTTTATTTACATCATGAAACAGGGCATTCCAATAATAATAAAAGGCTGGAACTCAGTCTAATAAGGATAATTTATGCTACAATCCTACAAGTAAATGAGTAACAGTAAATGAATGTTGAAGATATAGTTCCTTACTATAAGAATGAAAACTATAGCCTAAATGGTGTTCGACATGTTGGACAAGTTGGTCTTTTGGCTAACAAAAGATCAAGACATTGAGCATGGAACAAATGGTTACAAGCTGGAAAACTTCTGCACAATTCTGCTTCAAAGAGACTATCTAAACAAATGGGGCACGTCGAATTTGCTTGTCTTTTGAGGTAGAAAACAACTGATTTCTTGCACTTGTTCAATAGATAATCTCGAGCCACAAGGGTCTATTGCAAAAATCTCATAGTTGGGATCTCCCTTGTTTACCCTTAAAATTGATAACAACTAAATTTATAAGTGGTTCTAAGGATATGTGATTTCACCTGGCATAAACAGAGAAATATGAGAATTAATGTTAGAAATTAACTGTAAAATAAAGTAAACCAATATAATGAACGGTTATAGCCTTCGAGCTAGATCGGCCCGAACCAATAGAAAAACAGTATGAACTGAACAAGAGAGCTTAATGGAGAAAATATAATGTATTGCTTTGTTATGCGTCAATATGATGGTTACAAAATAATTATAATCTCCTTTATATAGTAGAGGAATTCTACTTATGGTACAATTCTAAATACATAAGGAAGTCCCATGATTGACCAAATAACTGGTCTTGACTTGATACATGCCAAGATTTTCGCCACGATCCTTGCCCAATCACGGATATCGCAGCTTTTTATTATTCGAATTAGTATGCTTCCTTCGATCTCGCTCGATTTCCGTCCTGGTTCGGTCTCGATCATGGCTAGTCTCGATCTTGATCGGTCATCAATCAATCCCCATGCCATGGTTCGATACAGCGCGTGGCCAAACCTTGGTCTGCCACCCCAATTCCGATTAGCCATACAAAATTAGGCAATTCCGATTTTAACCGTATACATCCGTATTGATCAAATTGATCAAGAACAAAGACCAAGTAACGATGATGAACGCAATAATGGCAAAGCCAATTATTAAAAAGTAAAATATCATCATATCGAAACAGATAAAATAATACTACTAATTATAAGTAACCAAAAAATCCTATTCGAATTTAAAACGCAATATTAGTTGTAACTTGATCGATCAGAGGTCCGTCTATCCCTTAATTCGCCATATATAAAGAGTTAAACAGAATTTCGAAAGAAACTAGTTGTCATGATTAACAAGCCAAATAAATAGTTGCTAGAGTAAATTACTATGATCTCCAAATCTTAAATGCTACCCTCGATAGACAAATGCACCCTTCCTTCTTTTGATATTTCTTTTACACCTGAACCCATTGAGTTAAATAAACGGATCAGCATGGAATTAACCTTTGATAAATAATTCATATAATTAACGAAAGAAATTACATTACATGTACGAAGATTGATATTCCAACCATAGGGACGGTTTGTCTAAACTTCAAAGCGGACATATGTAGGTTGTACAAAGTATCCTCCTTGTAACATCATCATTTGTGCTGATATGTTTTTACTTTTATAGTGAATGCCAATAACATTTAATATTAAGATTTTTTGGCTGTTATAGATAAAAATTACCCAGAAATAATTTTTTTCTTTTTAATATTACATAAAATAGTTATATAAATTTAAAATCTTAATATATATATATATATATATATATATATATATATATATATATGTATGTATGTATATATATATATATGAAAGCTAATATATAATTAATAAATTTATAACTAAACATACAAAGATTTTAAACTCTAAGGTGCACATTTTAAAGCTACTAGAAAAATAATTTTTTTCAAGATTGATAGAAAACTTTGTAATTGTATAATATTTTGTATAATTTATTTTCTTACAACACTTTAATTAGAGAAGATTTGTGTCGAAAATTTCAGCAATAATGATATCCGACAGCTTTCCTTGGAAGGCAATTTAAGAGCTTAACAATTGAATCTTAATATAAATATTTTTTGATAATTTGTCTAACGGAAAAGATATCATGTGCATGTCTTCAAATCTTATATATTATGCAAGAAGATAACTTTGTTCAATGGAAAAGATTGTGTGCAAAATTTAAAATTAGTATTAATAATATTAGAGCTCTACATGACTGTTATAGAGATGTGATTTTACAAGGAGCGTTCTGCTATAAATATGGATGTTGTTATTGTTATAGGTAAAAAATTATTATAAAGAAGTAAAGTAACTTAAAGTTTCGGTTCCGGTGAAAACTTATTTTTTATAGTAAATTGATGTTATATTATATATTAGTATAGAGACTATATATTTTTCAAAGTGATGAAAACAAATCCAAGCTTGTTTTTTATTCAATCAAATAAATAATTTTTGTGTTGAGATACATCAAGTTTTAAAAATCCTTCTTTTTGGTAGATAGCAGTAGTAATGACGTTGAACAAGACCATTTCTAGCCTGAAGGAGCTACGTCATGGGTTAGAGAGAGAGTCTATAGCTTCTCTCTATAGTTCATCAAACAACTTCCATCTCCTTCTTCCCAAAATCAAGTTATGGTCTCCACTACCCCCAGAAAACCACCAAATTGAAATCCCTACCAGCATGAAAATCACCACATGCAGCCCTACAGAAAACGTTATGCCAGCATCTTCATCCAAATTATCTTTAAACGCAAACACTAGTACAACATTAGAAACCTCTACTCCCAACACAAGCATGAATCTTGGAAAACCATATAGTGAAGGAAAACCATCCTTCTTAAGCATACTAAACAACAACCCTACATCTAACAACACGTCTAACATATGGGTCCAAAATGACATAAACATGGATATTACTACCATGGATAAAACTGAATATCCATTTCCTGAAGGAGAGGAAGAAGACGTTTTCATCCCCATAACTTCCGAGGATAAAGAAAGACTCTATAAGAACTGGGAAACTGCACTTATTGTTAAGGTATTTGGGAAAAGGGTTGGGTACCAATTTCTTCAACGTAAACTCCAAGCGATTTGGAAACCAACTTAAACTATTTCCCTCATAGACCTAGGTTTTGACTACTACCTCATAAAATTTACCAATCAAGAAAATTGCAACAAAGCTCTCCATGGGGGGCCATGGTTCATAGGAAGCCAGTTCCTCACCATAAGAAAATGGGAGCCTAGATTCGTCGCATAGGAGGCTTCCCTAACTTACTCGGCCATCTAGGCCAGACTACCTGAACTACCTATGAAATTCTATGACTACAAAATCTTATAAAGATAGGAAACAAACTAGGGGAACTCTTACGCATTGATGCATGCACCTCCTAAGCTCTTATGGGGAAATATGCTCGACGTATCTTAGTACCAATCGAAAAACCGTTAGAAACCCATATAATACTAGGTAAGAATTACCAAAAAATTACATACGAAGGTTTCAACGTCCTATGCACAAACTGTGGATGCATGGGACACAACATACTAGCATGCCCTAGTAAAATAAAGGAGACAAACAACTTGAATATCATGCCTAGAGATCCCAACAAACCAACCAGGACATAGAGTCCATCACTACCAAAGTCAAAAATTGGACTATAGTTTCCCATCACAAGAAAAAAATGAAGTAAGATTTAAGGAGTTATGGTTCCATGAAACCCACAAAGCCCATGCATCAAACTCTCAAAGTCCACTGCCCAAACCCAGTAACCTCTTCCCAGATTGAACCGACTCCCCATGAAACCGTAGAACAAAAATCCACTGGACAAAAAACTAGCACTAAACACATTGGAAATGCAGCACACCCTAGACCTGCTACTAACCTAAATGTATTACCAACTACACACGATATTGACCCACTCCTTAACAGGTAGAACCCCTTGGACAAAGACCATGCCCCTCCAAAAGACCAACTCTCAAATAACCCCACACAAAAGTATTTGCCAACCCATGCACCAAATAGCTTAGGCACGAAGAACCTAGTACAAAAGCATCTGCCAATACCCTCTATGGACTATGAATTCACCTCAATCAAGCCCCTAACATTAGGTCACTACCTAGACTACAATTTATCTAGCAATGCAAAAAGTAACGACAACAAAATTTCTATTACAAATAGATTCTCCTATCTTGAATCAAACAGACCCTCACATCAACCCCCCCCCCCCCCAATTCTCCTATCTTGAATCAAACAGACCCTCACATCAACCCCCCCTCCCCCCCAAAAAAAATATACCTGGAACCTAGTCAAAGTACTTACCTTGTCACAACATGAGCCGAAATAATCAATGCCCTCATTAATGAACCAAACAACATTAATTCTCCAGTGGTTTCTTTATTAAACCACTCAATCTACTTAAGACCCTCACACGACATTCTTGCTTCTAGCAAGAGAGACATCAACACAAACTCCTCACGACCTTATTCTGCTCTCCTTAGCCTCCAGCATGGCGTGGTGAAGCAAGGGGTCAGTGAGATCGACCCCGATCAGTGCAGCTAGATAGTTAGAGTTAGAGGACCAGAAGACGGCATTCTAAGGCTATATCACTAACAATGCCAAGACTACCAAACAAACACCACAAGAGTAACATGAGGACAAGAAGGAACTTTTGGATCAGGAACAACAACAAAGATCCAACCATATCTTCAACCAGTCAATAACAATCCCACAACCATCCCAACCACCAACACTATTCACAACCCCACCAATACAACCAAATCATTCTCCCCAAAACTGGTTGGAAAAGGGTCTAATGGGTTGTGGATTGAGCATGAGCCTAATGATCAATGGGGAAGACATAATAATACAAATAAAGGATCCATCCTACTTGGCTCAAATGATATTGGAAGGCATGAGAATTATCGTGGGAAACATCATAAACAACCCGTGGATCCACCATACTCTAACCTTTCACCAAGGAATGCCATCTCCATGGAAAAATCTTGCATGGCAAAATCAAACATGGAATAATCTCCAAACCCTTCAACCATCTCAACACAAACTCACCCATATTCTCAATTATCCAACCCCCCAAATCCGGCCCCCTATTTTAGACTTTCCATGGATCGAACTCAACCATGCATGGTCTAATTTTGAACCAACAAGCCCCCTACGACACCCCAGTAACCCCCCATCCACCCATGTAATAGATTCACCCACCCAGCCCAGAGAGACAAGAGGAGGAAGAAGAGAAAGACAACCCAACGGAAAGGGTAGTAGAGCATGGAGTGCTAAGGTTACCAAAAACCCTAGTGTTCAAATAAAGAAAAGAAAAAAGATTCATCGTAAGTTGCCCGCTGGATTTGAGGTAATACTTAATAACTATAAAGAAATTGAGGACGCCCGAGATTTACCAATATGCAATGGTCTTGGTCCCGACAATGTTCTCCAACTTTTGGATAAACCAAGAAGGAACAACGAGCAGGGGGAACTCCCCTCCATACCGAGAGATGAGTTCAAACAATAAAAATATAAGTATAAGTTTTATATTTTGGAATTGCTGGGGTGCGGGAAATGCTGATTTCAGAAGAGATTTTAGATCCATGCTTTACTATCATAAACCTAGGGTGGTTGCTTTACTAGAAACAAGATTATCTGATCATAATGTCATTATGGAGGATTTTGGATTTTTAGGTTTAGCACAGGTTGCAGCACATGGGAACTCGGGAGGAATTGCACTAATGTGGAACAATGATAAAGTCAATATGGATCAAAAAGAGGGTACTGACCAAGACATCCATGCCATGGTAAAGGTAAAATCTCTTCCTAAAATATTGTTATACTTAATTATCTATGCTAGTAATTTACTAGAAGAAATAATTATACTTTAGAATAACTTAAAAACAGCAGCATGCAATAACAAAGGACCTTGGTTAGTATTCAGAGACTTTAATGAAGTCATTAGAGCAAGTGAGAAATTTGGTGGCCTCCATGTCAATAACAATAGAATCTCAAAATTTATTAATTGCCTTAATACCTGCAATTTTATAGACATAGGGTTTAAAGGCCCAAAGTATACCTGGTTAAATAAGAGGAAAAGGAATCAAAAAAGCCTTTATTATGGAGAGGCTAGACAGATTTGTAGCCAATAGTGAATAGATTAGTATGTTTCCTGAAGCTTGTATAAAATACCTGATAAGAACCCACTCTGACCACTGCCCTATACATCTTGACCTTATTAAAAGACCTAGTCGATACAATAACATATTTCAATTAGAAACCATGTTGTTATCCTATCCCACTTTTAAGGGTTTAGTAACAGACTGTTGGATAAATCAGCTCAATATATCTACTGCTATTAATGACATTGTGACGACCCACATCACTTATTTTATTAATCATTTCGAGCTTCTAAGGCCTTAAAAACCTCATTTATAGTTGCCTCTATTTGCGTGCACAGTTCGGGCACGAAGCTGGAAAATTTTTATGTTGAAATATGTGAAATATGTGAAAAATTTGAGGAATTTTGATATTAATATTTATATGGCAACATTTTTGGTAAACGGATCCAGACCCGAGATTGGATGGTTCTGAAAGGTCCGTAGGAAAATATGGGACTTGGACATGCGTCCGGAGTCGAATTCTGAGGTCTAGAGCCCAAGTTATGAATTTTTCTATGAAATTATTTTTGATGTAATTGTTAAAGTAAATGAATTAATTGACCTTGGTATCGGGCTCGTATTTTGGTTCCGACGCCCGGTACAAGTCTTAAATATTATATATGTGATTTCCGTAAAGTTTGGTGACATTCGGATGTCGTTTGAGATGTTTTGGACCTTGAGTTCCAAGTTTGAAAGTTTTGAAAACCAAAAGTATGAAAATCATGAATTTGAGGCTTGATTTGATGAAAACGATGTGATATTGGCGATGTGATCGCACGAACAAGTTCGTAATGTGTTTTTGAAGTTGTGTACATGTTGGTTGGGAGCCCCGGGGGTTCGGGTAAAGATTTGATAGGCCGTAGGATCAATTTCTGAATTTATGCACTGCTGGTTTTTCACCCAGCTGTTGGCTTCGCATTTGCGAAAAATATCTCGCAAATGCGAAGAAGGCAGTTCAAGGCTGGGTTCGCAAATGCGAACCCATTATCGCAAATGCGATGCCTGCCAGAACCAACCAAGTTCGCAAATGCGAACAAAGTGTCGCAAATGC
This sequence comes from Nicotiana noctiflora, assembly GCA_032618575.1. Lineage (NCBI taxonomy): Eukaryota > Viridiplantae > Streptophyta > Magnoliopsida > Solanales > Solanaceae > Nicotiana > Nicotiana noctiflora. Next base: position 363,534 of record JASVEL010005202.1, on the reverse strand, counting down.
GACACTGGCACACCTGGACCATAGTTCGCAATTGCGAACTTAACCTTGCAAAAGCGAGGCCTTCAGTATATTGCCTGTCTTCGCAATTGCGAAGAATGTGTCGCAATTGCGACAAAGCCCGAAAGCCAGCTTGTTCGCATTAGTTCGCAAATGCGAACATTCCCCTATCCTGCCAGTGTTCGCAAATGCGAACAAAAGTTCGCAAATTTCGCAATTGCGAACCCATGTTCGCAAATGCGAACCCATGTTCGCAAATGCGAACACAGAGACCCGTAAATCACGATTTTCAGTTCATTTCTTCACTTTTCACAACCCAAAAACACCCATTTGCGATTCTTCACGGATTCCTTCTTCTTCAAAACAATTGTAAGTCACTTTTTACTTAATTCTTTCAATTCCTAACATCATTAAACATGTTTTTCAATAGAAATCAAAGGTTTTCATGGTAGAATTTCTTGTTTTTGATAGAATATAGGGTTTTTCATATATTGGGAAATTGGACCTCGAATTGAGGTCCGATTTTGAAACAAATCATATACTTGAACTCGTGGGGTAGATGGGTAACCGGATTTTGATCCGAACCCCGAGTTCCGACCATGTGGGCCCGGGGTCGAAATTCACTATTCCGGGCAGAATGTTGTAAAAGTTGTAATTGGTCTTAGGAATTAGTTTGTTGAGTAGTATTGATGATATTAAATAAATTGTGTATATATACGATTGGATTGGAGCCAAATTTGAAAGAAAAAGACATTGCCATGGATTGAATTGTTCATAAACATTCGAGGTAAGTGTTTGTCCTATCCTAGCTTGAGGGAATAGGATTATGTGCTATGTGTTATGTGATCGAGTGCAGTGTATGGGCTGTGGTGACGAGCATCCATACACTGGTGTCTAGTATGACGTGAGTCGTTGATAATGCTTATTGTGAGACATATTTGCAGATAAATTGTTGAACCTTTGCCAGGTTGTAGAATTGTTATTGTTCTCCCTTGTCGGGACTTGTTGTGAAGATGATTATTGATTGCCCTTGTTGGGACGGTTTATGAATTACTGTTTCATTTTTTGCCCTTAATTGTGATTGTTATTTGGGTGAGGAAGAGTGATAATGCACGAAGGGTGATGCCGTGCCTTGATTTATTACTTATGCACGAAGGTTAATGCCGTGCCATGTTTTATTATTTATGTCACGACCCGGATTTTTCCCCAACATCGGGATCGTGATGGCGCCTACTCGTGGTAGCTAGGCAAGCCACTATATTCATACTATCCTGTTTTTAACACAATTTTAATTAAATAAATGCGGAATACTTTATCGAAATGGATATAACAAATCACAAAGTGAAAATTATACTGAAATCCTCTACCCAAGACGTGGAGTCGCCAACTCACAAACTACTATGGAATACTACACATAAAAGTCTGAAGGAAATATAACATAATTCTGTTTGTCTCGAAACAAAGAGACTACAGCTAATAACATAAATAAAGAAAGAGACGCCGGGCCTGCGGACGTCTGCAAGCTACCTCGGTCTCAAATATGATTAGCTCCCACGCAATCTACTTACTGCTGCTGCTCCTGATCGTAACCTGGACCTGTGCAAAAACGCACAGAAGTGTAGCATCAGCACAACCGACCCCATGTGCTGGTAAGTGCCTGGCCTATCCCGGCGAAGTAGTGACAAGCCTAGGACCAGACACTCACATAAACCTGTGCAATTCAATATATATATGTGTACCACAAAATAACAAGAAATAATCAAGTAATAACACAATAAGAAATATCTTAAAGAATTGAACAACTAACCAGAGTTAATAATTTCACAAAGAAAACAAAGTATAATGTAAACACGAATAATATCACTTCAAGAAATAACAAGCAATTGCACGGCATCACCCTTCGTGCTTTTACTCTCACTTCAAGAAATAACAAGCAATTGCACGGCATCACGCTTCGTGCTTTTACTCTCATCCTCACCAAATAAACAAATAAAGTACACGGCATCACCCTTCGTGCTTTTACTCTCATCCTCACCAAATAAACAAATAAAGTACACGGCATCACCCTTCGTGCTTTTACTCTCATCCTCACCAAATAAACAAATAAAGTACACGGCATCACCCTTCGTGCTTTTACTCTCATCCTCACATCCATAGTACGGCATGATCCTTCGTACATGGTTCAATAACGGGGCACGGCATGATCCTTCGTGCATAATCAATAAATAAACATGGCACGGCATTAACCTTCGTGCATAAATAAATAAACATGGCACGGCATCACGCTTCGTGCATTATCACTCTTCCTCACCCAAATAACAATCACAGTTAAGGGCAGAGAAAGAAACAACAATTCATAAATCGTCCCATCAAGGGCAATCAATAATTATCTTCACAACAAGTCCCAACAAGGGAGAACAATAACGATTCACATGTAATATATCTCAAAATATCATTTTCCAACGACTCACGGTCATACTAGACGCCAATGTATGGATGCTCGTCACCACAGCCCATACACCGCACTCGATCACAAAACACATAACACATAATCCTATTCCCTCAAGCTAGGATAGAACATACACTTACCTCGAATGTTTATGAACAATCAAATCCGTGGAAATATCTTTTCTTTCAATTTGGCTCCAATCCAACCGTATCTATACACAATTGATTTAATATCATCAATTCTACTCAACAAACTAATTCTTAATACCAAATAACACTTTTTCAACATTCTGCCATGAATAGTAAATTTCAACCCGGGCCCACATGGTCGGAATTCGGGGTTATGACTAAAATCCGGTTACCCATCCCCCCACGAGTTCATGTATATAATTTGTTTCAAAATCGGACCTCAATTCGAGGTCCAATTCCCTAATTTATGAAAAACCCTATTTTCTAACAAAAACAAGAATTTTACCATGAAAACATTTGATTTCTAATGAAAAACATGTTTAATGATGTTAGGAATTGAAAGAATTAAGTAAAAAGTGACTTACAATCGTTTTGATGAAGAAGAAATCCTTGAAGAGTCGCAAATGGGTGTTTTGGTTTTGTGAAAAATGAAGAAATGACTGAAATTCGTGTTTTTCAGGTCTCTGTATTCGCATTTGCGAACATGGGTTCGCAATTGCGAACCCCGACCAATTTATGGAGTTTGAAAAATAAGCTAAGGCTGGGAAGTTCGCATTTGCGAACATTTGTTCGCATTTGCGAACAGTTCGCATTTGCGAACTAATGTTCGCATTTGCGAACACATGCTTTACAAGGCATTGTTCGCATTTGCGAACAATGGTTCGCATTTGCGAACCAAGGCAGTCACTGGGACGTTCGCATTTGCGAACAATGGTTCGCATTTGCGAACCAAGGCAGCACTGGGGACCTTCGCAAATGCGAACAATTGTTCGCATTTGCGAACAAGGCTGGCTTCGCATTTGCGATCAAGGTTCGCATTTGCGAGCCTTGCCTTACACTGTCCCCTTCGCAATTGCGAGAAATTCTTCGCAATTGCGAAGCCAACAGCTAGGTGAAAAAAACCAGCAGTTCAAAATTCAGAATTTCATCCAACGGCCTATCAAATCTTTACCCGAGCCCCCGGGCTCCAAACCAAACATGTACACAACCTCAAAAACACATTATGGACTTGTTCGTGCGATCATATCGCCAATATCACCTCGTTTTAATCAAATCGAGCCTCAAACTCATGATTTTCATACTTTTGATTTTCAAAACTTCTTAACTTGGAACTCAAGGTCCAAAACATCTCAAACGACATCCAAATGTCACCAAACTTTACAGAAATCACATATATAATATTTAAGACTTGTACCGGGCGTCGGAACCAAATTACGAGCCCGATACCAAGGTCTATTAATTTATTTCCTTTAATAATTGCATCAAAAACAATTTCACATAAAAATTCATAACTTGGGCTCTAGGCCTCAGAATTCGACTCCGGACACATGTCCAAGTCCCATATTTTCCTACGGACCTCTCGGGACCATCCAATCTCGAGTCCGGATCCGTTTACCAAAAATGTTGACCGAAGTCAACCATATCAATATTAATATCATTTTTATCCAAATTTCTCATAGAATTCATATTTTCTATCACAAAATCTTTCCGGCTACATGCTTGGATCGTGCACGTAAATCGAGGCAACATAGAATGAGGTTTTCAAGGCCTTAGAAGCTCGAAATTATTAATAAAATAAGTGATGACCCTTTGGGTCGTCACAATCTCCACCTCTAAAACAACCGTTCGTCCTCGAACGGACAAAAGAAAAGAGTACCTGAGTCGGGGAAAAAATGTGGATAACGACTCTGCATATCAGACTCGGACTCCCAGGTCGAGGCCTCAGGGGGCTGACCTCTCCACTGAACATAAATAGAGGGAAAACTCCTAGATCTCAACTGACGAACCTGCCGGTCTAGAGTAGCCACCGGCTCCTCCTCGTATGATAGATCATTGTCCAATTGGACAGTACTGAAGTCTAACACATGTGTGGGATCGCCGTGGTATCTCCGAAGCATAGATACATGAAAAACTGGATGCACAGCTGATAAGCTAGGCGACAGAGCTAGTCTGTAAGCCACCCCTCCCACTCGTCTAGAATCTCAAATGGACCAATATACCTAGGGCTGAGCTTGCCCTTCTTCCCGAAACTCATCATGCCCTTCATAGGCGACACTCGGAGCAATACTCGCTCGCCAACCATGAAATCTACATCTCGAACCTTACGATCCGCATAAGTTTTCTACCTGGACTGAGCTGATTGTAATCTCTCCTGAATAGTCTTAACCTTATCCAAGGCCTCCTGAACTAAGTCTGTGTAAGGCCCCGTAAAATTTTTGTGCATAAAACCTAGTAGATGTGGTGTCATGGTCCGAATGATGTGTTAGGAAGTTCGGACCCTTGGTAGTGATTTAAGTTTAAAAAATGTAGAGAAATAATTTTTCCGAAAAAGTGTCAAATATGCGGTCAAGAATGCGACCGCAGAATCAACATGCGGACCGCATTCTGACCGCAAATCGTTCCAGAGAGTTTCTCAAAAATCCGTCAAATGTGCGGTCGATATGCGATCGCATGTCAAATCTGCGGTGCATTTTGCGACCGCAGATCAAACATGCGGACCGCATTCCGGCCGCATTCCTTAACAGAAACTTGTGATTTTTGAGGCCATTAACAATGACCCAAATAGCATCAAATTTCCTCCGAGTCAAAGGAAGTCCAGTAACGAAGTCCATAGTGATCCGCTCCCATTTCCACTCGGGAATTTCAATCCTCTGGAATACACCACCAGGTCTCTAGTGCTCATATTTCACCTGCTGACAATTTAGACACCGAGCGACATACGCAACGATATCTTTCTTCATTCTGCGCCACCAATAGTGTTGCCGTAAGTCCCGGTACATCTTCGCGGCACCTGGGTGAATAGAATACCGCGAACTGTGGGCCTCTGCTAAGATCAACTCTCGAATTCCTTCGACATTGGGCACACAAACTCGACCCTGCAATTTCAATACCCCATCATCATCTAGGTTTGCCTGTGTGGCACCTCCCCGCTGTATTGTATCTCTCAACTCACGCAAATGAGGATCATCAAATTGCCTCTCACGGATGCGCTCTAATAATGAAGAACGAGCGACCGTGCAGGCTAACACCCTGCTAGGCTCAGAAATGTCTAATCTCACGAACCGGTTGGCTAAGGCCTGGACATCTAAAGCTAATGGTCTCTGATTGACCGGAATATATGCAAGACTACCCATGCTGGCATACTTTCTACTCAATGCATCGGCCACCACATTGGCCTTACCCGGGTGATATAATATAGTAACATCATAGTCTTTTAGCAACTCTAACCATCTCCGCTGTCGTAGATTCAACTCCTTCTGTTTGAACAAGTACTGTAAGCTTTTGTGATCAGTGTACACCTCACATGTCACACCATATAGATAATGCCTCCGGATCTTTAAGGCATGAACCACTGCTGCTAATTCAAGATCATGAACTGGATAATTCTTCTCATGTATCTTTAACCGCCTCGAAGCATAAGCGATAACCTTACCATCCTGCATCAATACCGCTCCAAGCCCTGTACGAGATGCGTCACAATAAACCGTATAAGGCCTTGTACCTGTAGGTAGTATCAACACTGGTGCGGTGGTCAAGGCTGTCTTGAGCTTCCGAAAGCTCGCCTCACACTCATCCGACCATCTGAATGGTGCACCCTTCTGGGTCACTCTGGTCATCGGGGCTGCAATGGAAGAAAACCCCTCTACAAAACGACGGTAGTAACTCTGCTAATCCCGAGAAACTCCGTATCTCGATCATCGAAGCTGGTCGAGGCCAATTCCGGACCGCCTCGATCTTCTTTGGGTCTACCGAATACCTTCCACGGATACGATATGACCCGGAAATGCTACCGAACTCAACCCGAACTCACATTTAGAAAATTTGGCATATAGGTGATTATCTTTCAGAGTCTGAAGAACCACTGCGAGGTGCTTGCTCGTGCTCTTCCTGGTCGCGGGAGTATACCGAGGATGTCATCTATGAAGACTATCACGAACAGATCTAAGTAAGGACTGAATACCCGATTCATCAACTCCATGAATGCTGCTGGGGCATTGGTCAACCCGAAGGACATGACCAAGAACTCATAATGCCCATATCTAGAGCGAAAGGCTCGTCTTAGGAATGTCAGCCGCCCTGATCTTCAGCTGATGGTAGCCTGACCTCAAGTCTATCTTAGAGAATACCCTCGCTCCCTGGAGCTGGTCAAACAAATCATCAATCCTCGGCGGTGGATATTTATTTTTGATAGTCACCTTGTTTAACTGCCGGTAATCAATACACATCCGCATCGAGCCATCCTTCTTCTTTACAAATAATACAGGGTGCCCCCCAGGGGGAAACACTGGGCCTGATAAAACCCTTCTCAAGAAGGTCCTGCAACTGATCCTTCAACTCCTTTAACTCCGGCGGGGCCATACGATAGGGTGGAATAGAGATGGGCTGAGTGCCCGGTGCCAAATCAATACAGGAAGTCAATATCCCTGTCGGGTGGCATGCCCGGCAGGTCTGAAGGAAAAACCTCAGGAAACTCCCGTGCAATAGGAACTGAATCAATGGAAGGAACTTCTGCACTGGAATCACGAACATAAGCCAAATAAGCTAAACACCCTTCTCGACCATACGTCGAGCCTTAACATAAGAAATAACAGTGCGAACGGAGTGGCTTGAGGTACCCTTCCACTCTAATCGGGGTGATTCTGGCAAGGCTAAGGTGACAGTCTTAGCATGACAATCAAGAATAGCATGGTATGGGGACAACCGGTCCATCCCCAATATGACATCAAAATCTACCATATCCAAGAGCAACAGATCAACACGGGTCTCAAGGCCCCCAAATATAACTACGCACGAACGATGCACCCGATCGACTACAATAGAGTCACCCACTGGCGTAGCCACATAAACTGGAATATCCAGAGCATAGCTGGGCACAGCCAAATACGGTGCAAAGTAGGAAGACACATAGGAATAGGTAGATCCAGGGTCAAATAATACTGAAGCACCTCTGTCACACACAAGAATAGTACCTGTAATCACAGGCATCTGATGCCTCCGCCTCTGGCTTGGCTGGCAAAGCATAGAATCGGGGATCCGCACCTCCCCTATGAGCTACATCCCTAGGACGGTCATCAACTGGCTATCCTCTGCCTCTGGCTGGACGGTCTCCACCTCTACGGTCTCCACCTCCACCTCTATGATCTCTACCCCCACCTCTGGCTGGCTGGGCAGGCTGAGGGTCAGCTGGGGCCTAAATCATGGGACGAGGGCCCCGTTGCTGAGTGTTGCCTAGCGCTCGAGGGCAGAATCTGACAAGATGACCTGGGTCACCACAACCGTAGCAACCCTTAGGCTGATGGGGCCGCTGGCCCTGACGACCTGAATGGCCTCTGCAAACATTCTGAAGAGGCTGGGCACTAATAGGAGACTGATCTAAATACTGCTCATGAAACCCACGATCGCCTGGTCCACCCTGTGAAGCCTGAAGGGCGGAATGGAAAGGCCTGGAAGACTGGCCCCTATCAAAAGCTTCCCTGCCACCAGAAGAAGAGCCATTAAACTTGCCTGAATGACGAGCCCTCTTGTCTGAAGAATAACCGCCTCCCCTAGCAAGAGCCATCTCAACTCTGCGTGCTGCATTGGCTGCCTCCTGAAATGATATGTCACTCCCCACGCCCATAGCCATCTGGAGTCTAATCGGCTGATTAAGCCCATCTATAAATCTGCGGACCCTCTCCCGCTCCGTGGGAAGTATCACCACTGCATGACGAGCCAAGTCAATAAATCTCGTCTCATACTGTGTAACTGTCATAGTGCCCTGATGGAGGCGCTCAAACTGCCTCCGAAGTAAATCCCGCTGAGTAGCAAGGAGAAACTTCTCCATAAATAGTTCCGCAAACTGGTCCCATGATAGAGCTGGGGACCCTGCTGGTCGAGTCAGGCAATAATCTCTCCACCAAGTCTTGGCGGATCCTGCAAGTCTGAAGGTACAGAAATCAACTCCGTTTGTCTCCACGATCCCCATAGTCTTGAGAATCTCATGGCAACTGAATAAAAAGTCCTGAGGATCCTCTGATGCGGCTCCACTGAATGTAGTGGTAAATAGCTTGGAGAACCGATCAAGCCTCCATAACGAATCGGAAGTCATGGCCGCTCCATCGCCGGCATGAGTTGTGGTACCTGACTGAGTGGCCACAGCTGGCTGAATTACTGGTGCCTGAGGCTGAGGAGCTACTGGCTCCGGAGTATGAGCAATAGGAGTCTGGGCCCCTCCTCCAGCCTGAGAAGTAGCTGGGGCAACTGATAATAGACCCGCTCTGGCAATGCTATCCATAAATCCCGCTATTCTGACCAAAGCATCCCGGAGATCCGGGTAATCAAAGCCTCTCCTGGGACCTGAGCTGGGCCCACTGGAGCTGCTGGAACCGGAACCTCCTCATCAATCTCAATATGAGGCTCCACCTCTGGGGTAGCTGCCTGGGGCTGAGCTCTACCCCTACCACGGCCTCTAGTACGGCCTCGGCCCCTACCCCTCACAGGAGCTGTCTGGGGCTCAGGCTGCTGGTCAGCGGACGAAGAAGTGCGTGTCCTTACCATCTGCGAAAGGACAGAATAGAAATTCAATCAGGTAATTGAGGAACAAGTCGCACGACAAGAAAGAACAAATGAGAGACTTTTTCCTAACTCAATAGACTCTGGAGGACAAGTACGGACGTCTCCGTACCTACCTCTCAAACTCTACTAAGCTTGTTCGTGAGTGGTGAGACCTATGTAACCTAGAGCTCTGATACCAACTTGTCACGACCCGGATTTTTCCCCAACATCGGGATCGTGATGGCGCCTACTCGTGGTAGCTAGGCAAGCCACTATATTCATACTATCCTGTTTTTAACACAATTTTAATTAAATAAATGCGGAATACTTTATCGAAATGGATATAACAAATCACAAAGTGAAAATTTATACTGAAATCCTCTACCCAAGACGTGGAGTCACCAACTCACAAACTACTATGGAATACTACACATAAAAGTCTGAAGGAAATATAACATAATTCTGTTTGTCTCGAAACAAAGAGACTACAGCTAATAACATAAATAAAGAAAGAGACGCCGGGCCTGCGGACGTCTGCAAGCTACCTCGGTCTCAAATATGATTAGCTCCCACGCAATCTACTTACTGCTGCTGCTGCTCCTGATCGTAACCTGGACCTGTGCAAAAACGCACAGAAGTGTAGCATCAGCACAACCGACCCCATGTGTTGGTAAGTGCCTGGCCTATCCCGGCGAAGTAGTGACAAGCCTAGGACCAGACACTCACATAAACCCGTGCAATTCAATATATATATGTGTACCACAAAATAACAAGAAATAATCAAGTAATAACACAATAAGGAGTATCTTAAAGAATCTTAACAACTAACCACAATTAATAATTTCACAAAGAAAACAAAGTATAATGTAAACACGAATAATATCACTTCAAGAAATAACAAGCAATTGCACGGCATCACCCTTCGTGCTTTTACTCTCATCCTCACCAAATAAACAAATAAAGTACACGGCATCACCCTTCGTGCTTTTACTCTCATCCTCACCAAATAAACAAATAAAGTACACGGCATCACCCTTCGTGCTTTTACTCTCATCCTCACCAAATAAACAAATAAAGTACACGGCATCACCCTTCGTGCTTTTACTCTCATCCTCACCAAATAAACAAATAAAGTACACGGCATCACCCTTCGTGCTTTTACTCTCATCCTCACATCCATAGTACGGCATGATCCTTCGTACATGGTTCAATAACAGGGCACGGCATGATCCTTCGTGCATAATCAATAAATAAACATGGCACGGCATTAACCTTCGTGCATAAATAAATAAACATGGCACGGCATCACCGTTCGTGCATTATCACTCTTCCTCACCCAAATAACAATCACAGTTAAGGGCGGAGAAAGAAACAACAATTCATAAATCGTCCCATCAAGGGCAATCAATAATTATCTTCACAACAAGTCCCAACAAGGGAGAACAATAACGATTCACATGTAATATATCTCAAAATATCATTTTCCAACGACTCACGGTCATACTAGACGCCAATGTATGGATGCTCGTCACCACAGCCCATACACCGCACTCGATCACAAAACACATAACACATAATCCTATTCCCTCAAGCTAGGATAGAACATACACTTACCTCGAATGTTTATGAACAATCAAATCCGTGGAAATATCTTTTCTTTCAATTTGGCTCCAATCCAACCGTATCTATACACAATTGATTTAATATCATCAATTCTACTCAACAAACTAATTCTTAATACCAAATAACACTTTTTCAACATTCTGCCATGAATAGTAAATTTCAACCCGGGCCCACATGGTCGGAATTCGAGGTTAGGACCAAAATCCGGTTACCCATCCCCCACGAGTTCATGTATATAATTTGTTTCAAAATCGGACCTCAATTCGAGGTCCAATTCCCAATTTATGAAAAACCCTATTTTCTAACAAAAACAAGAATTTTACCATGAAAACATTTGATTTCTAATGAAAAACATGTTTAATGATGTTAGGAATTGAAAGAATTAAGTAAAAAGTGACTTACAATCGTTTTGATGAAGAAGAAATCCTTGAAGAGTCGCAAATGGGTGTTTTGGTTTTGTGAAAAATGAAGAAATGACTGAAATTCGTGTTTTTCGGGTCTCTGTGTTCGCATTTGCGAACATGGGTTCGCAATTGCGAACCCCGACCAATTTCTGGAGTTTGAAAAATAAGCTAAGGGTGGAAAGTTCGCATTTGCGAACATTTGTTCGCATTTGCGAACAGTTCGCATTTGCGAACTAATGTTCGCATTTGCGAACACATGCTTTACAAGGCATTGTTCGCATTTGCGAACAATGGTTCGCATTTGCGAACCAAGGCAGTCACTGGGACGTTCGCATTTGCGAACAATGGTTCGCATTTGCGAACCAAGGCAGCACTGGGGACCTTCGCAAATGCGAACAATTGTTCGCATTTGCGAACAAGGCTGGCTTCGCATTTGCGATCAATTGTTCGCATTTGCGAGCCTTGCCTTACATTGTCCCCTTCGCAATTGCGAGAAATTCTTCGCAATTGCGAAGCCAACAGCTGGGTGAAAAAAACCAGCAGTTCAAAATTCAGAATTTCATCCAACGGCCTATCAAATCTTTACCCGAGCCCCCGGGCTCCAAACCAAACATGTACACAACCTCAAAAACACATTATGGACTTGTTCGTGCGATCATATCGCCAATATCACCTCGTTTTAATCAAATCGAGCCTCAAACTCATGATTTTCATACTTTTGATTTTCAAAACTTCTTAACTTGGAACTCAAGGTCCAAAACATCTCAAACGACATCCAAATGTCACCAAACTTTACAGAAATCACATATATAATATTTAAGACTTGTACCGGGCGTCGGAACCAAATTACGAGCCCGATACCAAGGTCTATTAATTTATTTCCTTTAATAATTGCATCAAAAACAATTTCACATAAAAATTCATAACTTGGGCTCTAGGCCTCAGGAATTCGACTCCGGACACATGTCCAAGTCCCATATTTTCCTACGGACCTCTCGGGACCATCCAATCTCGAGTCCGGATCCGTTTACCAAAAATGTTGACCGAAGTCAACCATATCAATATTAATATCATTTTTATCCAAATTTCTCATAGAATTCATATTTTCTATCACAAAATCTTTCCGGCTACATGCTTGGATCGTGCACGTAAATCGAGGCAACATAGAATGAGGTTTTCAAGGCCTCAGAAGCTCGAAATTATTAATAAAATAAGTGATGACCCTTTGGGTCGTCACAATTTATGCACGAAGGTTAATACCGTGCCATATTTTATTGATTATGCACGAAGGATCATGCCGTGCCCTGTTATTGAACCATGTACGAAGGATCATGCCGTACTATGGATGTGAGGCTAAGAGTAAAAGCACGAAGGGTGATGCCGTGTACTTTATTTACTTATTTAGTGAGGATGAGAGTAAAAGCACGAAGGGTGATGCCGTGCAACTGCTTGTTATTCCTTGACTTGATATTACTTGTGTTTCCATTATACTTTGTTTTCCTCGTGAACTTATTAACTGTTGTTAATTGTTGAGTTCTTTGAGATATTCCTTATTGTGTTATTACTTGGTTATTTCTTGTTATTCTGTGGTATACATATATATTGAACTGCACAGGTTTATGTGGGTGTCTGGTCCTAGGCTTGTTACTACTTCGCCGGGATAGGCCAGGCACTTACAAGCACATGGGGTCGGTTGTGCTGATACTACACTTTTGTGTGTTTTTGCACAGGTCCAGGTTACGATCAGGAACAGCAGCAGTAAATCTTTTGCGTGGGAGTTGACCATATTTGAGAACGAGGTAGCTTGCAGACGTCCGCAGGCCCGGCGTCTCTCTCTTTACTTATGTTACTAGCTGTAGTCTCTTTGTTCCGAGACAAACAGATTATGTTATAATTCTTTCAGACTTTTATGTGTAGTATTCAGTAGTAGTTCGTGAGTTGGTGACTCCACGTCTTGGGTAGAGGATTTCAGTATGATTTTCATCTTGTAATTAGTTATTTCTATTTCGATAAAGTATTCCGCATTTATTTAATTAAAATTGTGTTAAAAACAGGATAGTATGAATACAATGGCTTGCCTAGCTACCACGAGTAGGCGCCATCACGATCCCGATATTGGGGAAAAATCCGGGTCGTGACAATTAAACTCTGCGGTAGGAATGCGGTCCGCATAGTAGATCTGCGTAGAGTTTGAGAGGTAGGTACGGAGACGTCTGTACTTGTCCTCCAGAGTCTATTGAGTTAGGAAAGAGTCTCTCATTTATTCTTTCTTGTCGTGCGACTTGTTCCTTAATTACTAATTGAATTTCTATTCTGTCCTTTCGCAGATGGTGAGGACACGCACTTCTTCGTCCGCTGACTAGCAGCCCGAGCCCCAGGCAACTCCCGTGAGGGGCAAGGGCCGAGGCCGTATCAGAGGTCGTGGTAGGGGTAGAGCTCAGCCCAGGCAGCTACTCCAGATGTGGAGCTTCATATTGAGATTGACGATGAGGTTCCAGTCCCAGTAGCTCCAGTGGGCCCAGCTCAGGTCCCAGGAGAGGCTTTATTTACCCCGGATCTTCTGGAGGCTTTGGTCAGAATAGCGGGATTTATGGACAGCATTGCCAGAGCAGGCTCATTATCAGTTGCACCAGCCACTTCTCAGGCTGGAGGAGGGGCCCAGACTCCTATTGCTCGTACTCCGGAGCCAGTAGCTCCTCAGCCTCAGGCACCAGTGGTTCAGCCAGCTGTGGCCACTCAGTCAGGTACCACGGCTCATACCGGAGATGGAGCGGCCATGACTTCTGATTCTTTATGGAGACTTGATCGGTTCTCCAAGCTGTTTACCACTACATTCAGCGGTGCCACATCAGAGGATCCTCAGGACTTCTTATTCAGTTTCCATGAGATTCTCAAGACTATGGGGATCGTGGAGACAAATGGAGTTGACTTCTGTACATTCAGGCTTGCAGGATCCGCCAAGACTTGGTGGAGAGATTATTGCTTGACTCGACCGGCAGGGTCCCCAGCTTTATCATGGGATCAGTTTGCGGAGCTATTTATGGAGAAGTTTCTCCCTGCTACTCAGCGAGATGTACTTCAGAGGCAGTTTGAGCGCCTCCATCAGGGTACTATGACGGTCACACAATGTGAGACGAGATTTGTCGATTTGGCTCGCCATGCAGTGGTGATACTTCCCACAGAGCGGGAGAGGGTCCGCAGGTTTATAGATGGGCTTAATCAGCCAATTAGACTCCAGATGGCTATGGGCGTGGGGAGTGACATATCATTTCAGGAGGCAGCTAATGCAGCACGCCGAGTTGAGATGGCTCTTGCTCGGGGAGGCGGTTATTCTTCAGACAAGAGGCCTCGTCATTCAGGCAGGTTTGGTGGTTCTTCCTCTGGTGGCAGAGAATCCTTTGATAGAGGCCAGTCTTTCAGGCCTTTTCATTCCGCCCTTCAGGCTTCACAGGGTGGACCGGGTGATCGTGGTTTTCGTGGGCATTATTCAGACCAGCCTCCTATTAATGCTCAACCCTCTTCAGAGTGTTCGTGGAGGCCATTCGGGTCGTCAGGGCCAGCAGCCCTATCGGTCCAAGAGCTGCTACAGTTGTGGTGACCCAGGTCATTTTATCAGGAATTGCCCTATAGCAGCGGGCAACTCTCAGCAGCGAGGTCCTCGTCCTATGATTCGGGCCCCAACCTACCCAGCCAGCCAGAGGCGGGGGTAGAGATCGTACAGGTAGAGGTTGAGACCGTAGAGGTGGAGACCGTCCAGCCAGAGGTAGAGGTCAGCCAGTGGATGACTGTCCCAGAGATGTAGCTCAGAGGGGAGGTGTTGATCCCCGATTCTATGCTTTACCGACCAGGCCAGAGGTAGAGGCATCAGATGTCGTGATTATAGGTACCATTCTTGTTTGTGACAGAGGTGCTTCAGTATAATTTAACCTTGGGTCTATATATTCACATGTGTCTTCCTACTTTGCATCGTATCTGGCCGTGCCCAGCTATGCTCTGGATATTCCAGTTTATGTGGCTACACCAGTGGGTGACTCCATTATAGTCGACCGAGTGCATTGTTCGTGCGTAGTTATATTTGGGGGTCTTGAGACCCGTGTAGATCTGTTGCTTTTAGATATGGTGGATTTTGATGTCATATTGGGGATGGACTGGTTGTCCCCATACCATGCTATTCTAGATTGCCATGCTAAGACTGTGACCTTAGCCTTGCCAGAATCACCCCGACTAGAGTGGAAAGGTACCTCAAGCCACTCCGTTCGCACTGTTATTTCCTATGTTAAGGCTCGACGCATGGTCGAGAAGGGGTGTCTAGCTTATCTGGCTTATGTTCGTGATTCCAGCATAGAGGTTCCTTCCATTGAGTCAATCCCTATTGCACGGGAGTTTCCTGAGATTTTTCCTTCAGACCTGCCGGGCATGCCACCCGACAGGGATATTGATTTCTGTATTGATCTGGCACCGGGCACTCAGCCCATCTCTATTCCACCCTATCGTATGGCCCCGCCGGAGCTAAAAGAGTTGAAAGATCAGTTGCAAGACCTTCTTGAGAAGGGCTTTATCAGGCCCAGTGTTTCCCCCTGGGGAGCACCTGTATTATTTGTAAAGAAGAAAGATGGCTCGATGCGGATGTGTATTGATTACCGGCAATTAAACAAAGTGACAATAAAGAATAAGTATCCACTGCCGAGGATTGATGATTTGTTTGACCAGCTCCAAGGAGCGAGGGCATTATCAAAGATAGACTTGAGGTCAGGCTACCATCAGCTGAAGATCAGGGCGGCTAACATTCCTAAGACAGCCTTTCGCTCTAGATATGGGCATTATGAGTTCTTGGTCATGTCCTTCGGGTTGTCCAATGCCCCAGCAGCGTTCATGGAGTTGATGAATCAGGTGTTCAGGCCTTACTTAGATCTGTTCATGATAGTCTTTATAGATGACATCCTGGTGTACTCCCGCAACCGGGAAGAGCACGGGCAGCACCTCAGAGTGGTTCTTCAGACTCTGAAGGATAATCAGCTATATGGCAAATTTTCTAAATGTGAGTTCTGGTTGAGTTCGGTAGCATTTCTGGGTCACATTGTATCAGTGGAAGGTATTCAAGTAGACCCAAAGAAGATTGAGGTAGTCCAGAATTGGCCTCGACCAGCTTCAGTGATCGAGATCCGGAGTTTCTTGGGATTAGCAGGTTACTACCGTCGATTTGTAGAGGGTTTTCTTCATTGCGGCCCGATGATCGGAGTTGACCCGAAGGGTGTCCGGTTCCGGTGGTCGAGAGAGTGTGAGGCGAGCTTTCGAAAGCCAAGACGGCCTCGACCACCGCACCAATGTTGATACTACCTACGGGTGCGGGGCCTTATACGGTTTATTGTGACGCATCTCGTACGGGGCTTGGAGCGGTATTGATGCGGGATGGTAAGGTTATCGCTTATGCTTCGAGGCGATTAAAGATACATGAGAAGAATTATCCAGTTCATGATCTTGAGTTAGCAGGAGTGGTTCATGCCTTAAAGATTTGGAGGCATTATCTATATGGTGTGACATGTGAGGTGTACACCGATCACAAAAGCCTACAGATACTTGTTCAAGCAAAAGGAGTTGAATCTACGACAACGGAGATGGTTAGAGTTGCTAAAAGACTATGATGTTACTATCTTATATCACCCGGGTAAGGCCAATGTGGTGGCCGATGCATTGAGTAGAAAGTATGCCGGCATGGGTAGTCTTGCATACATTCCGGTCAGTCAGAGACCATTAGCTCTAGATGTCCAGGGCCTTAGCCAACCGGTTCGTGAGATTAGACATTTACGAGCCTAGCAGAGTGTTAGCCTGCACGGTCGCTCGTTCTTCCTTATTAGAGCGTATCCGTGAGAGGCAATTTGATGATCCTCATTTGCGTGAGTTGAGAGATACAGTACAACGGGGAGGTGCCACACAGGTAAATCTAGATGATGATGGGGTATTGAAATTGTAGGGTCGAGTTTGTGTGCCCAATGTCGAAGGGATTCGAGAGTTAATCTTAGCGGAGGCCCACGGTTCGCGGTATTCTATTCACCCATGCGCCGCGAAGATGTACCAGGACTTACGTTAGCACTATTGGTGGCGCAGAATGAAGAAAGATATCGTTGCGTATGTCGCTCGGTGTCTAAATTGTCAGCAGGTGAAATATGAGCACCAGAGACCTGGTGGTGTATTCCGGAGGATTGAAATTCCCGAGTGGAAATGGGAGCGGATCACTATGGACTTCGTTACTGGACTTCCTTTGACTCGGAGGAAATTTGATGCTATTTGGGTCATTGTTGATAGGCTGACCAAGTCAGCACACTTTATTCCAGTATCTGTCTCCTACTCGTCGGAGAGGTTAGCGGAGGTTTACATTAGGGAGATTGTTCGTCTCCATGGAGTGCCAGTATCTATTATCTCTGATCGGGGTACGTAGTTTACCTCGCGATTCTGGAGAGCGGTCCAACAGGAGTTAGGCACCCAGGTTCAGTTGAGTACGGCATTTCATCCTCAGACGGATGGCCAGTCCGAGAGGACTATTCAGATTCTAGAGGACATGCTTCGAGCCTGTGTTATTGATTTCGGAGGCTCGTGGGACCAGTTTCTGCCATTAGCAGAGTTCGCCTACAATAACAGTTACCAGTCTAGCATCCAGATGGCTCCGTATGAGGCATTGTATGGTAGGCGATGTCGATCACTAGTTGGATGGTTTGAACCGGGAGAGGCTCGGTTGTTGGGTACATACTTAGTTCATGAGGCCTTGGATAAGGTCAAGACTATTTAGGAGAGATTGCGTTCAGCTCAGTCCAGGCAGAAGACTTATGCGGATCGTAAGGTTCGAGATGTAGATTTCATGGTTGGTGAACGAGTATTGCTCCGAGTGTCGCCTATGAAGGGCGTGATGGGGTTCGGGAAGAAGGGCAAGCTCAGCCCTAGGTATATTGGTCCATTTGAAATTCTGGACAAAGTGGGAGGGGTGGCTTACAGATTAGCTTTGCCGCCTAGCTTATCGGCCGTGCATCCCGTTTTTCATGTATCTATGCTTTGGAGATACCACGGCGATCCCACACATGTGTTAGACTTCAGTACTATCCAATTGGACAATGATCTATCTTACGAGGAGGAGCCGGTGGCCATTCTAGACCGGTAGGTTCGACAGTTAAGGTCGAAGAGTTATCCTTCTGTGCGTGTTCAGTGGAGAGGTCAGCCTCCCGAGGCATCGACCTGGGAGTCCAAGTCTGATATGCGGAGCCGCTACCTACATTTGTTTCCTGACTCAGGTACTTCTTTCTTTTGTCCGTTCGAGGACGAACGGTTATTTTAGAGGTGGAGATTGTGATGAGTCATTACTTATTTTATTAATCATTTCGAGCTTTTGAGGCCTTGAAAACGTCATTTATAGTTGCCTCTATTTGCGTGCACAGTTCGGGCACGAAGCTGGAAAATTTTTATGTTGAAATATGTGAAATATGTGAAAAATTTGAGGAATTTTGATATTAATATTGATATGGTTGACTTCGGTCAACATTTTTGGTAAACGGATCCAGACCCGAGATTGGATCGTCCCAAAAGGTCCGTAGGAAAATATGGGACTTGGACATGCGTCCGGAGTCGAATTCTGAGGTCTAGAGCCCAAGTTATGAATTTTTCTATGAAATTATTTTTGATGTAATTGTTAAAGGAAATGAATTAATTGATCTTGGTGTCGGGCTCGTATTTTGGTTCCGACGCCCGGTACAAGTCTTAAATATTATATATGTGATTTCAGTAAAGTTTGGTGACATTCGGATGTCGTTTGAGATGTTTTGGACCTTGAGTTCCAAGTTTGAAAGTTTTGAAAACCAAAAGTATGAAAATCATGAATTTGAGGCTTGATTTGATGAAAACGATGTGATATTGGCGATGTGATCGCACGAACAAGTTCGTAATATGTTTTTGAAGTTGTGTACATGTTTGGTTGGGAGCTCCGGGGGCTCGGGTAAAGATTTGATAGGCCGTAGGATCAATTTCTGAATTTATGCACTTCTGGTTTTTCACCCAGTTGTTGGCTTCGCATTTGCGAAGAATATCTCGCAAATGCAAAGAAGGCAGTTCAAGGCTGGGTTCGCAAATGCGAACCCATTATCGCAATTGCGATGCCTGCCAGAACCACCCAAGTTCGCAAATGCGAACAAAGTGTCGCAAATGCGACAATGGCACACCTAGGCCAGAGTTCGCAATTGCGAACTTAACCTCGCAAATGCGAGGCCTTCAGTAATTGCCTGTCTTCGCAATTGCGAAGAATGTGTCGCAATTGCGACAAAGCCCAGAAGCCAGCTTGTTCGCAAATGCGAACCTTATTTCGCAAATGCGAAATCCCCAGCAACTGCCTAGACTTCGCAAATGCGAACAAATGTTCGCAAATGCAAACTTCCCAGCCTTAGCTTATTTTTCAAACTCCAGAAATTGGTCGGGGTTTGCAATTGCGAATCCATGTTCGCAAATGCGAACACAGAGACCTGTAAATCACGATTTTCAGTTCATTTCTTCACTTTTCACAACCCAAAAACACCCATTTGCGATTCTTCACGGACTCCCTCTTCTTCAAAACAATTATAAGTCACTTTTTACTTAATTCTTTCAATTCCTAACATCATTAAACATGTTTTTCAATAGAAATCAAAGGTTTTCATGGTAGAATTTCTTGTTTTTGATAGAATATAGGGTTTTTCATAAATTGGGAAATTGGACCTCGAATTGAGGTCCGATTTTGAAACAAATCATATACTCGAACTCGTGGGGGGATGGGTAACCGGATTTTGGTCCGAACCCCGAGTTCCGACCATGTGGGCCCTGGGTCGAAATTCACTATTCCGGGTAGAATATTGTAAAAGTTGTAATTGGTCTTAGGAATTAGTTTGTTGAGTAGTATTGATGATATTAAATCAATTGTGTATAGATACGATTGGATTGGAGCCATATTTGAAAGAAAAAGACATTGCCACGGATTGAATTGTTCATAAACATTCGAGGTAAGTGTTTGTCCTATCCTAGCTTGAGGGAATAGGATTATGTGCTATGTGTTATGTGATCGAGTGCGGTGTATGGGATGTGGTGACGAGCATCCATACACCGGCATCTAGTATGACCGTGAGTCGTTGAAAAAAAATGATTATTTTGAGACATATTTGCAGATAAATTGTTGAACCTTTGCCAAGTTGTAGAATTGTTATTGTTCTCCCTTGTCGGGACTTGTTGTGAAGATGATTATTGATTGCCCTTGTTGGGACGGTTTATGAATTACTGTTTCATTCTTTGCCCTTAACCGTGATTGTTATTTGGGTGAGGAAGAGTGATAATGCACGAAGGGTGATGCCGTGCCTTGATTTATTATTTATGCACGAAGGTTAATGCCGTGCCATGTTTTATTATTTATGCACGAAGGTTAATGCCGTGCCATGTTTTATTGATTATGCACAAAGGATCATACCGTGCCCTGTTATTGAACCATGTACGAAGGATCATGCCGTACTATGGATGTGAGGATGAGAGTAAAAGCATAAAGGGTGATGATGTGTACTTTATTTACTTATTTGGTGAGGATGAGAGTAAAAGCACGAAGGGTGATGCCGTGCAACTGCTTGTTATTCCTTGACTTGATATTACTTGTGTTTCCATTATACTTTGTTTTCCTCGTGAACTTATTAATTGTTGTTAATTGTTGAGTTCTTTGAGATATTCCTTATTGTGTTATTACTTGGTTATTTCTTGTTATTCTGTGGTATACATATATATTGAACTGCACAGGTTTATGTGGGTGTCTGGTCCTAGGCTTGTCACTACTTCGCCGGGATAGGCCAGACACTTACCAGCACATGGGGTCGGTTGTGCTGATACTACACTTTTGTGTGTTTTTGCATAGGTCCAGGTTACGATCAGGAACAACAGCAGTAAATCTTTTGCGTGGGAGTTGATCATATTTGAGAACGAGGTAGCTTGCAGACGTCCGCAGGCCCGGTTTCTCTCTCTTTACTTATGTTACTAGCTGTAGTCTCTTTGTTCCGAGCTAAACAGATTATGTTATAATTCTTTCAGACTTTTATGTGTAGTATTTAGTAGTAGTTCATGAGTTGGTGACTCCACGTCTTGGGTAGAGGATTTCAGTATGATTTTTACCTTGTAACTAGTTATTTCTATTTCGATAAAGTATTCCGCACTTATTTAATTAAAGTTATGGTTTGTTGATAAATAAATTATGAAATTGTATTAAAAACAGGATAATATGAATACAGTGGCTTGCCTAGCTACCACGAGTAGGCGCCATCACGATCCCGATGTTGGGGGAAAAATCCGGGTCGTGACATTCACTAATAAAGCCACGACCTAGAATAAAGACACATTTGGAAATATTTTTAAAAAAAGAATGAGATCCAAGCTAGACTAGAAGGCATCCTAAAATCCCCTAACTATACTACTATCATCTTTTTGGCTAATTTGGAAGAGGAGCTTTTAGAAGAACTACAAAAAATTCTCAAACTAGAAGAGGAATTCTGGAAGCTGAAATCAAGGATCCAGTGGATCCAGGATGGTGATGCAAACACTAAATTCTTCCACCTCATAACACTGCAAAGAAAAAGGAAACATAGGATCTTTAGCATTAGATACGAAGCTGGCAACTGGTTCCACAATCCAAAGGAACTTGGCCATATCATAACTAATTTCTATAAAAATCTTTATACCACTAATCATACTTCCTCCCAAAAAATCTAACTTACATGCATGCTCTATCCTCGGTCACTCTAAATGAATATCTTTCCCTCATTAAAGAGCCTGATGAGGAGGAAGTAAAGAATTCCCTCTTCTCTTTTAAACCACTAAAAGCCCTGGCCGGATGGCATCCATCCTTTATTCTACCAAAAATTCTTGGAAATTACCCATAACCTTTTGGTCAATTTCTATAAAGAATCCTTTACTACGAGGATAATGATTGAAGGCATGAATAGTACCTATGTTTGTTTAGTTCCAAAACACCAGAATGTTGAAACCTTAAGGCAATATAGACCTATTAGCCTCTGTAATACTGCATATAAGGTAGTCACAAAAATTATAGTTAATAGAATAAAGCCTTTGTTGAACTATATTATTCATCCTTCTCAAACAAGCTTTATAAAGGGCAGGAGAGCCTCTGACAATGCCCTTATAGTGCATAAAGTCCAATTTTTTTTTTCAAAAATACCAAAGGGAATAAAGAAAAAATCATGATAAAAATTGACTTAAAAAGGCCTTCAATAATCTTGAATGGTCTTTCATTAGATTCTCTTTAAAATCCCTTAACTTTCCAGATGAACTAATTGAGCTTATTATGTCCTGTGTATCTTCCACATCCATCTCCATTCTCATAAATGGTTCAAGCACAAATTCTTTTACCCCTACTAGAGGCATTAGGCAAGGAGAATCCCTATCCCGTACTTATTCATAATAAGCATGGAAATGCTCTCTAGACTCATTGATCATGAAGTATATTGTTGTAAATGGGACCCTATAACCTTATCAAAAAGGGCCCCCAATTATCTCACCTATTCTTTGGAGACGACCTCATTCTTATGATAGAGGCCAATCAAAAAAGTTGCGACTCTCTCATAGATACTTTGAATAAATTCTATGAGTTCTCCGGTCAATCCATCAATTTCAGCAAATCTAGAATTATCTTTTCAAAAAATACTTACCTAGATAAACAGTTTCTACTCAGTAGATGTTTAAACATGAAAATATCAAACTCGGTAGGAAAATGCCTGGGCTTCCCCATAACAAACTATAGGCTATCCAAAAAGGACTTTCAATTTATTATCAATAATCTAAAACACAAACTAAAAGGATGGAAAAGCCGCTTCCTGAACCTAGCAGGAAGAACCACCCTCATTAAAGCAACCCTTGCAGCCATTCCCAATCACACCATGCAAGTTTTTGATCTACCAAGAGCTACCCTAAATAAGATAGATTCCATCCAACGAAATTTCCTATGGGGTAGCACGGAGGAAAAAAGAAAGTGTCACCTACTTAATTGGAATAAAGTCACTTCTCCAAAGAATGAAGGAGGCCTAGGACTCTATAAAACCAGTTATAAAAATAAGGCCTTCAGCACCAGTCTTGCCTGGAGATACTCAAACAACAAAGAAGCCCTTTGGGTTAAGGTCCTACACAGCAAATATGATAGGAATTCTAATCACAATAACAGATCAATCCCTAATCTTGGGTCCTCACATATTTGGAATATCATTCATAAAGGAAACAAGATTTGCCAAAAATGGATTAATTGGATTGTTGGTAATGGGGAAAACATAAATCCTTGGAATAACTGCTGGATAAACCACGGAAACACTCTAAGAAGTAGTATCCATAGGCCTCTCCAAAGAGGGGAAGAAGACATGAAAGTAAGCTCGATCATCCAGCATCGCTTTTTTAACCTATCAATACTTTCCTTCGAATTTCCTGAAGACATAATCCTCAAAATCCATTGCACTTATATACAACAATTCTAACCAGGAATAGATAAGATATCCTGGAACACACCACGCCATAATTCCTTCTCAGTCAAGGCAACATATGATGTTGCTACTCTCTAGGATACTCAGACTAAGGAAAATAACCTCGATTATAAGTGGATTTGGAAACGCAACACCCTTACCAAACTAAAATACTTCATGTGTTTTCTTACCCTCAATGGACTCTCAACAACAACCTTTCTAGCAAAGCATAATATCTGTACATCAGACATTTGCACCATATGTGGAACTGAAAAGAAGGACATAAAACACATGCTTCTATTGCACCTACTCAAAGGAAATACGAAGGCAATGTCACATAAACACAACTACCCTTCTTTGGATAACGATTTATCTACTTCCCTTGGCTAAAGCACCAACTAAAATCAAATAAGCACTATAATCAATACGTCACTTGGCCCATCCTCTTACCTTTCCACTTTTGGTATTTATGATATGATGACCCGGCCCGTCATCACAAGAATTACCACCCTGTTACCTTGAATTTATGTGTTTTATACTTTTATATCAGTGTTAGAGTCTATTGGGTGTGTTGGGAGTGATTTGGATTGAAAATAAGGCATATAGTCTTTTTGAAGGAAGCTTGAATGTGGAAAGTCAATCTAGAGTTGACTATTTAGTTAGAGGGCTCGGAATTGGATTCTGATGATTCGGTTAGTTCCGCGAGGTGATTTGTGACTTAGGGGAGCGATCAGAATGGAATTTGGAGCCCCGGTGTAGAAATAGGCTTGAATTGGCTAAGGTTGAATTTTGGCAAAATCCGAACGGTAGGTGAGATTTTGATCCGGGGGTTGGAATGGAATACTGATAATTTTTGTAGCTTCATCATGTGATTTTGGATATGTCTGCAAAGTTTCAGGTCAATCGGACGTCGTTTGGTCGGGTTTTTGATTGAATGTTAGTTTCGGAAGTTTAGATGAAATCCATGGCTTGAATCCTCTATAATTCGATAATTTCTGTGTTTAAGAACGTGTTTTTATGATTGGAACAAGTTCGTATCGTATTTTGGAGTATGTTGGTGGTTTTTGTTGGGGTCCCGGGAGCCTCGGGATTAATTCGGGGGTCCAAACGGACCAATTTGTGACAAAGGCACTACTGTTTTCTGCTGCAATAATTGTAGAACTATTTTGCTCTCCGCGATCGCGTAAGGTGTGGTTGTAATGCATCGCGATCACGATGCCAAGAGTGTGATCGCGTAGGAGGAAAACCCGGAGCTTTGCGATCGCGAGGTGAAGTGTGCGATCGCGTAAGTCTAGAATTTGAAGCAGTGCGATCGCGTGAGGTCGTATGCGATCGCGTAGGGTATATTGTCGGAAGCATTGCGATCGCGTGGTGCATGTCGCGATCGCGTAGGGTAGTTTTGGGAGCCGACCGAGTTTGTTCATTGCGATCGCGATCCTGTGGCTGCGATCGCATAGGGTCGTCTGGCAGTCAAAATATTAATATAACATAATAGTCCATTCGCGAACCTCATACCCATAACCTCTATTTTTGAGTTCTAAGAGTAGGTATTAACGGGAGATTGCTGGGAAATCATCGGGTATTCATCGGAGGTAAGTTTTATGGCCTAATTACAGCATTTTATCATGAAATCCTTGGTTATTTCTCTGTAAATGAAAGATTAAAGGGGGATTTTAGCCCTAGGCCTAAATTATAGAAAATCATTGATTTGAGTGGGCAAATGGAGTCTGATTTTTGTAAATTTTATATTCCTAGACTCGTATTGAGACGAGGGTTCCGAATATGTGACTTTCATAATTTTTTGAGAAGCTTACCAAAAGTCGGGTTTTGACAACTTTGCGAATTTTGGTGTAAATTGAGTTGTTTTGACTGGGTGTCGTCCCATTGGCCTAATTTGATGTGTTTCTACTATATTTGATCAGATTCTACATGTGTGGAGCTTGATTCTCGTGGCAAGGGCATCGCGGACTAGTCGTCGAGCCGTATTGAGGTGAGTAATAGATGTGGGTGGTGACCTGCGGGTTCGAAACCCCGGTATACCACTTTGTGACGTTGTATAACGGTGAGACACGTACTCTCTTGTGAATGCGGGGTCGATTGTGATTTGGGGACTACGGCTTAGTCTGACCTGTTGATACTGTATTATGATATTGGCTATTCTTGAGCCGCTGAACCTCCTTCTCGGACGGTTGCATATTATATAGTGATATTGGCTACTCTTGAGCCGTTGAACCTCCTTCTCGGATGGTTGAGTACACTTATGGGCTGTGAGCCAGTTATTGGGATCCTACGAGGATCGTTATCATTGTTCTGTGATATTGACATGCTAGTTTTACTACTAGTCCGTAGCTATTACTGTTATCATGATATTTCCAATCCCTGGAACTTGACATTTACTATTTTCAACTGAAAAATGATAAAAGAGTTTTCAAAACTACTTTTGAGCCTGCGAGGCTGCATTTGCATAGTAGCTGACCGGTCCAGGATAATATACCTGGACCGGTATACTTTGCTGACTCCAGTATAATTTACTGGAGTATTTTCTGGATTTTGAGCACGGGTACCCAAATTGGATCGGGCTACGCGCCGTAGAGTTCATTTCATGCATTGCATTGCATTTAGCTACATCTGCTAGCTGTTATACTATGTTGTTGATACTTGTTGGTACTTTATTGTTGATATTGAACTGTTACAGGGTATTGGTTATAGATTTACATAGTGCTTTATTGTGGATTTCTTATCTACGCTGTCTTACCCCTGTTTATTACTACTGAGTCTGGCAGTACTAATTTTACTCCCTGCACCTTGTGTGCAGATCCAGGTACCTCTCAGCAGTCCTGATCCGGTGGCTGTTCGAGGCAATTTCTGTGGATAATCGAGGTAGCTGCAGAGTCCGCAGGACCCGATATTCCTTCCTACTGTCTTTTGATTTTGTAATTTCTATTTCTTTCCGCACTTGGTATCATGTAAAAGCACTATTACACTTATGCTATCTGTAGAGGCTTATGACTCTTGACCCCTCGGTCTTTGGGGAGTTGTACTATTTTGGGACTTGGTTCCCTGATTTGGTATTTCTATAAATATTGACATACAATTGTTATGCCTAAGTTGGATAAAGTGAGCTCATAGCTCCGTATTTGTTGTTGATTGGTCGGGCTGGCCTAGAAGTATGTTGGGCGCCATCACGACCGAGTTTGGGGTCGTGACATATGAACTACTAGAAATGAAAGAATTTTTCATAAAAGTAGCCCATATCCCAACATTAACAAAGTGATTAATAGCACCCAAGAATTCCTCTTCCTTAGCAATTGGAGCCCTACTAGATCACCAAAACGAACAATCCTCATTAAATAGGACCCATCGGACCTAGGGACCTACAAACTAAACGTAGACGAAACATGCCTAGGTAGCATAGGAAGGGGCACAGGGGGGGAGGTTTCAGAGTTAACAACAGCAAATATCCAAAAGGAAGTCATGTCCTTATTACAAGGCCTACAACTAGCCATCGAAAAAAGACTAACCCCTATAGTCATTGAAACATACTGCCAGATTTTATTAACCTGATTAACAATGAAAATTTGCTTTATCTAAATATTATTGATGATTACATGTTCCTATTATCTGAGGTGGGATCGCCATCATTAAAACATGCATTCAGAGAAGCTAATGGGTAGCGGACGCCTTAGCCAAGAATGATGCAGTTTGGACTCTTTTGCTAATTTAAACTTATACTATTATCCGCATGTATTTGCTAGTTCAGCTTTTGATAGAGATGGGACAGGCAATGCGTGGCCTAGACAAATCTCACATTGTAATGACTACTAAGTTTTTATGTTATGAATAAATGTCTTTAATTACCAAAAAAAAGATGTTATGCCAAGGGCCTTCTCCAGAAAGGTATAAAGCCTCATATTCTTAACATTTTACTCCTATGCAGAGGCGGTTCGATTTGAGTATCCTCTCTGCCAATCTTTTGAATTTTTTGAATATTCTAGTATTCATATATAATTGTATTATTTTAGAGTGTCCCACTTGGTTATCTCGCAAGGAGATCTCGTTTGTATTATTTTTTGGAAATGTTAGCTAATGATAATAATTCATCTACCATTTGGTTACTCTAATCCCAACTGGAGTTTGTTATCCCCTTCTTCTCTTAAACTATATTTATTAACTTCCATAGGGCGTAATTGAAATGGGTATGGCCAATTGTATAGATCTCTATTATTGTTAAAAGTGACTCATATGTAATACTTATGTTTCTCTGTCTGAATTGTAAAAACTGACAATACCTCGTACCCTTCTTCACCTTGCCTCTTTTGCTTGTTGAAACTTCTATCTACCTTCTCATTCTCTTATTGCATTTTACCATATGGTTGGATAGATATTCAAGCTTTAGGGCTCCTTATCAAGACACTTACACATCTTAGTACATACATAATCTACTCAATACTTTATTTACTCATCATAAGCATGATGCAAAATCGAGTTCCTTTGACTCATATCATCTATAGCCATATTCAATCTCTTACCAATTGTCGTTCTGGATGTGTGTGTCTTTGTATTATGAATAAAACAAACTCTGGAGTTTGAATTCTTACAACAAAGCTTTACCACACGATCTATAGTAAGAAGAAAGAGTGACAGTCCTAAATGCCATGTAGCCTCATGCTTATAAGTGTGATGCACAACACATCCATAAATAAGACTCTAATAGACACGACTTATAGACTCCTTAGGACAGAACTGTTCTGATACCACTTTTGTTACGACCCAAACCGAAGGGACGCAATGGGCACCCGGTGCCTTAGTCAACCGACTACCAACATAACATATCTTTCTTATCATACTATCATGGGTAAATGAGCCAGAAAGGCCATCATGAGATAACAAGAATAAAACATAATGAATACTCGATATATGACGACCCAACATGATATACAACTTATACATGTGACATACGGGCTAATAAGGCTGAATTGATCATTTGGACACTCAAAACGTAGGTCGACAAGGCCATACAAGTATGTATATACATGACATCCCTACAAGCCTCTAAGAGTACATAAGAATCATAAAGATTGGGACAGGGCCCCGCCATACCAATCAATACATATCCAAAGCATACTGATAAAATAGTCAACTTCGGAGCAAGTAGAGTGCACCAATACCTTCCCCTCAGCTGATAGCCTACTAAGAGGATTGTCAACCTGTCAATCGGGACCTTCAGGCATAAAATATAGTGTACCCAGACACGAATAAAGTACCGGATATGTAAGTCAAGAAAGCATAAATATGAACAATAATATAAATAGAGGTAGGGAAGATACAACTTGTAACATCTGAGTGCCTCTGAGAGCGATTGATATGAAATGCATGATATATATATATATATATATATATATATATATATATATATATATATATATATATATATATATATATATATATATATATATATATATATATATATATATATATATATATATATATATATATATATATATATATATATATATATACGCCTCTGTGGGCATCGTCATCATCATATCATACTCGGCCTCAAAGAGGACTCGGTAAAAATGTACCCGGCCACCATCAGGCTCGGTAGAATCAATATAGAGCTCGATGGTTGCACAATAGGTGTCGTACCTAGCCGACTATAGCACATCTCGGTAGAGTAAAATAAATATATATATATAATACATGCTAGACTAATGGAATCACGTTCTAAACCATTCAGAGTGACATAAGGTTGTCGCACCCTCGATTAATATTACCGACATTCATACCATCAATATGAACCTTAATAGGATTCAAGAATCACACATACATGCTGTGAGCACGTGATTTTTGCCTCACACGAATTGCTCCTAAAAGATTCAAAATAAAAGAGTTTTGCGTTGTTTGCAATATTTGTGATTTCGTGTTATTATTTTCTTATTATTCGTATCTGTGTGTGCATGCATATTTGATTAAATTAACGAAAAAAAAATATATTATATATATATAATAGTGTTTGGAACTTATTTTTAATTTTGAGTTAACTAGTAAATGGAAAAACCACAAAATAATAAGGGTATATTTTATTTTTGTTATGTGATTTTATTTTTCTTTGTGTCAATTATTGTTAAGTATTAATATCCTTATGACTTTGTTTTTAATGATAAATTAATTAGAGTTTTGGTTTTTGTTATAAAAAAGGAAAGAAGAAAAGGCTGAAAATTAAGTTTGGGCCTTTAAATCTGGAGCCCAAACGAGATAGCCAGCCCAAGCCTTGCATTAGTCCAGTCCAACCCGCCTCCAGTCAAAACGACGTCGTTTCTGTTTTTAATGAAGAGATCCAAGCCGTCGATCAGCCTTGATCGGACGGATCACATTTAATCATCCCATTCTGTTGATCCTGGCCGTTGGATTCTCATCATCCAATGGCCAAGATTAAAGCATTAATTTAATTACCCAAAAAACCCCCCCAAACCCCTAACCCGTTCCCATTCCTCAGACCCCCCCCATCCCCCTTCGCCTCTCTCTCTCTCAACCTTCACAAACAACAAACCCTAGCGCCGCCGCCTCTCCCTTCGCCTGAAAACCCGGCGGCAACAACGCCGCCGGCCACCAAATTTACACCACATACTCGCTTCAACCTCCTCTATCCAACCCCGCGCATGGTTTGTCTCGAATCAACCTGGATATTCTCGAATCTTCATTTGAAGATTCGAGTCAAACTCGAACTAATGCCAAACCACCCCAAACTCATACCCTAGCACCTCCAGACCACCCTCACACCCAAACCACCCTTGGTTTTGTTCGAATCCGACCGGAAACCCAAAAACCCCAAAGCGGCCATAAGAACCCTAGATTTCAAAATTGGGGTCTTCATTTAAATTCGAGGGAAATTGAAGTCTAGCAGAATTTAATTGGGATGTTTTCGTCTGAAAACATCTCAATTAAAGTCCGTTAGACTCCGAATTCGAGTCCAAGCTCAAAAGGCCCGGTCTCTGTTTTGATTTCGATTTCTTTCGAGGTAACCTCCCTTTTTCCTATCTATTTCAATTAGATATTTGTTGTTTGTATATTTGTTTAGTTCAATTCATTTGATTTTTCTTTTCATTCCTATTGGCCGTCCATATTTGTCACTTCTTCTCAAGGACCTTTTATTTGGTCAATTACTCTTCTATGTTGTTTGTTTGATTACATATGTGGTCAAATGCGTATTCGCTTCGAATAGCGTCGTCGAATACTTGGTTTTCATTTTTGGCCGAGATTTTAGAATCACTGTTTTGCTAATTAATTTGTTATCGGTGTTATGTGTTGTAGTTGATTAAATGTCGTCGTTTAACTGCATAGGCTGATTTGTTTGAGATTCCGGATATTGACTGGCACTTTTGAATTGAATTGGAGTGTTTGATTGAAATTGAAATTTAGATTGGAATTAGCTGATAGTAATTAAATTAGTATTAGCATATTTGGATTATTAAAGTATTTTTTGCCCATAAAAGGGCTAGTGGAACCTGCTACAGCAGGGTATCCCCACTAGTATGTTGCAGACCAACATGTTTAGTTAAATAAAAACCCACACTCAGACAAATTCAAGTGGAAAAAAAAGGCAAGCAGGGGATGGGCAGGGCCTTAGTTTAGTCTTCTGGCCATCCAGGGTTGAAGGGTTTGACTATAAGTATAGGGGGTTTGGGATGAAAGAGGGGGGATTGATATCTACTCGAATAGGAGACATACAGAGTGATAGTGATTGTTTTTGAGGAAATATTCGGGAGATAATTGAAAAACATATAGCCATTCACACATAGAGAAACCTTAGAAATTAGACAGTGGGAGTTTGGATTCTTCTTGGTTTGCCATTGGACCTTCGATCACTGTTTCATTGGACTGGTTTTTTTTGAGCTTTAAAAAAGAGTTGCACACATTAGGAAGAAGTGAGGCAGAAGTACACACACACATAGATCCTGGGTACTGTTGTTCCATTGAAGTTTTGGTTACTGTTGTTGTTGCTGTTTGTGAGAGAAGGCTATTTGCTTGCTGTTTTTGTTTGCTGAGGTGATTGTGGTTCTGTTTTTGTTGCGGCTGATTCTGGTATTGATTTTGCTGATGCTGTGTTGTTGTTGTGTACTGCTGTGGGTTTTGGTTTGGGTGCTGAGTGTTGTGGGGATTGATCACTGGTCTGTGGCTGTGTTTGTTTTGCTTGCTGGGCTACTGCTACTGTTTTCTTTTCCCCTGTCATTGCTGCTGGTCCATTACTGTTGTGGCTGTAAACTGCTTGCCATCACTGACCTCCTTTCTTTCTTCTTCCATACTCCAGGTACACATCCTGTTATGATAGCTTCTTGGTTCGGAAAAGAATGAAGCCCGATTCTCTCTTTTAAACCTATTTAACATATGTAGTTGTCCAATGCTTCGTATGTTTGTATGAGTACATGTAATTAAACCTGCCTTATTGGTTTGGGTTGAAGAATGCATTCAGGGATAAGTAAACTGTTAGAGCTAAGATGGAAATGTATTTAGATAAAATGTACGTCTTTGGATATATATATAAATCTGAACTGTTCCTGTGGTATCTGTGTTTAAATCTTCTCTATTCATGTATGTGATTTCTAAATCTGTCAATACCCGATCTTGTGTTAAAATTGAGATTAATCATCTGTCTAAGTAGGAAGTTTAGGACGATTTGAACCCCGTGGGGAATGATATCTTGAGGTCGCAAAATAAGTGCCAGTTGCTCTTTGAATGATATCTAGAATTCAAAGTAAGTCTTTCATGTAATTGTTCACCCTAGTCTGGAATCTGCTCACTTAGTTGTCCGGTCGTATGTTTACTCGAATCGGTTATAGTTGAATACGACTTTGTCATATTATAGAAATTGGTTCGTTATTCTTCAACTGAACGACACAATTAGATTAAAGTAATCGGGGGTGCACTTCGTGTGACCCGACTCCAATTTTGAATAAGGTTAAATAAAGCGTGTCAGGAACCACAGGCGCATTTCATGTAGTGTGGCTTGCAACATGCTTTAAATAATTTCGAATCAACCTTTAAATAAATATAGCGGGATGGAGGTTGCTTTAAAATTAGAATTAGAGGCGCACCTCGCCTAATAAGTTACAAAAATCGCGGGGCCCTCGTAAATATGTGCAAAAAATATTTAGATTTCGAGATGTGCCGTTTCTTAGCGAATTTCGTGGCCTTCTCAAAAGTGCAAATAAGTAGTCGCTCTAGGCGCGTATTTTAATTCTACCTTTTTAAATGCGGGTGTGCATTTCATGCGACCCAAATCCAAATCCCAAATGTCAAATAAGAATATGTCGAGGATCCGGGTGCATTTCATGTGACGTGATTCGAAACATATTTTTAGACAATTTTCTCTCTCGTAAATCATAATAATAATAAAAGCAGTAAAGGGACATTAATTTGCATTAGGTACATAACTGTAAAAAATCAGATAAATAAGCCGAACACGACAGTTGAGCGACCGTGCTAGAACCACGGAATTCGGGAATGCCTAATACGTTCTCCCGGGTTAATAGAATTCCTTATCCGGATTTATGGTTCGCGGACTGTTAAACAGAGTCATTCTTTTCCTCGATTCGGGATTTAACCGGTGACTTGGGACACCATAAATCTCCCAAGTGGCGACTCTGAAATAATTAAATAAATCCCGTCTCGATTGTCCTTTAATTGGAAAAACTCTTTGCGCCCTCGCGTGTGCGGTAAAAAGGAGGTGTGACAGCTCTGGCGACTCTGCTGGGGACTGCTTTCAGAATTCGAGCTCGGAATAATTGTCGTATTTGGCTTATTTATTATCTGATTTTATTGCATGTTTGTATTAATGTGCTAAATATTGTTTTTACTGCTTTGATATTTTGTGAACTGTACATATAAATTGTGTCGGAACCAATCTCCTCTCTGAGTCTTCTAAATCATGAAGAAGGGTGCACTTCGTGTGACTTCTTTTCTGTATAGTGTCTAATTCCCATTTTAGAACGAGGTTTGGATAAGTTGCAAAACCGGTGAAGCTTCTGTATTCCCGGATTGCTGCCTCCTCCTCGGCTCGAGCTGTCCGCTCGGGTAAGCCAGGTCTAGTACAATAAACCCAGGTTTTGAACCTAGAATAACAAAGCTTCATGTCGGATCCCTAGTAGGAACGTTTATTTGCATCATGTTGCATTTGGCTTAGGGGACTCAACACAGGGGTTGGGTCCGTCTAAGACAGGTGACCTGAAATGAAAAGACTATCCTGCTGCATATTGTTTGTCTTACGCATTTATCCGTTATAGACTTGCATGCTGACCGGCTTTAGAAATTAAAAAAAAAGGAAAAAGTGTGTTTTATTCTTGAGATAGATAAAAATAGTTTACTTGTTTTCCTTTAGTAAAATGAATAAATAAATAATGTAGTTTGTTTCATTAAAACCGAACTACGTGGGTTTGATTCTCATTGGATGTGAGATACGTAGGCAACCTCCATCAGGTCCAACTTCACCTTTTGAAAAATGGCCAAAATGTCAAAACTAACTTTTGTACTAAAAAAGTCGGTGACGCTGTTTTCAAAAATAGCCGAATGTTCCCGAAAGGGACGCCGGAAGGCTAATTTCGTATAAACGGCCACCTTTGGGTCAATTTTGATTTCGATCAATTTACCCCACAGCCTTAAAAGCCTTCGTCCCCGAGACGTTGAAAGGCCGTGATTGAAAACTGATTTTCTATTTTTAGCAAAACAAAGTTGTTTTTCTTATTTCAATCACCTTAATAAATGTGCAGGATGAGCACGAATCGGAATAAATTATTTTCAATCTTTAGCGAGGTCCCTCAGCAGCTCCGTATATGGTGGAACGATTTGGAAGACAGTAGCAAAAAGGTAGTGGGGAGAATTTTGGGAGGTTTGGTTGATCTGTTGAATATCGAGCCAAGGAAAGACATCATCAATGCACTGGTATCTTTCTGGGATCCGACCCGCAATGTGTTCCGTTTTGTTGACTTTGAACTGACGCCCACGTTAGAGGAAATTGCGGGCTATGCAGGACTAAATGGGAAATTAAGAGGGCAATACCTGCTCTCACCAAGACCGGTATCTCCACATGGGTTTCTGGATTTGCTGAGCATTAGTCGGAAGGTGAAAAATGATGATCTGCTGAAAGGATGTTGCGATCTCCAATTCTTATACCAACGGTACGACACTCCTCGGGGTTTTTAAGAGTCAAACCTTGGACTAACTCACGCAGGGAATAGAACCAAGTGGGAGGCCAGACGAATTCTAGCATTCGTAACGACATTCTTGGGGATTGTGATTTGTCCACGCGAAGATAAGAAAATAGAGATAAGTCTGGTAGGAATAGCCGATGTTGCAATCAAAAATGCTACCAGCACGGTGGTCCCTTTGGTTTTGTCCGAAATCTATCGAGCCTTGATCATATGCCGAGAAGGGGGCAATTTCTTCCAAGGATGCAATCTGTTACTCCAATTGTGGATACAAGAACACCTCCATCACCGGACACAATACATGAACCATGGGTTGACCGGAAAAAACTGTATCAGGGGTTTCGAAGAACGAATGATGGGTGATGTATTCCCTGAAGGCGTCGAGGCATGGCTTGCACGACTGAGCTCAATAGAAGCCGATCGGATTGAATGGGCGTTCGGGTGGTTACCCGATACTGAAGTAATATATATGGCAGCCGAGGAGTGTTATATTCTTCTGATGGGGATCCGCAGTGTCCAACCATATGTTCCTCATCGTGTATTACATCAACTAGGAAGGTTTCAGGTTATTCCTACCGATCAAGACCTGAGAAAGTACGCCATTGAGTTGAGCCCAGGAGTCGTATTCCCCGAAGAGAAGATTAGAAATCTGTGGCATGAATGTAGGTTCCTTGAGCCTAAAACCATGGTCCGGGAACTAGCTAAGGGAGAGGTGGACCCAAAGTACAATGTGTGGTTCGGGAAAAGATTTCGGATTCGTCGGAAATGTTCTAAAAGAGCCCATGTCCAACAGTTCACGGAAGATTCACAGGAACAATGGAATTGGCTAGCAAAGGAGGAGGGGTACAGGACGAAGATTGGTAGGATAGAACAGCAGGTCCGGGACCTTCAGTTCGAGAAGAACGTGCAAGCTGCCACCGACGAAGGAGACAAAAAGAAGTTGGCACAAGAAAATGACTTCTTGAGAGCTCAAATCCAGCAAATGAAAAGGGATGCTGACAGACAGTTGAGGAGTCGGGCAGACGAAAAATTGATAAAGGGTTTGAGAAGCCAAGTCACCGATATCCAAAGAGAATTGGACGAGTCAAAAGCCCAGACAACGAGGATCCGGGCTAGCTGGAGAAAGGAGGCACATCAACATGCACTTCACCTAAAACGGGTGGAAGAAGATTACACTGAGATCATCGCTAGTCTGAGGGAAGCAAATGTTGTCCTCGGGGAGCGGGTTTTCAAGCAAGCCCAAGATGCCAGAACGGACCTCGACCGTTGCCACAATTTGATGGCCCGACTGCAAGGACAAGTGGATAGGCTCCTAGATCAAGTCACCAGCAATGCTCGAAGATTGGGGGCGAAAAGCCAGCAGATAGAGCGGCTACTCGGAGAAAGGGACATGATCAAGGACAGAATTGGAGAAATCGGGCACTATGTCACCATGAAGTGCCTAGCTTGTGAACGAATGCCCCGCGCCGACCTTTTCGTTTCAATTATGGGTTATGTTCATCGGATCATGGAAGAGTTGAGGGGACTGCACAAGGACCTCACACCAAGGCCCGCGACAAGGCCGAATGATGCCTCGCGGGCCCCCAGGAATTTTAGAGCATTAGATTTTTGATTAAAATGTATTTTTGAGATCTTGGGTCAAGCTAGTTGGCAGTTTTATTTTTACTTTTTCGAATCGAGCACTTCTTTTGCTGATTGTTGTAAGACATGTTTTGTAACTTTAAGTTTTCATTTGATATAAAAGTTACTGAATTTTGCCACAATCTTGTAACCAGAACTACGCTCGGTCTGATTCACGCGGGGTCGTGATACGTAGGCAATCCACATAAGATTCGACCACCACTAAAAGGAAAAGAATGCAAAGGTTAATAACAATAAGGCTTTCAAGGATAAAAGAAAAGAAGAAAAAAAAGAGAAAAGAAAAAGAAAAAAGGGCTGGAATGACGCATGTACATGTAGAAAGGGTTATTTGGTTAGGTGCATTGCATCCAACGTGCTATAACATATCTGTCAAACTCGGTAAACTAACAAGTTTGTTGCATTTCCAGAAAAGTTTAGCAGTTGGTTTGACAGAATATACTGGCCAGCCATCATTACCGTACTAGATCCAAAGGACCGATTACAATAAGCATGTCTAGTTCCGGTAAGAGCCTCGAGGAAGAAAAATCAGAGTTACAAATCATGAAAGAAGAGGTAGACCGGTTGAAACAACAGATAACAGAGATGCACCTGGCCTGGGCCAGGGAACAGTCTTCACCAAACCGCCCTACTCTCGCCTCAGCTTCGGAACATCCGCCCATCGATCCTTCAACAAGCGCCCCAAGCTATCCATACTTTCAGGGGGAAAACCCATATGCCACCCACATTCCACCAGCCAAACCAAATCCTCCTCCGGCCACCCCTGTTTTGTGGCACCTCCACCTGCTCCTCTGCAAAGGCCGGCCGGTGAGTCGCATGTTCAGATCCATGACAACTCTTACTATCCTCCAGAGCCTACTTTTAGGGCGCCTGAACCGCAATCACATACCCCTCACTGGGATAATCCGGCAGAACCGGAAAAGTACTTCCAAAGTTCGGAACATGAGGAAGTTATCAGAAAAGTTAAAAGCCTGGAGCAGTCCTTCAGGAACATGCACGGTTTGGGTAATCAGGTCAGTGTCGCTTACAAGGATCTATGCCCGTTCCCCGACGTCCAATTACCGGCCGGGTTCAAAATGCCCAAGTTTGACCTATACGAGGGGCACGGTGATCCTGTAGCCCACCTCCGAGGGTTTTGTAGTAAAATGCGAGGAGCCGGAGGACGGGATGAGATTCTGATAGCTTACTTCGGTCAGAGTCTGGGAGGATCTGCGCTGGAGTGGTACACTAGACAGGACCCCGGTAGATGGTTTACGTGGGATGACTTGGCTCAAGCTTTTATCGGGCAGGTTCCAGTACAATCTTGAAATAATCCCCGACCGCCTGTCATTGCTAAAATTAGAAAAGAAACCCGCTGAAAGTTTCAGGGAATTTGGTTTCCGCTGGAGGGAACAGGAAGCCAGGGTAGATCCGCCGATGAGAGAGAGCGAGATGGTGGATTATTTCTTGCAGACACTAGAGCCAACCTATTTCGGACATCTGGTAACGTCCGTGGGCAAATCATTCACTGAGGTGATAAAAATGGGGGCTATGATCGAGGAAGGTTTGAAGGCCAACAAGATCATGAGCTACTCAGGCATTGAAGGCCACCACTCAGGCTATCCAAAGTGGTACTGGAGGAGTATTGGGGAAAAAGAGGAAAGAGGAAGTCGCGGTAGTCGAGTCCGGGGCATGGTTCATAAATAGAGGCCCCGCACCCCAATATAGCCCGCCCCAGCCTCACCACCAAAATTACTCCCACAATCCATACAACCACCCGCAACATTACTATCCCGCACCTGATCCCCATTTTACTGTCCACCACGCACAGTCCTATTCTGCACCTCCCGTCCATGCACCGTGGCGTGCACCAAACCCGCAAAACAATCACCCACCCCCAAGAGCTTACAGAAACCCCTCGGGCGCGAGTTTCCGTCCGAACCAAGCATTCAGGGGCGACAGGGCGCCGAGGCCAAAGACTTTCACTCCCTTAGGAGAGTCTTACACCAGTCTGTTCCACCGGTTAAAGCAGGTAGGGTTGCTGAATCCGGTTGAAGCTAAGCTACCAAACCCTCTTCCGAAGAACCTGGACCATTCGGTAAATTGTGCCTATTGCTCGGGATGTCCAGGACATGATACAGAAAAGTGTTGGAGGCTGAAGACGGCCATCCAGGAGCTCATTGACACCCGCAGGATTGAGGTCCAGACTCCAACAGAGCCCAACATCAACCAAAACCCACTTCCAACTCATCATGAGACCAACGTGATCGAGTTGGTACGGGTAGAAGAAGGAAAGGAGAAAGCCTCTCAGACGGTAATGATGATCAAGTCTAGCGGGGTAGGAATGAGAAAGGGGCCGAGCTTTGATGAGTCACCCAGTTGCAAGAAGGACATACCAGGAGGGTCGGAAGCAGGAAAGGGAAGTGTGAGCGGAGTACCGATGAGGCCGGGGGAAGCAAAAATAGTTGTACCAGGGGCAGCGACCAAGCCCGTCTTGACGGTAGCAGGCGTTCGAATGGATCCTTTCATCATCAAGCCAGCAATACAGTTGCCAATAACTGATAGCCGAGCTATTCCATGGAATTATGCTCAGGATTACAACAACCTACAAAGGAAAGGAAGTGAAAGAGGA
This sequence comes from Nicotiana noctiflora, assembly GCA_032618575.1. NCBI lineage: Eukaryota > Viridiplantae > Streptophyta > Magnoliopsida > Solanales > Solanaceae > Nicotiana > Nicotiana noctiflora. The sequence goes on along the minus strand of JASVEL010005202.1, from coordinate 324,383 downwards.
AGTTTGCGAAGCGCAAGGTTTGACCCGCTTGGGGAGATGTTTTGCCCCTGCGGAATTGAGGAAGATCACTCCGGCAATATTGAAAAAGCCGGTAACTGATGAAGAGGCAGAAGAATTCCTGAAAAAGATGAAGCTGCATGACTATTCTGTCTTAGAGCAGTTGAAGAAGACTCCGGCGCAAATATCATTGCTATCCTTGCTGATACATTCTGAAGAACATCGGCAAGCTTTGATGAAAGTCCTGAATGAGGCACATGTACCGGATAAAATCTCAGTGAGTCATTTGGAGAAGATCACCAATAGGATCTTCGAAGCGAATCGGATCACCTTCACCGATGATGAATTGCCCGAGGAAGGCACCGAGCACAACAAGGCTTTATATCTTACGGTAAAGTGTGAGGAGTCGGTGGTCACCAAAGTCCTTGTCGATAATGGGTCCAGTGCTAACATTTGTCCGCTCTCTACACTGGACAAGTTGAAAGTGGACATCGGCAGGATACGCAAGAACAGCGTATGTGTTCGAGGGTTTGATGGAGGAGGCACGGCATCGGTTGGGGACATAGTGTTAATCTTGACGATTGGGCCAGTGGAGTTCACCATGGAATTCCAGGTGCTGGACATGGTGGTGTCATATAACCTCCTGATAGGGCGACCATGGATCCATGCCGCAAGAGCAGTTCCATCCAGCTTACACCAACTCGTCAAGTTTGAGTGGGACCAACAGGAGATCGTCGTCCATGGAGAGAATGATCTACAACCGGGCACCATCGTCCCCTTTGTTGAGACGGAAGAAGATGTTGGGCCGTGGGTATACCAGATCTGCGATGTGGTATCCGCCAACCGAGTTCCAGAAGGGGAATGCATTCCCGGTGACAGAACAATTACTGCGGATGTCATGGTGGCGCATGAAATGTTGAGACATGGTTTCATACCCGGCAAAGGTCTAGGTGCATCTCTGCAAGGAATCATACAACCGGTATCGGTGGTCGAAAACTTGGGAACCTTCGGCTTGGGATTCCAGCCAACATCAGAGGACATCCGGCGAGCCAAGAGGAGTAAGCAGAAGACATGGGTGCTCCCGAAGCCTGTTCCACGCCTTTCCCAATCTTTCGTCAGGTCTGGAGTAAGAGGACATCCGACGACAAAGATTCCCGGTCTTACGATTAGGCCAGACGAAGAGTTCTTCAGGAAGTTCGAGGACCTATTCACAGATGTATGTATGCTCGAGGATGGTGAAGGCTCCAGCCATGCCGAAATACAGTTTGTGGGACCAAAAGCAAAACTGAATAATTGGGAGGCTACTCATCTCCCTGTCCGGAAGGAGTCTTGGTAGTTTGTCTTGGATTGTTTTGTTTCGAAATTTTGTGTTGGGGGATTGTCCCCGGAGTAAAACCCAGTTGTTTTAGTTCATTTTTGATTTAAGTTTGCAAGTTTGTTTTTCCTTGTATTGTTCCCATTAATGAAATTTGGTTCCCTTCGTGTCTAATTTTTTTTATTTTTCTTCTTTTAACTTTTCTGAATAGCCTTCTTTCAACTGATCTTAATGATATGGCGTGCTTAAAGATTAATCAACCCAGTCTAGAAAGTCAATCGGGTTTGGAAATAATAACGCATGAAATAAGAAGTGACGAGAGTGAGTCGGAATACGGCGATGATGAAGCCGTAGAAGAAATCGGCGAAGAATTAAGTCACTTCGAGGAAAAACCCAAACCAAATCTAAATGATACTGAGGCCGTTAATCCGGGGAATGTGGAGGACGTCAAAGAAACCCGAATAAGTGTCCATATTGAACCCAACCTGAGAGAAGAGTTGATCAAAACACTCATGGAGTTTAAAGACATTTTCGCATGGTCGTACGACGACATGCCGGGACTCAGCACTGATCTAGTGGTTCATAAATTACCCACTGATCCGGCATATCCTCCCGTCAAGCAAAAACTGCGGAAATTCAAGACGGAGATGAGTGTGAAGATTAAGGAGGAAGTAACCAAGCAGTTGCAGGCGAAAGTCATTCGTGTCACTCGATACCCCGAATGGTTGGCTAACGTAGTACCGGTGCCAAAGAAAGACGGAAAAATCAGAGTATGCGTGGACTATCGCAATCTCAACAAGGCGAGTCCTAAGGATAATTTCCCACTTCCCAATATCCATATCCTAATTGATAATTGCGCCGGACGCGAAATCGGATCCTTTGTGGACTGTTATGCGGGATATCATCAGATCTTGATGGATGAAGAGGACGCAGAAAAAGACGGCTTTTATCACACCGTGGGGAACTTATTGCTACCGAGTGATGCCGTTCGGTTTGAAGAATGCGGGGGCAACATATATGAGGGCGATGACTACGGTATTCCATGACATGATACACAAGGAAATTGAAGTGTACGTGGATGATGTGATCGTAAAATCCAGACGTCAAGAAGACCATGTTGCTGACCTCAGGAAGTTCTTTCAAAGACTTCGAAGGTACGACATCAAGCTCAATCCGGCCAAATGCGCATTCGGAGTTCCATCGGGAAAGTTGCTAGGATTCATCGTCAGCCGACGGGGCATTGAGTTGGACCCATCCAAAATCAAGTCCATTCAAGAGCTACCCCCGCCAAAGAATAAAACAGAGGTAATGAGTCTGTTGGGAAGGTTAAATTACATCAGTAGGTTTATTGCTCAGCTTACAGCAACCTGTGAACCCATATTCCGTCTGTTGAAGAAAGACGCTACGATAGAATGGACGACAGAATGTCAGGAAGCGTTTGACCAAATCAAAGGGTATCCGTCAAACCCACCCGTACTAGTTCCGCCTGAACCGGGTAGACCCCTGATTCTTTATCTAACGGTTTTGGAGAATTCGTTCGGCTGCGTACTGGGGCAGCATGATCTTACTGGCAGGAAGGAACGGGCCATTTACTACCTCAGTAAGAAATTTACAGTCCACGAGGTCAAGTACACTCATCTAGAAAAGACATATTGCGCCCTGACTTGGGTAGCCCAAAAGCTGAAACATTATTTATCTTCTTACACCACTTACCTCATTTCCCGTTTGGATCCATTGAAGTATATTTTCCAGAAACCTATGCCTACAGGGAGGTTAGCAAAATGGCAAATATTACTTACGGAGTTCGACATCATATACGTGACAAGGACGGCTATGAAAGCTCAAGCCCCGGCCGATCACTTAGCTGAAAATCCTGTTGATGACGAATACGAACCCTTGAGGACGTATTTTCCAGACGAAGAAGTATTGCAAATTGAGGGGTTAGAACTAACCAAGGATCCAGGGTGGAAGCTCTTCTTCGACGGAGCGGCGAACGCAAAAGGAGTCGGAGTAGGGGTCGTGCTCATATCTGAAACAGGACATCATTATCCTGTTACTGCTCAACTGCGTTTTCATTGTACCAATAATATGGCTGAGTACGAGGCATGTATCTTGGGGTTGCGATTAGCGGTGGACATGGATGTACGGGACGTCTTGGTCTTGGGGGACTCGGACCTTCTGGTACATCAGATTCAGGGAGAATGGGAAACCAGAGATTTAAAGCTTATCCCATATCGTCAGTGTTTGCATGATTTGACCAAACGCTTTCGATCGGTAGAATTCAGGCACATCCCAAGGATGCATAATGAGGTTGCCGACGCGTTGGCTACTTTAGCATCGATGCTACATCACCCGGACAAGGTTCGTGTCGATCCATTACATATCCAGGTCCGGAATCAACATGCTTATTGTAATATGATAGAGGAAGAGGTGGATGGTGAGCCGTGGTTTCATGATGTCAAGGAATACCTCAGGTTAGGAGTATACCCAGAGCAAGCAACTGGAGATCAAAAGCGAGCTATTCGGCGGTTGGCGAACGGATTTTTCCTTAGTGGAGGGGTGCTGTACAAAAGAACCCCGGACTTGGGATTGTTGAGATGTATAGATGCAAATCAAGCCACAACAGTGATGACAGATATACACTCGGGAGTTTGCGGACCACACATGAGCGGATACGTATTGGCAAAGAAGATTCTTCGAGCAGGATATTACTAGCTCACGATGGAGCTTGATTGTATAAGTTTCGTGCGAAGATGCCATCAGTGTCAGATACACGGAGATTTGATTCATTCTCCGCCGACTGAATTGCATACAATGTCAGCACCATGGCCGTTTGTAGCATGGGGTATGGATGTTATTGGACCTATTGAGCCTGCGGCTTCCAATGGTCATAGGTTCATTCTGGTAACGATTGATTATTTTACCAAGTGGGTGGAGGCCAAAACATTCAAATCGGTGACCAAGAAGGCGGTGGTGGATTTCGTACATTCCCACATCATCTGCAGGTTTGGAATTCCAAAGATAATCATGACAGATAACGGTGCCAATCTTAACAGCGGATTGATGAAGGAGGTCCGCCAACAGTTCAAGATCACACACCGAAATTCCACACCGTATCGTCCCAAAGCAAATGGTGCGGTTGAGGCAACAAACAAGAATATAAAGAAGATATTGAGGAAGATGGTAGAAGGGTCTAGGCGGTGGCATGAAAAGTTACCATTTGCGCTGTTGGGTTATCGCACTACCGTCCGGACTTCGGTAGGTGCAACTCCTTACTTGTTGGTATACGGGATTGAAGCAGTAATACCCGCAGAAGTTGAGATTCCATCCCTCCGAATTGTCGCTGAAGCTGAGATTGACGATGATGAGTGGGTCAAAACCCGATTAGAGCAACTGAGCTTGATCGACGAAAAGAGATTGACAGCAGTATGTCACGGCCAATTGTATCAAAAGAGAATGGTGAGAGCGTATAACAAGAAGGTACGTCCCAGGAGATTTGAAGTGGGACAGCATGTGCTGAGGAGAGTTCTACCACATCAGGCCGAAGCGAAAGGCAAGTTCGCTCCAAATTGGCAGGGACCATTTGTGGTGACTAGAGTATTATCCAACGGCGCTCTATGCCTAACCGATGTTGAGGGAAGATGCACCGATACGGCTATCAATTCTGATGCAGTCAAGAGATATTACGTGTAATTCTTTAATGCATTTGTCAACGTTTGGTTTCGTTTGTGTGTATTTGGCATTTTTCGGAGAATGAAATGACAGAGGCAATTTTTCTACTACCCAAACACTTTAACCTTTGTTTCCCCCTTTGAGCCTTAATTATTCTTTCATATACCCTCTTTCAGAATCATCAAGGAAGATGTGTAACAAAATAGAAAAAAAAAGAAACAAAGAAAAAATACAAGAAAAAGTGAACTACGTTCGACCTGATTCCTCAAGAAGGATACGTAGGCGCCACACGGCTCGGTCATAATAAAATAAAATCAAAGATCCCCCAAGCAACAAAACTGGGGCAGAAGTCATTGTTTCGTTGGAAAGATAGTGTGGATTCCGAAAGTTGTAATAAGCTAACCGTTGAGGTTAAACCCCTTTTCTTCAGCCTCACGCGCAGAAAACCATATTAAGAACCAGAAAGACCTCTCGATCAGTATTTGAGAAGTGCCAAGTCATGTGAATGAAAGCCAAGAGTGACATCCCGACCCTCGATTGAATCCAGGGATGCACAAGCCGAAAGGGGATAACGCTCTAGAGGGAATCTCAGGGGTGATACCCCGCCGCAGGGAAAGAAAGCGTAAATGAGAGAGTCTTAACGGTGAAAACCCTCGCGGGCACCTTAAGGCGAAGGAAGTCGAGAGAAGTAAAATGAGAGAGTCTTACGGTGAAAACCTTTACGGGCACCTTAAGGCGACGGGAGATAGAGAGAAATGAGAGAATCTCATTAGTGAAAACCCTTTGAAGGGCACCGTGAGGTGACAGGACGAGATGGTTACAAGATGTCTGCATGAGACAAGGTTGGGACATCCGTTTACCTCTAGCAGGACGCGGTATCGGAAAGTGATTGACATGAATAGACTGGGTAGTTTAATCTCAAAGGCGCGGCATAACATTGGATCAGGCACACATTCAGATAAGTTTTCCTATTTTTGAGTTCAGAAAAGTTTTTCTCTTCTTTTGTCATTTGCGGTCAGTATTCTTTTCTTTTCTTTCATTTTCGAAAATTGATTTTTCAAAGCTTACTACCAAGTCTCCCAAAGCAGTATAATAAAATGAATAGGCGTGGAACGAGGCAATAAGGCAGAAGTCGTTCCGATAGTAAGATTGGAACGACGGGTCGATTGGAAGGTTCGCAGGAATTATGGAGTATGATGGACACATGTGGCACGTCCGAAAGATGATTTCACGCAACAGATCACCGGCTAAAAAGAGTCGGATCAAACCAAAAGATTGGAATAAAAGGAAAGATGAGAGGTCATTCGTGGAAAGAGCATCGTCCCCAGCAAGCGTCAACATCGCTCTCAAAGTTTGAGAGAGGCCAAGCAGCTGAAAGAGAAAAGAAAATGGCCCCAACAAGAGTGGCACGACCACTCACCGCGTTTCGAAACTAACAATTTTTCTTTGATTTAAAAGCAGGAAAAGAGGGTTCGTTGGCAGAAAAGCATACCGTCCAGAAGTTTATCAAACTGGGGCAGAAAATTTTCTCCTGTTACGAAAATTTTCTTAAAAGCAAAGACTCAGAGGATAAGGGTAGAAAGCAACACAAGATTTCGGGAAATACCAGCTCCGAGCAGAATAGTTTTGAGAAAGGCCAGATGACACGATGGGGTAATCTTTGAGCTTGGTATCACCCCCAGCAGTTGTTGAAAAAATAAAACAATGGCTTCGAGATTCCCCCAGCAGTATTACATTCCATAATTTGCTCGAGGAGGCAAAAGCGTGAGTCCCAGAGGAGGTATGGGAAGAAGGAAGAGAATGAGGGGTGAAGAAAACAAAGAATACTTCCTCAACAGCATCATCCCCAGCAGGCGAGTAAACAGTTCCAGAAATATCCCCAGCAGCCAGAAGAAAAAGTAATACGACCCGGGGGAAGGCAATTCCAAGACAGGATAATTCAGAAGAGAAGGTGGTCCGAGAGGCAATGCAGGAAGAAGGAAATGGTACAAAAGGCAAAGGAAGGTAATCAAGATAGGATGAAATCAGTGAGTAGTAGTTGAAGTCAGGGAGTCCGCCTGGAGAATGGAGTGGCGATTTAGTTTGGAAGTCACAGTTGAAATCAGGGAGATCGCCTGGAGAATGGAGTGGCGATTTTATTTAAGTAGTAGTTGAAGTCAGGGAGCCCGCCTGGAGAATGGAGTGGCGATTTTATTTGAAGTAGTAGTTGAAGTCAGGGAGCCCGCCCGGAGAATGGAGTGGCGATTTAGTTTGGAAGTCACAGTTGAAATCAGGGAGCCCGCCTGGAGAATGGAGTGGCGATTTTATTTGAAGTAGTAGTTGAAGTCAGGGAGCCCGCCTGGAGAATGGAGTGGCGATTTAGTTTTGAAGTCACAGTTGAAATCAGGGAGCCCTCCTGGAGAATGGAGTGGCGATTTTATTTTGAAGTAGTAGTTGAAGTCAGGGAGCCCGCCTGGAGAATGGAGTGGCGATTTTATTTTGAAGTAGTAGTTGAAGTCGGGGAGCCCGCCTGGAGAATGGAGTGGCGATTTTATTTTGAAGTAGTAGCTGAAGTCAGGGAGCCCGCCTGAAGAATGGAGTGGCGATTTATTGTTGAAGTTGGTTGGGGAAAGCGGTAGAGCATAACGAAATCCCCAGCGTGAATCCAAGTTCATAATCGAACGGGAAGGCGACAAGGATCAGAAAAGATAGATTCAGATTTCGAAGAAGAATGGTTCGAAGACCACAAAAAAGGAACCAATGGTCGAAGGTCGGCCATCAAGATAGGCCGAGACAACAATTGTCGGAGGAGAAGAAGCACGCGAGGAAATATCAGAGCCGGCAGGATGGCAAGGAGCATGACAAGATCAAGTCAAAAAGGATAGATAAGAGTTTGTAATACTGTAACTTAGTCTAGCTCCTTGTTTTTGTTGCTTAGTACGGTGTAACAAGGAGGTCAGCTAAGCAGTGGCAACAGCAGTAATAGCAGTAACAACAGTAACAGCGAGATCGCAACAGTCATGGTAGTCCCAGCTACCAGAACTTCCCGAACTACATTGACCTTGATTCCTGTTTAGCCCAGGATATGTAGGAGGCCTCCTGAAGTAAAGGCTCGGTCAAGATCTTTTTAGAAATGCTTCACACGGAGTGCTCGAACGGGCAAAAATCGCTCGTATCCGCTCACTTATCTTTGCACGAAAACTCTTCATGTTTCCGCGCAAAGAGGGGCAGCTATGAGCATGTGATTTTTGCCTCACACGAATTGCTCCTAAAAGATTCAAAATAAAAGAGTTTTGCGTTGTTTGCAATATTTGTGATTTCGTGTTATTATTTTCTTATTATTCGTATCTGTGTGTGCATGCATATTTGATTAAATTAACGAAAAAAAAATATATTATATATATATAATAGTGTTTGGAACTTATTTTTAATTTTGAGTTAACTAGTAAATGGAAAAACCACAAAATAATAAGGGTATATTTTATTTTTGTTATGTGATTTTATTTTTCTTTGTGTCAATTATTGTTAAGTATTAATATCCTTATGACTTTGTTTTTAACGATAAATTAATTAGAGTTTTGGTTTTTGTTATAAAAAAGGAAAGAAGAAAAGGCTGAAAATTAAGTTTGGGCCTTTAAATCTGGAGCCCAAACGAGATAGCCAGCCCAAGCCTTGCATTAGTCCAGTCCAACCCGCCTCCAGTCAAAACGACGTCGTTTCTGTTTTTAATGAAGAGATCCAAGCCGTCGATCAGCCTTGATCGGACGGATCACATTTAATCGCCCCATTCTGTTGATCCTGGCCGTTGGATTCTCATCATCCAACGGCCAAGATTAAAGCATTAATTTAATTACCCAGAAACCCCCCCCCCCCAAACCCCTAACCCGTTCCCATTCCTCAGACCCCCCCCCCATCCCCCTTCGCCTCTTTCTCTCTCAACCTTCACAAACAACAAACCCTAGCGCCGCCGCCTCTCCCTTCGCCTGAAAACCCGGTGGCAACAACGCCGCCGGCCACCAAATTTACACCACATACTCGCTTCAACCTCCTCTATCCAACCCCGCGCATGGTTTGTCTCGAATCAACCTGGATATTCTCGAATCTTCATTTGAAGATTCGAGTCAAACTCGAACTAACGCCAAACCACCCCAAACTCATACCCTAGCACCTTCAGACCACCCTCACACCCAAACCACCCTTGGTTTTGTTCGAATCCGACCGGAAACCCAAAAACCCCAAAGCGGCCATAAGAACCCTAGATTTCAAAATTGGGGTCTTCATTTAAATTCGAGGGAAATTGAAGTCTAGCAGAATTTAATTGGGATGTTTTCGTCTGAAAACATCTCAATTAAAGTCCGTTAGACTCCGAATTCGAGTCCAAGCTCAAAAGGCCCGGTCTCTGTTTTGATTTCGATTTCTTTCGAGGTAACCTCCCTTTTTCCTATCTATTTCAATTAGATATTTGTTGTTTGTATATTTGTTTAGTTCAATTCGTTTGATTTTTCTTTTCATTCCTATTGGCCGTCCATATTTGTCACTTCTTCTCAAGGACCTTTTATTTGGTCAATTACTCTTCTATGTTGTTTGTTTGATTACATATGTGGTCAAATGCGTATTCGCTTCGAATAGCGTCGTCGAATACTTGGTTTTCATTTTTGGCCGAGATTTTAGAATCACTGTTTTGCTAATTAATTTGTTATCGGTGTTATGTGTTGTAGTTGATTAAATGTCGTTGTTTAACTGCATAGGCTGATTTGTTTGAGATTCCGGATACTGACTGGCACTTTTGAATTGAATTGGAGTGTTTGATTGAAATTGAAATTAAGATTGGAATTAGCTGATAGTAATTAAATTAGTATTAGCATATTTGGATTATTAAAGTATTTTTTGCCCATAAAAGGGCTAGTGGAACCTGCTACAGCAGGGTATCCCCACTAGTATGTTGCAGACCAACATGTTTAGTTAAATAAAAACCCACACTCAGACAAATTCAAGTGGAAAAAAAAGGCAGACAGGGGATGGGCAGGGCCTTAGTTTAGTCTTCTGGCCATCCAGGGTTGAAGGGTTTGACTATAAGTATAGGGGGTTTGGGATGAAAGAGGGGGGATTGATATCTACTTGAATAGGAGACATACAGAGTGATAGTGATTGTTTTTGAGGAAATATTCGGGAGATAATTGAAAAACATATAGCCATTCACACATAGAGAAACCTTAGAAATTAGACAGTGGGAGTTTGGATTCTTCTTGGTTTGCCATTGGACCTTCGATCACTATTTCATTGGACTGGTTTTTTTTTAGCTTTAAAAAAGAGTTGCACACATTAGGAAGAAGTGAGGCAGAAGTACACACACACATAGATCCTGGGTACTGTTCCATTGAAGTTTTGGTTACTGTTGTTGTTGTTGTTTGTGAGAGAAGGCTATTTGCTTGCTGTTTTTGTTTGCTGAGGCGATTGTGGTTCTGTTTTTGTTGCGGCTGATTCTGGTATTGATTTTGCTGCTGATGTGTTGTTGTTGTGTACTGCTGTGGGTTTTGGTTTGGGTGCTGAGTGTTGTGGGGATTGATCACTGGTCTGTGGCTGTGTTGTTTTGCTTGTTGGGCTACTGCTACTTTTTTTTTGTTCTCCTGCCATTGCTGCTGATCCATTACTGCTGTGGCTGTAAACTGCTTGCCATCACTGACCTCCTTTCTTTCTTCTTCCATACTCCAGGTACACATCTTGTTATGATAGCTTCTTGGTTCGGAAAAGAATGAAGCCTGATTCTCTCTTTTAAACCTGTTTAACATATGTAGTTGTCCAATGCTTCGTATGTTTGTATGAGTACATGTAATTAAACCTGCCTCACTGGTTTGGGTTGAAGAATGCATTCAGGGATAAGTAAACTGTTAGAGCTAAGATGGAAATGTATTTAGATAAAATGTACGTCTTTGGATATATATATAAATCTGAACTGTTCCTGTGGTATCTGTGTTTAAATCTTCTCTATTCATGTATGTGATTTCTAAATCTGTCAATACCCGATCTTATGTTAAAATTGAGATTAATCATCTGTCTAAGTAGGAAGTTTAGGACGATGTGAACCCCGTGGGGAATGATATCTTGAAGTCGCAAAATAAGTGCCAGTTGCTCTTTGAATGATATCTAGAATTCAAAGTAAGTCTTTCATGTAATTGTTCACCCTAGTCTGGAATCTGCTCACTTAGTTGTCCGGTCGTATGTTTACTCGAATCGGTTATAGTTGAATACGACTTTGTCATATTATAGAAATTGGTTCGTTATTCTTCAACTGAACGACACAATTAGATTAAAGTAATCGGGGTGCACTTCGTGTGACCCGACTCCAATTTTGAATAAGGTTAAATAAAGCGTGTCAGGAACCACAGGCGCATTTCATGTAGTGTGGCTTGCAACATGCTTTAAATAATTTCGAATCAACCTCTAAATAAATATAGCGGGATGGAGGTTGCTTTAAAATTAGAATTAGAGGCGCACCTCGCCTAATAAGTTACAAAAATCGCGGGGCCCTCGTAAATATGTGCAAAAAATATTTAGATTTCGAGATGTGCCGTTTCTTAGCGAATTTCGTGGCCTTCTCAAAAGTGCAAATAAGTAGTCGCTCTAGGCGCGTATTTTAATTCTACCTTTTTAAATGCGGGTGTGCATTTCATGCGACCCAAATCCAAATCCCAAATGTCGAATAAGAATATGTCGAGGATCCGGGTGCATTTCATGTGACGTGATTCGAAACATATTTTTAGACAATTTTCTCTCTCGTAAATCATAATAATAATAAAAGCAGTAAGGGACATTAATTTGCATTAGGTACATAACTGTAAAAAATCAGATAAATAAGCCGAACACGACAGTTGAGCGACCGTGCTAGAACCACGGAATTCGGGAATGCCTAATACCTTCTCCCGGGTTAATAGAATTCCTTATCCGTATTTCTGGTTCGCGGACTGTTAAATAGAGTCATTCTTTTCCTCAATTCGGGATTTAACCGGTGACTTGGGACACCATAAATCTCCCAAGTGGCGACTCTGAAATAATTAAATAAATCCCGTCTCGATTGTCCTTTAATTGGAAAAACTCTTTGCGCCCTCGCGGGTGCGGTAAAAAGGAGGTGTGACACATGCTTATAATGACTTTATAAAGAAAGAACAATATGGGTAGCCTTAGTTGCTAGGAGTGGATCCATTATGAAATAGTGTATAGTTTATGTTCATTTCACTTTAGATCATGCCAAAAGAAAGAAGGTAGTGACTTAACATACCTTTGAATTCTTCTATCCAATCGTCAAGAAAGCTCAATATGATTTTCTTACGTCTACAATGAGTAAACCGACTTCGTCGTCATCATATAAGTGTTGTAACTCTCAAATTTAGAAACCAATATTCTACAAGAAAACAGACAATATCTCCCCAATTTGTACTACATCCCATACGTCACCAAAAGTCACCAAACAACCCAAACAACAACAATATAATTTACAATAAGCTCTGATTAGTTCAACAACCATTTTGAGTAGCAATCTCGTTTACGATTAACAAAATACGGTTTGAATCAAATTCATTTTCCATGAATCTGGCTACAACATCTATAACCTTATACTTATTCTTATCAATCATTTTCAACCCAAAACATCATAAGCATAATCTTCAAATATAGTCCATGTGCCTAGCACCTCAACCTTAATCGCCAACCTCTTATTTTTCATGTTATCTTCTTCAATCCACTGAATTGGCACATAGATAAGCTTAATAACAGCAGCCACAACATAATAAAACTATTTACAACAATTATTAGCCAAAAAAATCACACACACATATATATATACAACCCACAAAAAAAATAACGATTTCTTATGCCATTTCAATTACTATCTTGTAGATTTTAACTCAAATAACTCAACCAACACATAATTGGCATTAAGCACAACCAAGAACATGATTTACTTAACTTAGGCAGTAGATACAACTTGAAATCCCCAGCTGGTGTAGCTCACAACAACCCTCAATCACATCACAACACTGTAGAAGTTGTATTCTCTTCTTGAATCAATTTTTGTGTTCAAGTTGGTGTGTAAATACTTGTATTTCGCCTTGAAACTCTAATATATATGAAGTAGGGACTGACTCTTAAATTAATCATAAAGAACAACCAAAATATGAGGTTATTTATCTTTGAAGAACCCTCCAAAACAATCACAAGATGAAGAATTACGATCTAGCAAGCACCATGAGATTTCTAGCAGTTGGATTCATGTTTTAATCTTAGATTTTCACCCTAGAATCATGTAGGAACCCTTGGAGAGCATTTAGGAGGGTTTTGGAACTGTTGTGGATGAGAAAAATGAGTTTAAGCGACATATAATTGATTTAAATACAAGCTGAAGTTTTACACCGACTTTGTGGGTTCCGTGGGAGCTGCTTGCACAGTCTCACCAAAAATGCGAATATCTTTCTACTCCGTTGTCGTATCGACGAACGTTAAATGTGTTAGAAAATAGACTCGTAGATCTTCAATTTGGTAGGTATATCACCCCATAATTCCAACTAATTTGGATAAAAATTCAGCAATATTTTACCTAATTTTTAGCACATTTATGAATGTAACTTGTGATGACCTTTGCAAATATTTGTTCCACAACTCGCTTGAGTTCAAAACCTAACACACATTTACCATACAAATAAAATAACTCATAACATAACCTCCTTATCATGTTAAGCACCATAGTATCACCCTAAAAATACATGTTATAACATTCCCAACTTATTGACATTCGACGAAACTTATTCTTCAATTTGTTTAGATTCTAAGCCTTTCAACCCTATTGGTACTTGTTATCCATGATCATAAAATTTTTTAACCTCCAAGGTAACACGATTAACCTACTTTATATACTTTCAAAGATGATCTCATTTTCGCGCTTACACCAACTCACTTACGGCATATTTTCAGGTACAAAACATGGGGTGTAACAAGTTCCCATCTTAACCAAAATCAAAACTTAATGTTAATTGCACCCTCAATTGCATAATTCAGAAAATTAATATGAGAAATTAACAAACTAAAGTTGATAAGATGAAAAAGCTAGCGCAATAAATTACAGATAGATCATAAGCAAGGAAGAGGAAGCGAAAACTGGAAGGGGAAAAAAACAACTTAAAAAGCACCAAGAGAATTTGAGAACTCACCTGTAAATTACAATGGAAAAAAAGTTAATTTTGATACTTAATACATAAAAACAGACGTCTACATTTAAGATTATAATTATGAGCATATATAGGTTTTAATACTTGGTATTAAAAAGACGATGTTAATTAGAACTCTATTTTAAAGAATTATAGTACTATCAAAAACTCAAATTCAAAGTCCTTATATAAGGTAAAGTCCTACGTAGAATATGCCTTTTGAGAGTGGAATCTGATGGTCTTGCTATAGTGAATTTGAACCGAATTGGATTTTAATTCCTTGCTATCTAATTGCCATAAATTCCATAATTCTAATTGAATTTAAAGTTCTACCGTTTAAATGTTAGTAGTTTATAATTTTCTATAAGTTAAATTCTAGTTGATTTTAAAGTTTTAAACATTAGGACTTTCTACCTAATCATATCAAAAAATATTTAATAGTTAAATAAATTTTTAAATTTTAGCTGACTTCAAAGCCTAAATATTAGGAAGATAGCCAAATTACTATATAGTTTAGTGTAAAATTTATTTTTTTTAGGAAAAAAAGGCGAATAACATTTTGCTAATCACCTTCGTGCTTTTAATATAGTATAGATAATAAAAGAAATTACATTACCCGTGAAAAGATTGATCTTCCAACCATAGAAATGGTTTGTCTAAACTCCAAAGTGAACATATATAGGTTGTACAAAGTATTCTTGTTTATGTACACTCAAAACCCTATATAACATCATCATTTATTCTGTTATTTTTTGATTTTAAAGTAAATGACTGTTTAACATTTAAATTGTTTTGGCTGTTATATCAATTTTTTTTCTTTTTAATACATATAAAAATTTATTTAAATTTAAAATATCAAAAGATATGTATATTTAACTAATTAGATATTAAAGAAAGCTAATATATAATTAATAAATTTATAACTGAACATACAAAAATTTAAACTCTAAGTTGCACATTTTAAAGCTACTTAAAAAATAATTTACAATGCTTGAATTAGAGAAAATTTGTGTCCAAAATTTCAGCAAAAATGATATCTAATGGCTTTTCTTGGAAAGCAATTTAAGAGCTTAACAGTTTTATATAAATATTTATTTTAAAAATTTGTCTAATAGAAAGATATCATGGGCAGATCTTCAAATCTTATACATTATGCAAGACGATAATTTTGTTCAATGAAAAAGATTATGTGCATAATTTAGAATTAGTATTGATAATATTGGTACGTGCGAACTTTTTTGTTTATTTTTCCCTAACATATTGATTTAGCGATTTTTTTTCCAGTTTATTCTATCTAAACCTAGGGTTGCTTTGTAGTTCTAGTTTTTTGTTTTACAATAGAATTCAAGTTTTTGCGCACAATTTGTTGGCTCTTAGTTTGTTTATTTGAGAATTCTAAATAAGACTGTTCTTGTTGCTGTTGTTGTTAATTTTTAGATCTTTGTTGATATCTGATTGATTGAAGATGTCAAGCATTGGTGGTGGAGCGGAGGCACATGTACGTTTCAAACAGCATGACTATAGTGCCAATGCCAGTCTTGTTCTAGCAACTGATTCTCGCCCACGAGACACACATGAACCCTCCGGTGAACCTGAGTCTCTGTTTGGAAAAAATAGACCCCAAATCGTTTGGGGACCGTGTCTACAGGGGTAAACCTCCTGAATTGGATGAGAATACTCAGAGGGCTAGGAAGAAGAAAGAACGGGAGCGACTTGGCTCTGAGCTCGCTAGGCCGAGCAAGAAGGGGAGGTGGTTTCGGGAAGAAAGTGTCCTTACCTCGATAGAGGAAGATGTCTACCAGCCAAAAACCAAGGAAACTAGGGCTGCTTATGAGGCCATGCTCAGTATGATTCAGCAGCAATTAGGTGGACAGTCCCTGAACATTGTGTGTGGGGCAGCTGATGAGATCTTGGCTGTGCTAAAGAATGATAACTTGAAGAACCCGGACAAGAAAAAGGAAATCGAGAAGTTGTTTAATCCCATAGCCATCCAGGTATTTGAGCAGTTGGTGTTAATTGGCAGACTCATCACGGACTATCAAGGTGATGGTGATGTTGCAGTGGCTGGTCCAGGCGATAGTGATGGAGCTCTTGACAATGATGTTGGTGTAGCAATTGAGTTTGGGGAGAGTGACGAAGAAGAAGATGAGGAAAATGACCTTGATGTGGTGCCAAAGGATGAAGAGGATGATGACGATGTGCAAGCTAATGGCGCTGGCACTATGTAGATGAGCGGTGGCATTGATGATGATGAGAAGCAGGAACTTGAGGAGGGAATGGCCTTGAATGTTCAGGATATAGATACTTACTGGCTTCAAAGAAAGATTTCTCAAGCTTATGAGCAGCAGATCGATCCGCAACAGAGTCAAATACTTGCTGAGGAGGTTCTTAAAATCCTCTCCGAAGGTGATGACCACGAAGTGGAAACCAAGCTAGTGGTGCATCTGCAATTTGAGAAGTTCAGTCTCATAAAGTATCTTTTGCGAAACCGGGTGAAGATAGTGTGGTGTACCCATCTTGCAAGGGCTGAAGACCAAGAAAAAAGGAAGAAAATAGAAGAAGAAATGTTGGTTTTAGGGCCGGACCATGCTGC
The DNA here is from genome assembly GCA_032618575.1 of Nicotiana noctiflora. NCBI lineage: Eukaryota > Viridiplantae > Streptophyta > Magnoliopsida > Solanales > Solanaceae > Nicotiana > Nicotiana noctiflora. Next base: position 307,630 of record JASVEL010005202.1, on the reverse strand, counting down.
AATATTGGAACAGTTGCATGCCACTAGGGCAACTTTATAATAGGCTAAAACTGAGTAGTTTAGCCATTATTTATACTTCCATTTAATTATATTCCAATAACATAATTTATGAAATTGATGAGAAATAGGCCTTTAATTTGTGATTTGCATACCTTGCAGAAAAATGAGCTTATATCAATGCTTGGAAATGTTATGAAATAATTTTGGAGCAAAAACAATCCTTCGGAGTTGAGTTTGTACAATCAAAAACAAGAAATGGTTGAAAAATTCCCCCAGATGCGTGAAGTACCTACTTCGCGCAGAACTTCGCGCGAAGAAGGAACAAACTAAGCATCAGATGCGCGAACATATGCGCAAAGTAACTACTTTGCGCATTACTTCGCGCGTTTCAATCCGGGAAAATGCTTTAGTAAGGGGTAAAATTGAAAAATCACATATTTCCACTAAAAAATTAATTAATGCAAACTTTTATTATGGAGGAAGATCAGATTTTATGTCATTATTGATTAAGAGTGGAAAAATACTATTCATTCTAGAAAGATTTTGAGGAGGAAGCCATTGAAGTCTGTTGGAGCTAAGGAAGAAATTGAAGAATACGAGCAACAATTTAAAGAGTTTATCTAAACCTTCATCTTGTAGTTTGTTTATAGTATGTTTGATATTAATATTGTTGATTTTAGTATAAATATGAGTAGCTAAATACTCTAATATTCTAGGATCATGGATGTTAGATGATCTTGTTATTTGAAGTTACAACAACAACAACTACCCAGTATGTTCCCACAAAGTGGGGTCTGGGGAGGGTAATACGTACACAGGCCTTACCCCTACCCGAAAGGGTAGAGAGGCTGTTTCCGGCCGACCCTCGGCTCAGAAAAAGAGAGAGAAAATTAACAAACAAAACAAAACAAAACAATGTTAGTAAATCCGGGATAAATCAAATAAATAATTATCTAAACATAAAACCAAAAGTAGAATGACATGCAATAATACCAATCGGTTACTACCATAAGAGGCACAATACAATACATTAATTAACTATAGAGATCGCTACCAAACCCCACTCAGCCCCTCTAACAGAAGTACTAAGAATTCTAGAAGGCCCTACCCTATAACCCTAATACTAGACCTCCAAACTTTCCTATCGAGGGTCATGTCCTCGGAAATCCCCATTCTAGCCATATCCTGCCTAATCACCTCACCCCAATACCTCTTAGGCCTCCCTCTGCCTCGACTCGCGCCAACCACCGCCAGTCGCTCACAACTCCTCACCGGTGCATCAGGGCTTCTCCTCCGCACATGCCCAAACCACCTGAGTCTCGCTTCTCGCATCTTCTCATCCACTGGGGCCACCCCACCTTCTCCCGAATAACTTCATTCTTAATCTTATCTAATCTGGTGAGCCCGCACATCCACCTGAGCATCCTCATCTCCGCAACTCTCATTCTCTGGACATGAGAGTTCTTCACAGGCCAGCACTCCACCCCATACAACATGGCGGGTCTAACCACCGCTCTATAAAACTTCCCCTTGAGTTTCTGTGGAACTTTCTTGTCACACAAGACTCCCGATGCGAGCCTCCACTTCAACCACCCCGCTCCTATACGGTGAGTGACATCCCCGTCAATCTCTCCGTCCCCTTGAATCACTGATCCAAGATATCTGAAACTGTCCCTCTTGGCTATGACCTGAGATCCCAGCTTCACGTCCCAGCCTACTTCGCTCGACTCGGCGCTAAACTTGCACTCTAGATATTCCGTCTTAGACCTGCTTAGTTTAAAACCCTTAGACTCGAGGGTCTGTCTCCAGACCTCCAACCTCGCATTAACACCAGCCCTCGTCTCGTCTATCAAGACTATGTCGTCAGCAAAGAGCATACACCATGGCACATCCCCTCGAATATGGCGAGTTAGAGCATCCATTACCAAGGCAAATAAGAGAGGGCTTAGCGCAGATCCTTGATGTAGCCCCATAACCACCGGAAAATGGTCCGAGTCGCCACCCACCGTCCTAACCCTAGTCTTGGCTCCATCATACATGTCTTTGATCACTCTGATGTAGGCTTCTGGCACGCTCTTCGCCTCCAAGCATCTCCACAGAACCTCTCTAGGGACCTTATCGTACGCCTTCTCCAAGTCGATAAACACCATATGCGGGTCCTTCCTCTTATCCCTGAACAGTTCCACCACCCTCCTCACAAGGTGGATAGCTTCTGTAGTAGAGCGACCCGGCATGAAACCAAACTGGTTCACAGATATAGATGACATCTCCCTCACCCTCGCCTCGATCACCCTCTCCCAGACCTTCATGGTGTGACTTATTAATTTGATACCCCTGTAGTTGTTGCAACACTGGATATCCCCTTTGTTTTTGTACAAGGGAACCGCTGTACTCCATCTCCACTCCTCCGGCATCCTCTTGGTCCTAAAGATCACGTTGAACAACTTGGACAACCTTTGTTATTTGAAGTTGAGATTGAATATATTGAATTTATTGTTATGAGTTATTTATTTGATTTTGGTTTTAATTATTTTATTGCGTAGCTAACAATGAAATATTATTTATGAACCTTGAATTAAACTTGACAAAGGAATTTCTTGGTTGCATATAAAATCAAATAGAACAAGTTTTGAATCCCGGTAAATTGATTCTTTATATATTTCGTAATGATATAACATGAATTGATAATTAGTTGAGTTAATTAATTGATAATGCATTAGGGTAAATGGTTGATAATAGGCGAAAACTGCAAGGTGTGCAAATCACAAATTAAAGGCTTATTTCTCATCAATTTCATAAATTATGTTATTGAAATATAATTAAATGGAAGCATAAATAATGGCTAAACTACTCAATTTTTACCTATTATCAACACCACACACTTAATTCATTGTTAGTCTTCGAGCAATCACATTATACTTATTAAAGAGTCATTAACTCAACCATTTACCTTAATGCATTACACCTAGAACAAAGCACATACATCACACCAAGCAATATAAAATTCTAGTCTCTAGACCAATTTTCAAGTGCTACACAATATTCACACTTCCTTGAAGTACTCTACACAGAGATCAAGACTTGCTTGTCTGTCACGAATCATATGCCCTCACAATTATATCAAAACTATATATATCAATATGTACAATAAAGTTCCATGATTATCTACATCAAGAAAATTTCACTCACTCACAAAAGAAGTCGCATGCATGCAGGTGGTACCATAGGCTTGCCGTTAATGTAAATCTCTACTAATGCAGGCTTGCTCGATCAAAAATCAATTAGGACTTTTTCTTCCGGTTGTAATGTGGGCTAAGGGACAGGTAAGATATATTTGGGACTATTGACCAACACTCCTAAGCACTTTAACACATCACTTAATCATTTTCAGCGCAAATTCTTCAATCCCAACATTAATTTCATAACTCAATTCACTCACATCAATGTTTCATGTTTCTTTAAGCACTACTTTAATTTATACCCCACTAGCAGTAACAAAATAATTTTTTTTTTCAATTTTTTGCTAGTGGTGTATGATTTTGTAAAAAAGTGCACCTTTCTTCCTTTTATTGGATCCGCTCAAAAGCCACCCCACTCTTAATTCCTTCTGACTTTTAGCGCTCATCTTACAAATAAAGTGCTTTAAGAGGTAAAAGGATAAAACATAGCAATTAAGAACAAAAATGATATAGGCTTGTAATGTGGGTGCCAAACAAAGGTTTATAGGCTAAAAAGGGTTACTAGGGATAAATTTTATTTGTTTTAAGCAATTAAGCTCAAAAAGATCAAAGAAAGCCTAACATCATTTTTAAAACCAAGTGTCACCTAAAATTTCACTTCAATTCACATACCGGGCAAGTTCTAGACACACATACACTACATGGACTATGCAAAAATCTTACCACACATGGCATAAGACTCATTAAGATCAGCTCATCAAGACACTCCATTATGAGTATTAATTTCAGTAGCAAACATGCACCTGGTGGTCGGCGTAACAATAATGACATTTGTCGATATGCTACCGCCTGTTTACTAAGATCATCATAGATTATTAATGCGTGCATTCCATTATCGCGAAAATTAAAGTACTTTCAGTAAACTTCCATTAAAACTAGACATTACACTTCAGGATCTGGTGTGTTCAGGTGTGTTAACATTATGGACTTTTTTTCATTTTATAGTTGTTGCCCCTTAGTTTAATCTAAAAAGGAAATTTAACACAAAATAAAATTTACCTACCTGGTTCAAGTTGAAACCCTTAGAAAAGAACCGCGGCCTAAAGAGGAGTTGATATACTTAAAAAGAGAAAAAGAATAAATTAAGTAATTTTAATTTCTTCGCGAAGTAATGCGTGAAGGAAAACTTTTTTTCTTTCTAATTTTAATATTAAATTAAATTACTCCACTGGTTGAACATTACTAAACAGACTATTTAACATAACAATCAACTTAAATTAAAACAAACTACATAATTAAAGAAATCCAACACAAACAAACAAAAATAATCGAAATATCCATGATCATCCAAATAAAATACGCAAAAGACAGACAAAACAATTTGGAGAAAAGCATTAGGGAAGAAGCTAGGCGGCTTAAAGATCACGAGACTAGAACACATGGTGATGAGAAAAGGAAGGGACATGCTGATAGGGATCTTGATAATGGTTGGTTGATGGGTCAGCGTCAGTTGCTTGATCTTGACAGCCTTGCCTTCCATCATGATAGTTTAGTCATGGCAAATGAAACGTGTACGCTTCCGGTGACATCTTCTAAGACTCTTATGAAGGGTTACGAGGAAGTTCATGTCCCAAGACTGATGCCAAAGCCATTAGCTCCCGGCGAAGCGCTTGTGAAGATCTCTTCCCTTCCGGAGTGGGCACAACCAGCTTTCAGTGGGATGGCCCAGTTGAACAGGGTGCAGAGTAAAGTATATGAAACTGCCCTATTTTCCCCTGAAAATATTTTACTGTGTGCTCCCACTGGAGCTGGAAATACTAATGTAGCTATGCTTGCAATACTTCAACAAATTGGATTGCACCGTAGTGAGGATGGATCTTTCAGCCATAACAATTATAAAATTGTCTATGTGGCGCCCATGAAAGCCCTAGTTGCTGAAGTAGTTGGCAATCTCTCCAGGCGTTTGGAACACTATGGTGTCCGTGTGAAAGAATTGAGTGGAGATCAAACACAAACTGGTCAGCAGATTGAAGAAACTCATATTATTGTAACAACCCCGGAGAAATGGGACATCACAACCAGAAAGTCAGGTGATCGCACCTATACACAGCTTGTTAAACTTCTTATCATTGATGAGATGCATCTTCTGCATGACAGCAGAGGTCCTGTTTTGGAAAGTATAATTGCAAGAACTATAAGATAAATTGAGAGCGCAAAAATCATATCCGACTGGTTGGATTATCAGCAACTCTCCCAAATTATGAGGATGTGGCTGTGTTTTTGAGAGTCGATCTGAAGAAGGGCCTCTTCTATTTTGACAATAGTTACAGACCTGTTCCATTGGCTCAACAGTATATTGGAATCACTGTTAAGAAGCCGTTGCAGAGATTCCAGCTGATGAATGAGGTTTGCTATGAGAAGGTAATCAGTGTGGCGGGAAAGCATCAAGTGCTTATATTTGTACACTCCAGGAAGGAAACCACAAAAACAGCTAGCGCAATACGAGATTCTGCACTTGCTAATGATACACTTAGTAAGTTTTTGAAGGAGGATAGTTTAGCTCGGGAAATTCTTCATTCTCAAACAGAGCTTGTCAAGAGCAATGATCTCAAAAATCTTTTACCTTATGGTTCGCTATTCATCATGCTGGGTTGGTTAGGACTGATCGTCAACTTGTGGAGGATCTTTTTGCTGATGGCCAAGTGAAAGTGTTGGTTTCAACAGCAACCTTAGCCTGGGGTGTCAATTTACCTGCACATACTGTCATCATAAAAGGCGACCCAGATATACAATCCTGAAAAAGGAGGCTGGACTGAACTCAGTCCCCTTGATGTTATGCAGATGCTTGGCCGTGCTGGAAGGCCTCAGTATGACACTTATGGTGAAGGAATCATCATAACTGGACACAATGAGATGAGATATTATCTTTCTTTAATGAATCAGCAGCTTCCTATTGAAAGTCAGTTTATATCTAAGTTGGCTGATCAGTTGAACGCAGAGATTGTCCTTGGGACGGTGCAGAATGCCAGAGAGGCTTGCAAGTGGCTCCTCTATACTTACCTCTATGTTCGAATGGTGCGAAATCCCACTCTTTATGGTCTCGCTGCTGATGCTCTCAAAAGTGACTATATTCTGGAGGAAAGGCGTCTGGAAGGGATAAGCATAGAACGAGCAATACCATCGACGGTCAATCTGCACCCTATCCTCGGTCTTCGCAAGAACAATCTCGACATAACGTGGAATACCCCACTACTCCCGCATCTGGGATATGCCCACTTCCCCATTATAGAAGCAATGCCCCCCCTGTTCCATGCCGTCCGGTGCACTAAAATCCATCACCTGATTGTTGGTTCCTTGGTTGTTATCCTATATTTTTTAAATAACAATTCTGGACAATAAAAATGTTAGCGTATAAAACGTAAATATAAATAAAGCAATAATTAATTCGAGCCCACTGAATTCACAGGTGTTTCCTTAAGGAATTTAATCCCCTCCTAGTACCCAAGGTTATGGATTATTTCCCCCAGGATAGAACGAATTACACACTGGTGTAGTGGTACTTCCCCAGTGTTTCAGCAAACACAAAGTTCGGTAGCAAATCACACTTACTTTTTGCTTTGTTTGTGGTTAAAATAATGCAGAATAAAGAAGGACAACTCAGAAGTCGAATGGAAATTCTGAGAGGAAGGAATGCAATGTATAGCCAATGTTGAATTCTTACCGAAGAGATTGCAATTCGTTTTTTCAGTGTATACATTGTATATATCGAGTGTATATAGTGTATATATCAAGTGTATACAGAGTGTATATCGAGTGTATACAGAGAGTATCTCAAGTGTTTTTTCCGATCTATCTCATTCTCTCCAACTTCTGCTCTATTTATAGCAGTTTTTTGAGATAAATCCGACCCTTCCATGATATAACAAGCACTAGAATATCATGGAGGAGGCACTTACACGGTGGAATGTACACTTACTTGGTGGGAGAGGCACTTGTTGCTTGTTGGTGCAATACACTCTTATTTTCCATTCACTCTTAAAATAAAACTCAACAGCTCAACTGGTGAGAGGTGAGGGAGTAAAATCCCTGAAAAGCCTTGGGTCTTAGGTTCGATTCCCAGTAGCTGCAGCTATGCGTGGAATGCTCCTATACCCAAGGGTAACAATTCCTTAGGCTTCGTGCTACAGTGTGGGGCACGGCCGGCACCGCCGCTACTGTGTGGGGCGGGGTGTTACCTGTTCCATTTCGTCCGGTGCACTAAAATCCATCACCTGATTTCTTGGTCGAGGCAGAACTTCATCGACCGAAGGAACTTCTTCGCCTTCTACCAACTCTAATCCTTCATTTGCCTGAGCGGAATTTTCAAGCACTGGAGAATTAGCGAGACGATTGCCGCAAGAAGAAATTTCTGCCATAATTGATTCACGAGCAAGAGAAAGAAGAACTTTGACGGGAGAAACGAAGAAATCAATGATGACAACAATCAAAAGAATAGGGAAAAATGTGATTTAACAGAAGAAAAAGCTTATCGGGAATTCTCTTATAAGAACAATGAATGTGTAAAGAGCAAAATGACACATCCTCTCTAGTTATAAATAACAGACTCCTGCACGGAACCCAGCAATCACCATTAATACATGATCGGGCACGAAGCGATTCAGTTTCATGAAAATGTGCGCCATTACGAACGACCGCACGGAGTAACGCTCTATTTACCAACCAACAGTTCAGCTCTAAAACTTCATTTCGGAGTTCTTAACACAGTTGATAAACAAAAGGCGAGTCTGGATCTTCCCGATCACGTCGCTCTATCCGCCCGTCGAAGCCGACTCGTGTACGATCTCGACGAACAGAGGAACTAACTGTATTGGTAGAAATTCGACCATGCGATGGCCAGGGGGTCAACCCCATAGTGACCAATTTATAATGAATGGTCAACACTATCGACTCTTGACTTACGACAGTTATCCTTAAGATGAACAGGGGAACGTCTCCACAACCAAAAACGACGCCAACTCGTGACCAACTCACAAAGCTTGAAACTATAAATACCAAGAGATAGAACCTCCAAAAGGGGGACTTCTTCTTCTACACATCTCTGAATACACAACAATAGAAAGATATGCACCATAAATGGGGCGATAAACAAGATCAATGTAAAATCCTGAACCCCTTCAAGGAGAGGCAGGCCCAGCTACTATGACGAATAAAACCCCATTTATATTACTCCTCAATTGATTACTTATATATCTGAAATTTGGCTTCTAATTCAGCGATCAATTATGATTGGCTATGATTTACCCCTTGAATTATTTTGATTGATTTGCTTGGAAAGTGTTTGACAATTTTCGGTCAAACAAATGTATTAGTAATTTCTTGACTAGTATTGTTGATCTATCTATGAGATCCTGACTATGTGTGTGCGCGCGCGCACATGTTTTGACAAATTAAGAGGTCGAATTTAGGATCTAGGATTTGAACATTATGGGTTCGAGTTGAAAATTCTACTACAATCATTGGATTTATTGGTTTAGGAATCTATTATTTGTACTTATTTAGCGAATTTCTATTGCATATTACATGGTTTGCGCTAAAGCTATTGGGTTCAGTTGAACCCATATCTTCTTTAGTACATCCAACCTTGTTCAGGATGAGTATGCTTTTAGTATACACACACTCACAACACATATTATATATAGGTAAATATTGTAAATTCTGTTTGGTACTGTCAAAGGCAGGAGCCTTTGCTAAACTCCTACGGTGGACTTTTGCAAGAAGAATATTTGTTATATTAAGTTTGAAAATGCTGCTAAAAAGTGTTATCAGGCCTGTGATAGTTGCACTTCCCGATAGAATTTGCCATCTCTCAAGCTATAGCACATTGTATGATAACTGTCGAGCAACAAAACTTATAAAATTGGCGTGGAGTGTTTGATTTAGACAAGAATCCTGTTTTCGTGATACTATTTAACCATTCTAATGTTGATTTTGAAATAAAAGTTGGCGATAACATAGCACAGCTAGTCATTGAGTTCCATGCCATACCAGAGGTTCTTGAGGTTTATCAATAATTAAAGCTGTGATATTTGAATTGATAAATACAAGTCCATGATTTGCTAAAGAAGCTGTGTGTTTATGTATTTTATGCAACTGTTATTGTTTAGCTATTATGCTCTCCTTGGGTTCAACTGAACTCATTGCTTTTACCTCGAACTATGTATACGTATTTAAAAAAAATCAAAATATTTACATATAAAAGGATTGAGCTCATTTTCTTATCCTCTGGCTCTTCATTTTGGTATATGTTCATGCTGGTGAATGTTGTAACAGTTGTCGTTGTAAGCGCCTTTATGCCTCGACCCAATGTGTTTGTGCCTTCTAATGGTTTCTTACTCTGGCAATGAAAACTATGGCCTGAATAGTGTTCGACATGTTGGACAAATTGGTCTTTTAGCTAACCAAGGATCAAGACATTGAGCATGAAATACATGGTTACAAGCTGGAAAACTTCTGCACAATTCTGCTTCACAAAGACTGTCTAAACAAATGGCACACGTCGAATTTGCTTGTCCTTTGAAGTAGAAACAACTGATTTCTTGCACTTGTTCAAGAGATAATCCCGAACCACAAGGGTCTATTGCAGAGATCTCATCGTTCAGATCTCCCTCTTGATCAATTCGATCAAGAACAAGATAAGAAAATACCAAGTACACGATGATGAACGCGAAAATGGCAATCAAAGAAAGAGGGGATGGGAGTTCAGCTGCAGAGAAACCCATTGCTTAAGATTTTCAGAAAAGTTACATAGCATAGAGCTCCATGCTCTTATAAAAATAATAAATAATAATAAATAATAATAAATAAATAAAAATCATTGAGCTCCATGCCATACCGGCGGTTGTTGAGATTCATCAATGATAGTAATGATTAGCATATGAATTGGCAGATCCAAGTCCAAGACAGCTCCAAGCTTTGTGTCTAACTCTGTATGCGGGCGCATGTGAACCGGAAGTCATTGCTTTCAACTCGAACTATGTATATTATAATTTTTTTTTTTTGGCGAAATACATAAACAGCTCCGTCAAGTTGTCCACAACGGTCAATTGAATACCTCAGCTGAGAGTATTTCCAGTTAAACACTTCAAGTACTTACAAAGTGTATCAAGTAAACATTTTGCGCCGACATGATCAATTAATTGTGTCTCACTACAAATTGAGCGCGAGGACATGAAATGTGTTCTTTTCTGTTCATTTGCCATGTCATCGGCAAGTGCAACTCACGCATATGGCATGCTGTAATCAGGTGTTTACTTGACCTACTTAATAGCCACTTGAAGTGTTTAGCTGGAAAGAGTCTCAGTTGAAGTGTTCAACTGACCGTTGTGGACAAATTGGAGAGGTCGTTTATGTGTTTCGCCAGTTTTTTTAAAATGTATACATATATAAAGATTACCCTCATTTTTGAGCCACTATACATCTCGATTTGCATCAATGCATGTTGTTGAATGTTGTTTACATGCCCTTATACCCAAAGGCAAACCCATGATTTGAGCACGATGGGGCACAATTGTATACTAATAACTAGCGATAAAATTCGGGGTATAACTCTTTGAAAACTTAAAAATTATAATGAGTATCTTCAAGCAAAATGAAGTTCTAAAGAAAGAGAAAACACCAAATATAGAGGGATATTTCTTCTCAAAATGGGTGCTAAGGGAAGGGAAGACGTTTAGTTCAAGCATGTTTTGAAATTTTAAGTTTCTAAATTTTTTTCTTAAATAAAAGTGGCCAGTAATCAAAAAGGTATTCAAACTTCAAAAATTATCAAAAAAACTTACTAAGGAAATCAAGATTAAAGGTTTGTTAATAGTAAGAATAAACTTTAACCCTTGGTTCCCATTATTGAGTCGGAGTTGACATATATATGCTACTTTAAAATAATTGTACTCTTTATTTACATAATAAAACAGGGCATTCCAGAAATGATAAAAGTCTTCATCTTCTGAATAGGAATGCTACACGTTACAGTATATGAATGCTTTTCTTTTTTACAAAAAAATTCCTATCACGTTAGGCAGGTCGCGGAAATGGAGACAATGAGAATTAAACTGACACCAGTTATATGAAAGACTCTCATCGATACCACTAGACTGTAAGCGTTGATGTTACTATAAGAATGAAAACTGTGGCCTAAATGGCATTCTACAAGTTGGACAAGTTGGTTTTTTGGCTAACCAAGGATCAATACATTGAGCATGGAACACATGATTACAAGCTGGAAAACTTCTGCACAATTCTGCATCACAAAGAATATCTAAACAAATAGCACATATGGAATTTGCTTGTCCTTTGATGTAGAAACAACTTATCTCTTTCAACTCTTCAACAGATAACCCCGAGGCACAAACATCCATTCGAGAAATTTCATTGTTGGTATCACCTTGTTGTTGATCAATTAGATCAAGAACGAGGTAACAAATTACCATGTACACAATGATAATCACGAAAATGGCAATCAAAGAAAGAGGGGGTGGCAATTGATCAGCTGCAGAAAAGCTCATATTTCTGATAAAATTTTTAAAAATAAAAATTAAAACTGGAGATTTCTCATGTCCAAGATTTCTCAGGGGGGAAAAATAGCAAAAGAGATGAACCAGGAATTCCATATGACATTGGCCTATAGCTTGAATTGGACATGTTGTATAATATCACTTGTTTATATCGATTATATTTGACGTTAAAGTATTAAAATAGAGAAAATGAAAGAAGCTTATGCTTTTCTTTTGATTGTTCTTGAAAATTGGATTTGACTTTCTTAAACGTAACCCAACTTACAATTTCCTCTCACATGCTTCTTCCTTATAATGCACAAAAGCTCTTTCATATTTCGTAATAGAGAAAATTTGTGAGATAACTTGTAATGAATGACAAATAATATAACGACAATGAAAGGAAAGCTAACAACATATAATAAACCTTCATCAAAAAGATTGATGTTAGCCTTAGAAGATAAGTAATCTTTTTCTTTTTCTATTTTGGTGGTCAGAGTTAAAAGTATAGTCTTTGGTCAATCGAATGTCTTGCTTATTTCAAGATTTTTTTACACCCTTTAAACGGGAGGAGTTAAGCACCTCATAATAAAATATTAAGCATGTTTATTCTAGTTTTTTCAAAATTAGGTAAGTTACACATTTGGTCGGTCAGCAAAAAATAGTCATTAAAAAAATGACATTGTATAGCCGCTGTAAAAATAATAGCCGAAAAATATATAAAATATATATATATATATATAAAACTTATATAAATTTTATATATTTTTTCCAATTGCCAGATGTAAATAGTTTATGATGCGGGCTAAAAGTGATAATACCCCAAAAAAATTACATCTGCTAACCAATATAATTTAGTCAAAGGTTTTCTTCACCTCAAAGTACCATACACCATCATTGACATTAGGGGTGTCAATGATTCGGTTCGGCCGGTTATTTTATAAAATTTGTACCATACCAATTTTTCGATTATTCTATTATGTATAACCAAAATTAGACTTATCGAAACCGTCTCAATCATGTCGGTTTCTCTTCGCTATCAGTACGGTTCAGTTAATTTTCGATATTTTTTTTAATATCATGTAATATTCACCAGTAGAAGTAGAATGCAATAATATACATTCTTTTATAGTACTTAGCAAAACTCTCTAGATATTTTTACTATTTAGAGGGTGATGAATTAAAGCAGAAACAAAGAAAGATGGTGATGATAGACTATAATTACGTATTTTAGTCAATTATTACACTCTAATTCAATGCACTTTAGTTAAATTTGGGCTTTAATCACTAGTATTTTGCACTAACTCTGTATTTTATGCCTTGTAAGAGTGATTATGAGCTATATAGATGTTATGGAATGAATTCAAGTGATTTGGATCTTTGAAGTCTGAGTAAAAGTCCAAGAAATTAAGCTGGGATTGTATTCGGAGATCAACGGATGATAGAACAACAAAATAAAGAATTGAGTAGGCATATTGCGCACTGTCTAATAAAATGCACATACCTTTTTTCTCAGAACTCCATTTGGTCTCCACAATATATGGTGGAAAGCTAACTCAAAGAACTACAACTTTCATGTTTTACATTTTTTCCAAATACCGTGGTTGACCGCGACCGTCCAGACGTGACAAGATTGTCCGTTTTCGCATTGGAGAAGGTATAACTGTTTGGGCCAGACCCTACTTGGTATATATACATAGAAAAATAGTATTTTAAGGAAGATGAGACATATTTTTGACACAGATTTGACCTAAGGAGGCTGAGACACAATAGGAGCAAGACGGAGAATGCTTCAACAAGTTTTTCCTTCATCTTCCTATTTTTCATTGTTGGTTATGATTTTTAGTATTGTAGTTTTACATACTATTATGAATAGCTAATTTGTTATCTAGGGTTATGATGGAACCTTTTGTAGGATAAATTCTTGTTATGTTTTAATATAATTGAGCCGTAGTATTTTCTCTATTTGTTCAACTATATTATTCTTGTGGTTGATTGAAGGGCCATGTATTAGCTGTGCCTATTTAGTATGTATTACTCGAGAGAGAGAGAGAGAGAGAGAGAGAGAGAGAGAGAGAGAGAGAGAGAGCATATTTAGGTAGTTGTTGAACAACATCACTCCCGACGTATGTTAGGAATCAATAACCAATGGTTTAAAGGTGGGATTAGGGATAACGAAACCGTGAGTATGATCTCAGTGAGCTGTAACAAAAGCCAGCTAACGTAACCGGGAGAGTGCCTCTAGTAAATTGTGGTAATTATTCAGGAGAGAGTTACGACAATCAGAGCACTCATGATCTGTAGAGAATGCTTAGGCGAATCTATAAAAAACGTAGCGGAAAAGATTCCGACAATTGGAGAATCATAAATCTAGACCTCCTTAATCTTGACTCAGATCCTTATCCTTATTAATTGATTGTTCTACGGTTTTTTAGATTTGTTTGTTAATTAGATAAAAATAAATATTGTAATCTTTACAATTAGAAAATTATTTAGACTTGTGTTTCTTAGTGATATTGAACAATTATAGCTATGCCTTAGTTCTCTGTGGGATTCAACTCCGGACTTGTAAACAAGATTATATTTGCAACGACTGCTTAGTCCTTTTTATAAGGCATAGTTGGGCGTGATCAGATGGATAGAATATAGATTCATCAACGATTCTACAACAATGTAAAAGAAATCAAACAAAGACAAAGAAAATATAAATCACACGAGTTGAAAGAAATACCAAACTGGGACTCAAGAATAAAGTTTATAGAAGATTAAATATTCAAAAAGATAAATCTAAATTATATGAAAGGAAACATATTCAATACATTGTAGTTCGCTACTAATAATCACTAAAATACTTTGTGTTTTACTAATAAAGATACCTGAAATAACTTAGTTTAAGTATAAATAGCATAATAGAATTTAGGAATTAAAATTTTGAGTTTAATTACTTGTTGGTTTGTAATAGTTTTCATAATTCTAAGGCCCAATGAAAATTTAATGCATTATTATTTTTAAACTTACTATAGTTTCACATGAAAAATTTATTTAGTACATTTCGGTATTTTTTCGATTTATTTTTATAAAATAAAAAATCTACCCTAATTATCGGTGCGATTACAGATTTATATAAAAATCTCCGGTTTCTTAAAAATAAACCTAAAAATCGTTTCGGTGCGGTATGGTTCAGTCGGTTTAATCGGTTATCGAATATCCATTGACACCCCTAATTGACATGCATCAATTCGTGTCAGCCCAGTAAGTACATACCGGTCGTCAACCCAATAAATACATGACGCATATCTTCACAAACATGATTATTACAAAATTATAATTAATTAATGGCAAAAATACATAGTTTATCCATCAATCTTACAATGAAAATCCCGTTACACTTCTCTCCTTCACGGAAACTGTTTTACATATCCGACCTTTCAAAAGTGTGTCTAAGACATGCTACTTTTGATCAGATAGACTTGCGTGTTTATACATAAAAAAACACGTGCAACCCGTAAAAGAATTTAATTTTTGCCCCCCCCCCCCCCCACAGACCACCCTCTCTCCCATCTTCTTTCCGGATAGAATTTTTGAAAGAACATATAATTTTAGATCTAAAATTGAACAGTTTTTGTTGGTTTAGTATACAAATATTGTGAAAATAATTTACTTGTGATAGATTTAAAAGCTTTAATAGTATTATTGAAGGTCTGGTAAAAATATCTAGAATTTATCATTGTTGGGGTATCGAAAAATACGGTTTGAACTATTAATTTACGTAATTGGAAATAACCAATTAGGTTTACGACGAAACCTAGAAATCGATTACTGAATCCAACTTGAGTACCTCTGCATGATAGACCTCAACAGAATATAGAAGAGTAACGCAACAAGTGATTGAGGTTCAGTAGCTCCTCATATAGAATTATTGACTCTAGATATATAGTAATACGGAGAAGATAAAATTGTTTCAAGCACCGACAGAATCGGAAGCGCCTCTTCTTTCAAAGAGAGGAGGACGGGTTATTCACATTTCATTTGATGGGCAGAGGCGAATTAAAAGTTAAGCAGTGAGAATGCTAAAAAATTTCCGGGGGAAAAATAGAGATGTCTCTTATGTTACCATAATATGTGGAATGAAATTTCAATTGGGTCTTATTAATTCTTGGGTTGTTATACTCAATTTGTTGCTCGATTATTTCGACTAGTTATTTAAATGTATGGTTGAATTTTAGTGTTGCTGGAAACTTTCTCACAAACAATTATGATGTGGTGCTTAAAATAGAAAATGGGAAGATAAAGAATATGAGTTTTAATCGCAATTTTTAATATGCTTTTCCCTTTTTAAAGTTAGTGACACGTGTCACGACCCTATTAGGGCATGACTTTCACTTTCATATGAAAAATTGATCCAATATAGAAGTGGTGTGTCTTAGACATACATTTTGAAAAGGTTAAATGTGTAAATAGTTTTCTGTGAATGATATGTAACAGTGATATTGCTGAAGGCCGATAAGTAAACTATATATTTTGCCTTAATTAATATATACTTATACTTTAATTTATTACTTAACTATAATAAATTAAATGGTTTGATATAAACACCAAATGTGAAAAATTCTTTACCCATTAAATCCCGCAATGTGTGTTGTTAATATCAAACCATCATTACATCAAATTGTACAATTCATATAGCTCGAAAGAGACGGTACAATTTTGTCCCCTCAAATTATAATAAAACTTTACATGTCATAGAAGTGGACTTTGTTTACTTCCAAATCTTCCAGTTTCTTTGTATGTATTTGGTTTTATTCATTCTTTAATACTAAATGAATCGAGACTCTTAATATTTACACATTTGCAGACGTGAAATAACTAAACCACTGGGTTTGAGAAAAACAGAAAAAAATAAGGAAATGTTTTTGAAAAAGTATTTTCCGTTACCGGGAATCGAACCCGGGTCTCCTGGGTGAAAGCCAGATATCCTAACCGCTGGACGATAACGGAACTTATGGTTAGTGTTGATACTTTAATATAACTAATATGTAAAAGTAGGATATACTTATACTTTGTTTTTGCATAATTTATATGAAATAGGAAAAATCTAATTGGGTAAAACTGTTCTCATGTTCATAGGAATTCAAAAATCTAACTCATGCATTTGTAGTTCACATTTTGGCCATCAAACTAGTACTAATTTTCAACAAGTATACTTTTTATGTACTTATTATTATGAATTAAAGCCAAAACTAGGGCATATCTTACTCCTCAATATTAATTGATTTTCCTCTTTTCTAGCTAAGAGAAAAAGAATGACTATGAATTTTTGACTTTCGTTTCCATTGCTGACAAAATTTGCTAGTCATTCAACTTAGGTTAGCCGCGCCCTTAATGCAGGTATTAAACACCGTGTGAGAACCAAAAGATAAAATTTCTTTCATATAGCCACTATTTGTCTCATCAACATATATCATAAGTTCGTAATGTAAAGATGCAGCTTAGCTCAAATAGTTAGTTCAGGTCCATGACGAAAATGTCTAAATGCAGGAAGCTTTGTTTTCGTTTTTGTTTTCTTTTGGCTTTTAGTGCTAAATAAATAAGCTTGCATCACGAATCCTAATCAATTGAGTCTGCCTCAACCTCATGGGTTTCATCCGTATCAATTGAGTATGCTTCAATATTCAAACTTACTCATGATTACGAGAGACGGACTTAGGATTGTAGTTTGAATTTTGAGTTCTAGCACGTCAAATTTGATTTATTGGGTTCAAAATCTAATATTCGTATTTGTTTAGTGAATTCAAAATTGCTGGGTTTGGATGAACCATGAATTATTATCTACATTTGGCGCTAATGATAGCAAACCGAAGCAGTAGAAACCATACACTCGAATATATACTGCACCTCGATATATATATGAACAGTTAACAATATAGTGAAACCATACACCCACTGAACATTAAAACTTCTTTTACATAAAGGAAAAGGAATCACATATATTTCTTTTCCATGGAATAGATCTATTTTGCGTGATATTTTTATTCACGCAAAATATACTCCACTTCACAATAAAACATTAACCAGAAAACAGTCTGACGAATAAAGTTATCCTACAAAATATTACACCAAATTGCCTTTGCTCTCAAGTACTTCCACTTTGATAACTGCAGCCATTATAACCCAAAGAATCGCATTTCCAGTAGCAGATAGTTGCATTAAATCCAATATTGTGTACAATACCTAAGGAATAACAGAACCACGAAATCTAGTAACAATCTTACTAGAATTAGTGGATGAGAGGGTGGCTGTCTGTGAGAAATCACAGTTCAAAGGGTTCTTGTCTGAATTTTGGTAAAAGAAGATTCATAGTATATGCAGCAAGGGATGCCACAGTATTTGGCTCAAAACAAGCACCCCAAGGTTGAATTGCACTGCATAGTTGATATTTGATTGCAACTGGGCATCTGATACATCTGCCTTGGATACACTTTTTGTCTTAGGCGACGAGGAAGGTACCGGAGTTTTTGGCAATGAAGAAGTCGCCGGAGTTTCTGGCGATGAGGGAGGTATTGAAGTTTTTGGCAATGAGGGAGTCACCGGAGTTTCTGGCGATGAGGGAGTCACTGGAGTTTTTGGAGACGAGGGAGGCATCGAAGTGTTTGAGGGAGTCACTGGAGTTTTTGGCATTGGATCCTTCAAAGACAAAAACTCCTCTTAGACCTTATCACAAAAATCAAGAAACTACAATAAGAACAACTACGTCTCAATCAGGCAGAGCTAGAGTGACCGGAACGGGCCCTGTATTTATCTTAAAAATTTCATTGAAATCCTAGCCTTTGTTCTCAATCCCCAAACAAGTTGCAATCGGCTATATGAATCCTCGTTGTTCCATTTCGCTCCATTTGAGCTCGTCTCAATCAAATTTGTTACAAAATAATAAAAAATAAAAAGTGCTAGAAGTTCTCCATATTTTCTATTAGCATATAAATCTTTGACATCACCAAAAGACTCCTCCAAAATACTGGACCTAAAACTTAATCCAAACTAATTGGTGTCATATGTATAGGTCTTTTCATTTCATTGCGCCCTATTGTTGCTAGGTCTACATAGTTATCAAGAGATTGTAGGTATTTGAATACAACTTCATTTCATGTGATTTTAGGTCTACTATGTCCACTTTTAATACTTTCATTCACCGTGATATTACACCTATAGACCGATACAAATTTTACAAGAAATCTATATTGAAAAATGATATTATGTAGTTCTTGTAGTGACTTTCTTACCTGGCTGTTAGCCTTAGAAAGTCCAGCATCATAAGTCATTGTTAAATCAGGCTTGAAAAGTCCAAAGGACCTTTCAGAAGTAGGTCCTGGTTTCAAATTCTCATCATACAAAGCAAAGAGATAGGTATCCACTGATATGCCAGGCATCAATGGAGTTCCAACCATTGACCTCAAGTGAGAAATCAAATTGCCATTGTATGCCTTTGCATTCTCAATACTTGGCCCAACCTCATTGCTGTCTCCCTTATAAGGCCATCCTGTTTCAGCAATTACAATCTCTACCTCCTTGAATCCCAGGGCGTTAAGCGCTGATCTTACAGCATCCACCTGCATACAGCCAAATTAATTAAGTTCTTGATTATCAAACATGCCCACAAATACCACTTTCATATCAAGGTGAATGATATGATTCGAATTACAAGAGTTGTATTGCTTAGTTTTTGAAGTTTTTTAAAGATTTCTACTCACAATACGTCAACTTCTTATACATGTCCAAGCACAATTTCAACTTCCAAATACTATTTTCCATCTCATCTTCAAAAATTCTATTTTTCAAGCTTCAACCATCTCTATGTCCAAACGCTAGCTAAACTTGTTTATAAACTAAATCATACACTTATTCTCACATTACCAAGTTGCTAACTCGAAGAAAAGAAAAGAAACGAGAAAAACAAGTAAATATCCCATCTGATGCAGGTGTAATGACAAGAAGTAAACTTTAACATCATTTAGTTGGCATCATTTATAGAAAATCATTTGCTTTCATTATGTTCTGTTCAATCTTTTTAATAAAAAATAAATCAATCATTGTAGTGTCGCGCGATCACGTTATATTGACTTACAACAATGCATAACTCTGCATGTTAACCTGGAAACCGTGTAATAAATTGATATAACCGGTTAAAAACTCTGTCAATATATATAACCTAAACACATACATATAAAATGGACAAGAGTAAGAAAAAGGTCACCTGAGCGTCGAACATGCTGGTGTACTTAATATTGGTACCAGCATCAAATCGTCCAGAATTAGGTTGAAACAAACAAAAAGCCAAGGTATCAGGTCTAGGATCACTCTGATAAGCGAAATAAGGATAAGGATTAACTGCAAAAGGAGAACCAGTTGCTTTATTGAACTCCAATAATCCTTTCAACAAATCAGTAATACTCGGGTCGAAACTTCCAGAAGATGGCGGCTCCGATTGCTTCAACACAGCCATAGCATGGACCGTAGATACCTTAATTTTACTTCCAATTGAAGCATCATTGAGGGCATTTTGGAGATTTTGCATCGCCGGCAACAAATTTGTCATCAGATTTTGATCGTTTGATAACATAACTTCATTTCCGACGTTTATGACTACGATTTTACTGGCTGGATAAAACGGAAGTACTTTTGAACTAAGCCAACCTTTGGCGAAGTTCGGGTCGGAGGCCATAGGTGGAATATCGCCGTTGGCCACTCCGATCATGATTCCGATGCCGGTATTTGCTAACGCTTTGATGATTACCGGGTCGGATCCGTATAACCGGACTTTCCCAATTGAAGTGGATTGTAATAGCTTTGCTGTTGCCTCCGGTGCCGGGAGATTATCCGCAATTTGGCCATAATTTATACCGATAAATGACTCTGATTCTGCAATATTAGCAATATAATTAGTAAACAAACTTGAAAAGGAAAAATATATAATTTTGCTCAGAAACAAGCCAGGAACTTTTGAACATTAGCATATTAGCATATCAGTAATTCTAATAAGATGATTCGAAAAAAATGCAAAAATCTCAACACCAAAATTTACGTGACAATCAATTTTTGAACTCTTCTGCACAAACTAAATTATTTTCTTATGTTGAACGAATTTAACAATTTATATATAAGCGAAAATTGCTCTATTTGAGCAATATAATTTTTCATGCACGTACCAATGAGATAAATTATTTAGTACATAGTCAAATCTAGCTATAACACCACTTCGCTATAATATTCAAAAAAATATTCGAAACAACTTAGCTTTTACATAATATGAAAATTGGTTCCAGAAAAACTTGACTTTACAATAAAATATTAATACATAGACATGTTGTTATAAAGAGGTCTAGTTGTAATACGAACTTAGCACGAAATGAATATAAAAAAATCATATAGCCAACTCTAACTTATTTCGGATCAGAGATATAATCAGTTTGTGAATAGAACGAAGTGAATAAAAATGCATATTTAAGGAGTTAAAAAAGCGTACCTGCAAATATGGCGAGATGAAAAAAGCAGAGAAAGAAGAAGGAAGAAGTCTGAAGTAGATTAGCCATGGCAGAAAGAGGCTTATTTTATATATTCTCTGCTTTTGGAGGGAGATAATGATTTGTATATAAAGAGGGAATGTGTAAAATTCTACCGTTCAAGTTTTGAAATTCTAGCTAATTGCACGTGAGTTGCAGACATTTATAGAGGAAACGGGATAAGTTCAATTATTGAGTTAGAAATTCAGTGGGAATTAATCAATATTTTAAAAGGTGAAAATAGTCAAGATTTTAAATCAATGGGTGCAAGTATGGGATTTCGCATAAATAACGGTAAGATTTAATGTTTACTTTCTTATTCTGTATACATATATTTGATGAGCTACAATTTGGGTTAATTCTTCGTAGTTTTATATGCTTGCACAAAACACATTAGTTTACAGCTAGTTGATACCTTTTGAAATTTCTCTGTTAAATAATACCTTAAAAAATAAATGTAATTACTTTTCAAATCACCCTAAAAGCAAAAGATTTACTAGGTTTTAATCAATTATCACTACAAAGTGTAAATAATCATGCTCATCAGTCTAATTCTGGAGTGAACACTTTCTTTAATTTGAGTCTGAAAATAATTTTGAGAAACCCCTCTTATATCAAATTACTTCTATAAGTAAATAATCTAACCTCGTAAAAAATTTGGTGTTTACATTAGCTCAAAAAACATATATTTGTGGTTTTACATAAATTATTAGTTACTTAAATGTTGTTAGTTAATGTATATTCTCGCGCCAATTCTATTATTACTATTTAAGATAATTAATACTACGATTTAGTGTAAAGAGATAAATTATCTGTCTAGTTAAGTTTCGCAAAATTCTAAGGGGTCATTTAGTAGGAGGTATTAGAAAAAATAATACAAGCATTAGCTCTATGCATTACTAATACCTTGTTTGGTACATATTTTCATACTTTGCATTATCATATGCATAAGTAATGCATAGAAAACCATGACATTAATAATACCAAGGCTTTAATGCATGCATTAGCATGGTTAAAGATAAAATTGTCCTTAAAGTCCCATAAAACTAGAGAATATGGAGGGCCATTTTTGTAAGCAACTCTATTTTTTAAAAATTATGCAATTCATTATAACTTTAATACACCACACCAAATAATAGATAAGAAATAATATTTGCATAACTAATGCTTAAATAATCAATGTTTGAATTACTAACACATACATTACTAATACACCTTATTCCGTATTATTTTTATATACCCTACCAAACGACCCCTAAATGCTTTGAATAGCTTTAAATTTTTTTGTCAAACAAGCCTTCAAGTTTTTCGTCTAGTTAAGTTTGCAAAATTCTCTTCGTACCAAATGAGCCCTTAAGTTTTTAGTGAGCCTCTAAGGTCAAAAGTAGATTATTATACTATGATTTTAATTTTAGGTTTCTAATAAATCTAAGTGCTTTGAATAGCTTAACCTTCTATGCTAAGGAATCGCTTTTGCATATTTGGAACTGTGAGATGTCCCTACACTCTCTGAATTATTTCCTAAATGCAAGTAAAAGATAAAGAAAAGCTTTAGAATATGAGTGTTTGTGGACAGCAGACACCCTACACAAAATAATAAAGTGAACTTCCCACTTTAGGAATTAGGACAAATACATAAAGCAAAACCAACTTTAGGAAGGAGGGGATGGTATAACTTGTTGACAATAATCTCCTCGCAATAAGGGAAAGTAAAAGTTCAAAGATTCAAACACTTCATTGCTAAGTTTTCTAAGTTTTAAACATGGTAAATATTTTATTCTTTTTTTTTTAGTGCAACCGAATTAACTTGACCTCTCAGGCTTGTCTCTATATTTAACTTAACTATGTAGAGAAAGAAAAGTGAAAGTTGATTTAAAGTGAATATGTACATAATTTATATTAGTGTATGTTAGTCAATATGTATTACTATAATAAATAGACAGAATTACATTGTATCTCAATTGGCCCAATTTCAAAACAAAAAATAGTCCATATTTCCATCTTTTACCCGACATAGTCCACTTTATAGATAATATAACCCATTTATAGATATTTTGGTATTGAAATAGAGGTGTAAAAAATATTGAGTGGTTCTTTCTTTTAATTCTTGTCTCTTATTCTAAGTTATGAAATCTCTTTTTTTTTTTTTTGGTAATTTCTTCAACTTTTTCTTCTTCTTCTTCTTCTCGCTTTTAATGACTTCTGAAGCGAGGAAGAATGATGTATATATGTTGTATATAACTATATATACTTTGTATAATTATGTATAACCCAGTATATTTGTTTGTATTCTCATAGTTATATAGAGTTATAAATGATTATACACAAGTATACATAATTATAACCATGTATATTTGTGTGTATTCTCATAGCTATAAATATTTATATGATTATGCACAAGTATACAAGATTATACATAATTTTAAAACATAGATAACTGTAAAAAAAAATTGCCTTCAGATAGTGTGTGTTATTATATATTTATGTATAATTAACGTATAACTATGTATAACAATGTATATAAGGTGTTTAATAATGTACATTTTTATTTTTTCAGTGAAATAAGAATTTCCCTTACAAAACTTTAAAGTTTGCCAAAAAAATATAAGAATAAAATTACACACTCTAAGGATGAATATACTTTTATTTTTTACTTCAACTTCCTGATATTGTGAAGTTTATAAAATATTATACAGAGGAAAGTAAGAAATAAATAAGAATAAAATGGAAAAGGAGAAAAGAAAAAAATAAAAGAAAAAAGCAAAATCTGATTTAAGCATTATTTTGGGTGTAGTTGACGAAGTTGTGGGTTAAGCGGCTGAAAATTTTTTATGGGCTATCGGATGAAAATCATATTGTGGGCTAGGCGGATGAAAAGTAATTTTTTCAAGTGTACATACGTAAATAACGAAACATTAAATTTTCTGAAATAGACCATATGATTATGGGTAATATTTATTTGAAATTTTTTAAAATATGGACACGTGGGCCTGAGGGTGATTTTATCGATTTTCCGAGTGGAGTTGGAAATTATTGTAAATTGAATTATTTTGAGTATTAGAGTATATTTCTATTGGTTTGCATATTATTGACTAGTTTTGGAGCGTTGGTCATCGGTTGTAGTTGTTGGAAAGGCTTGGGAGCCGGTTATGAAATTTTAGCACGAGGTAGTCTCTTGTCTAACCCTGTGAGGGGGAAATTATCCTTAGGTGTTGTAAATGATGTGTGCTACTTATTGTGGGGACTACGTACGCGCGATGTGACGAGAACCCCTACATAGCTACATTCATGTTGTTGTTCAGGTAGGCTTAGCTTCCCATCATGCGATAGCTGTACCATTTGAGCAATCTCTTGCCTATTTAATTCCCCTATTTTACATTACTACTTGAGACTAGACTCGCTATTGTAGAGGCTTCACGTGTTTATGATTAGTCAGTGAGTTATTGTACTACTATATATATATATATATATATATATATATATATATATATATATATACACACACGCACACACACACACACACACATACAAACACACACACACACACACACATACAAACACACACACACACACACACACACACACACACACACACATATATATATATATATATATATATGTATATGTGTGTGTGTGTGTGTGTGTATGTGTTTTCATTGAAAGGTTTGTTAAAGAAATTATAACTCACACGTTTATTCATGAGCGGGGTCAAGGATCCACTAAAGCTTCTTATTCTTATAGAATTGGGTCGTTTGTCTCGGCAGGATTATGTATTTCACTCTTATGGGGATCGTACGCCTCAGCAAGATTTATGTACCATACTCTCATGGGAGTGGATCGTTCACCTCGACAGGTTAATAGATGCATCTATGATTTGTGTCGTTCGACCCTCGGTAGCGCACAATTTAATTATTATGTTGGATCGGTCCGTACGCCTCGGTATTTCCTATATTATATCGTCATGGAATCGTGCGTAATATTCAGTAAAAAGCTAGTGTATCCATGATTTTTTGGATTTGAATCACGTAATCTATTTAATGAGGTCCACTATAACTATATGTGTGCTCCGGTTAAGGAGGGAATTTCTAATGGGAAGTTTGAATTCATTGTAAATAGGGGAATTTGTATCACATGATTTTCTTTATGCTTTACTTAATTCATTTATTTATTGTGCCTCATAATTATTTTCCTTTTTACTGTGCATGATGTTATTGGATCACTAGTAAGTGTCAATGTTGATCCATTGTCACTACTCCTTTAAGGTTAGGCTAGATATGTACTGGGTATGTATTATTTTTTTACTCGTACTACACTTGATGTACATTTTGTTGTACAGACACATGTATGTCTAATGGCCTTGTGGGCGCAGAAACATGGTTGATGCGTGACTTAGGTGAGATGTATCATATGCTACAATTCACATCGAGCAAACTCTCATTCAGAGTAATTGTTTTTTTTCCGTCCAAATTTATATTTTGGATAAATGTTGTATTTTATCTTATTTCCTAGTTGATGCGCATGCACTTGTGACACCGAATTTTGGAATGATTGTGGGGTATTCGATATTGAAATGGTTAAACCTTCATGATTTACTCTGTAAATTCCGTTGTTTACTATTAAATTGAAGAAAATTATGATTTCAAGAATATTAAAACGAGAGCTAAATTAAGTATTTATTGTTGGCTTACTTGACAATGGTGTCCGGCGTCATCATGATCTTTAATGAATTTTGGGTCGTAACACAAATATTTTATTTTCCTTCTATTTTCCATTCACTCTTTATTTTAAGCTAACCAAACTTAAACCCAACATTGTATACGGCAAAATATGATTGATGCTCGCATAATAATGCAACACGTGGATCCGAAGGCAAATGGAAAGCGATGCAAATGGCAATCAGTTCCGAAGGCAGCAGTCTCGTTTGCTCTCGAAGGAAATGATGTTCATAAAGATAAAATAAATGCCTGTTATCCGGCAACATTTAGTGGAGAATATTATGTACCATTAAGTACGTAGTCCATTACAGAGAATATGACATTCATTGCCTACCGTTACACATTCTTAATGGTCCCTTTAATTGTCATATAAGAGGGGCATGATCCTAGAACCTTTTTGCCTAGGAACAGCTATATATAGTGAGCTCATCAATCATTGTAAAAGGAGAGAATTTCCTGACGAGCTTGTTATATATGATGTTCAAAGTTCTATAATATTTTATTTTCTTGCTTATTAATATCGTTATTACTACTTCCGGAAGTTCTGCTCCCAAAATCTGATTTTAATTTCTGCTATCTTATCTCGATAACGCTAAGTTTTATATTCTTATTTAATTTATTTCTTAATTTAAGATCAAATCAATTTACGTGTTCATAAACAACATATAATTTCAATTACATTGTTTTAAGGGAAAACAATTACAAAGTTTTAAAACTAATGTAATGATTATTAAAGTTTGATGAGGACCTAACTATCACGAAGGCTTGAAAAGGAAGCGGAGAAGACTGATTAATCTATTTACGCACAGCAGTAGATGTAGAAGTGGATAGTCACTGATTGATGTTCTTTTCTCAAAAAACAGATAAAAATGCATGAATGTTTTAAATCGACGAATACAGAATACTAATACACATATTACAAATTTGCTGTCTGTAACTTAATATTAATATATTTAAGTAAAATTATCTGAGTATATATATGCAAATCAAATAAAGCACATACAGTTAGGGGCGTATGTAGGGATGTACAAATCGAACTAAAAAACCGCATCAAACCGAAAAGTCCAAACCGATTAAAAAACCCGACTCGATTTGGTTTTTAATTTGGTTTGATATTGAATTAAAATCTGAACCAACCCGATGTATGGGGGTAAACCAGATAAGTGGTACGACATGGCCACCTGTACCCATGGCCGGCCCCGATGAAATAAATAAGGAGGCCGCCCCCGTTTTGAGGGCGGCAGCATCCTCGGACGTCCTCATTAACGGCCGCGTGACAAGAAGGACGTGGCCCCGCCTATGAGACATCAAGCTGGCGGATCCATTAAAGAGGGCGTCTCCAGTCCCCCGACCTATATTTTGATTACGCTTGTAATATCAGGGCGTCAATGTAATAAGTTGGGCGAGAGGACCCTCTCATTATATAAGGGAGGGCCTCCCCCATTTGTAAAGGATCTGATTTTCGGATAATAAGACATATCTCTCTCTCTATCACTGCTATCACTACTATTCATTTGTTCTATCTTCTACATTTTGTTCTTACCATCTCCTTGAGATAACTATTTTAAGCACATTGTTTCAAACGTTCAATCTTCGATTTATATTATCACTGATTCTGATTATCCCATTACTTATATTTGATTGATTAGTTCTAAAGATACATAACATCTTTGAGCAAACACCCGACATATAAATATATAATTTTTATATATATTATTTAAGATTTTATATAAAAAAAATTTTAAGAAATGTCTAGAAATATTTGGGATTCTCTTGCGGAATATAAATTTTAATAGAATACAAAGTGCTCCGTATTTTATTGACCTTAAATAATGGGTTGTATAATCAGTTTCTTATCAAGTGTTATAAAAATACGTCTATCTCTTTGTTCTTACATATTCATATCATATGTTAAGATGTATTAAATTCTTATATCTTTTTCGAATGTGAAGTGGTTATTAATATTTAGGTATCATATTGATTTTTGTGTTTAATTACCATATTCGGATAACCTGAAAGTGTATATCAACGAAACATTATTGTCATACAACTAAAAAAATAATTATTAACATGCGTTAACTAATAGAATTCTCGCATAAGAATATTTAATTGATAATATATTTGTCAACTTTTTATATTTTTACTAAATAGATGAATGTATCAAATATTTAACAAAGTAAAATTGAAATAATATGTAACTAACAAAAAGTCCGAAAACCCGAAAAGCTTGACACAACCGTACCAATCCAAGCCGATATAGTTGGTTTGGTTTGGTTTGATTTTGGTAAAAACCGAACCAACCCGATCCATGTCAACCCCTAGACGTATGCAACTTGTCTTATGTTTAGTGTGTCAAATTAATGTTTTTAGTTGTGTAGATATATATATATATATATATATATATATATATATATATATATATATATATATATATATATATATATATATAAGAAAAATAAAAGTATATTGAAGATAAATATTGAAAATAACACTGCCATATATAATAACAAATCCAGTTTGATCCCAACAGGCGAGGTCTGGCGAGAGTAGGCTGTACGCAAACCTTATCCCTGCAGAGGCTGTATCCAATAGAATCTCGCTCAGAAAGGACAAAAAGAAGAAGAGGAAAGCAAGGAAGAAAGAAAGAAGGAAGAGAAAAGAGAAGGAGTGAGATAAAAGATAAGTAGTACTAAATAATAGCAACAGAGAATACAATACTCGAAATTAACATAACCACATAAAATAATAGAAATCGAAGTATGAAAGGACACACATGCTACTAAAACTACGGCGAACAACTAAAAACACTGCCATATATCATTACGTAATTATATTTATCCATTTGTCTGCTTCTTTAAATTATGACGCCTCTTATGAATTTTTTTACGTTATACAGTAAAAGTTCTACGTTGTTATAAATATATTATATTATGGATGTTCATACTCCGTTGTAAATAAGCTTCCTGAAGAAGCTTATCCGTATATGACTCCGCCGTAAATATGTTTATCTATTTAGTACTCTATTGTAAATAAGCCTCCTGAAGAAGCTTATCATTTTGGTACCCGGTTATGGATAAACATTACCTCCGGTAGAAGATTATCCATACCGGGTATAATAAGCTTATCCTTTCAATATCCGGTTATGGATAAATATTACTCTCGGTAGAAGATTATCCATACCGAGTATAATAAGCTTATCCTTTCAATATCCGGTTATGGATAAATATTACTCTTAGTAGAAGATTATCCATACCGAGTATAATAAGCTTATCCTTTCAGTATCCGGTTATGGATAAATATTACTCTCGGTAGAGATTATCCATACTGGGTATAATAAGCTTATCCTTTCAGTATCCGGTTATGGATAAACATTACCCCGAGTAGAAGATTATCCATACCGGATATAATGAACTTATCCTTTCAGTATCTGGTTATGGATAAACATTACCCACGGTAGAAGATTATCCTTACCGGATATAATGAGCTTATCCTTTCAGTACTCCGTTATAGATAAACATTATTCTTAGTATAAGATTATCCATATTTGGTATAGTAGTAGCTTACACAGCAGCTTGTAGTAGCAGCTTCCTTTCTTCTATAAATAGAAGGGTTTTCATTTCATTATGTACATCGGTTTGAATTCAAATAATATATCAGTCTCTCTCTATACTTGTCTTTACTTTACAGTCTTTATTTTATAACACGTTATCAGCACGAGACTCGGCTCAGAAAAAGGGAGAGGAACGAGGTAAGAACTTTCTTTTATTAAATAATGTCAAATCTTTCTAAACTTGAATTTATAGCCCTGGATATATCGGGCAAAAGCTATATGTCTTGGGTGCTTGATGCTGAAATTCATCTTGATGCGATGGGTCCGGCAAACACTTTCCGTGATAAAAATCAGGCATCAAACCAAGACCGTGCCAAAGCAATGATATTCTTACGCCATCACCTTGATGAAGGCCTGAAAATGGAATATCTTACTGTTAAAGATCCAGTCACACTGTGGAATAATTTAAAAGATAGATATGACCACCTGAAGATGGTCGTTCTTCCACGGGCACGATATGATTGGACTCATCTAAGGCTACAAGATTTTAAATATATTTGTGAATATAATTCTGCTATGTTCAGAATTATTTCCCAACTAAAATTATGTGGTGATAATGTTACTGATTATGATATGTTGGAGAAAACTTTCACCACTTTTCATGCCTCGAATATGCTCCTGCAGCAGCAATATCGAGAGATGGGATTTAAAAGGTATTCTGAACTTATCTCACATCTTCTTATAGCCGAACAACATAATGGGCTATTAATGAAAAATCATGAAAGTCGACCTATTGGTTCTTGTCCATTCCCTGAAGTGAATGAGACGAACTTCCACCAATCCAAACGTGGAAGAGGTTGTGACCCCAGTCGTGGTCATGGCCGTGGTCGGGGAAGAAATCCCAATCATGGTAATAATAATGCACCAAAGAACCCTCCTCGCCACCAGCAGTGGAAAAGGAAGGAACAAAAGCATGAAGCGGTGCAAGCACCAAATGCAGAAAGTGCATGTTGTAGATGTGGAGGAAAAGGGCATTGGTCACGTACCTGTCGTACGCCAAAGCACCTGGTTGAGCTTTATCAAGCCTCCTTGAAAAAGACAGAGAAAAATACTGAAGCAAATTTTATCTCTGAAGATAATTTTGACTTCATGCATTTAGATGTAGATGATTACTTTGCACTCCCGGAAGGAGAAACAAGTCATGTAATCGGTAGTGAATCTGTAGAAATATAAATATTTTGATTTTTGTTGTTTGTAATAAGTAGTATGGTTATGTAATTGTACATAAATAAAAGTTATGATTTGATAATGATGCTTACTATAATATATCTTATTTATGTCATTTTGAAGAATTTGGATATTATTATTAGATCAACTTAAACTCTAGCATAGTTTGCAAGAAATATACAACTACCAGAAGTAGTTATTTTTGTATATCTTATTGTAATTATATTTTATTAACCACCAGAAGTGGTATATGCCTATGATCACCAGAAGTGATAATTTAGACTTTCTATGGTTACAATTGAAGATAAGATACATAAATATTCTCTACACGCCTCGATCTAAATATTTTAAAAGAGGTTGTGGCATCACAATTTATTGTGATTAATGCGCGTTCAGATAATCATGTTCGATTTTCCTGAAGGATGAGAACTTTTGATAATAATAAACCATTCCCTGAAGTGAATGTGGCAATATTAATAAATTTGGTAAATATGAACGCGTTTATTTTTATGTAAATATATTTACCTCCAGAAGAGGTAATATAATTGAGAGAATATATATTCAATATTTCGTATTTTAAATCTGCTCCCGAAGAAGTAATACAATTTGAATTGCCTCCTGAAGTAGGAAAATATTATGAATAGGAATTTTTCTTGTGCTTAAACAATTGTTTACTTGGTTGTGATTTTCTCTTATGGTACCAGAAGTATCAGAGCAATATTTAATAGTACAAATGTATCAACAACTCCTGAAGAGCTAATTATTTACCTAGAAGACACGTGACACCCATAGTGTCCGATAAATATTAGATTGTGGATAATAAATGAATGCTCTCGAAGAGATTATTTACAATATGTCATTCATATTATATGATTGTGGTCAAAACAGAGGTTGTAGTAAACCCGAAGTTTACTAAAATAAATGGCTATCATATTGAGATTATAAATGATTGAAAGATTGAAAATCTTCATTTTTCCACAATCATAGGGGGTAAAATAATATGTATATGAGAAGTTACCCGCGTTATTCTTCGATTTGTACTTCATCGTGTATCACGATAAACCAGAAGTTTACTAATACAAAAATAGCCATAGTAAATCAGAAGTTTACTAATATGTCATAGTAAACCAGAAGTTTACTAAGAGATTTGTACTTCATCGTGTATCACGATAAACCAGAAGTTTACTAATACAAAAATAGCCATAGTAAATCAGAAGTTTACTAATATGTCATAGTAAACCAGAAGTTTACTAAGAGATAGCACATGTCATGATAAACATGAAGTTTTCATTTGCCATTATTAAATGAGCTATTTGAGAATTTAGATAAGCATATACTGAAGAACTAGAAGATTCTTCAAGAATTCTCCTGTGTTGCTTGTTCTCATAATAAATTGATTATACCAGCTAAAGTTGGGACTAAAACCCCTTATTCTGAATTATATAAAAGGTGAATATGGGCCCATTCACCTATCATGTGAACCACTTATAGATGCATATATAAGATGGTTACATGTATGTTTCTTGTCAACCTGCAGTTTGGCATTTGAAATTGCTTTTCTCACTTAAGAGCATAATTTTCGGATTATGAAATCAAGACAGTTCATCTTGATAATGCTGGTTTATAAACAAGCTAGTTTAGCAGTGAATACCTCTTATTAATGGCTAAACTATTGTTTATGAGAACAAAGCTTCATGTGTTGGTCTAAGATTTTCTAAATTGCATATAGCAGCACTTGTATGCATCAGACCAACAAATGATAAGTCCTCCCCTCATAATTGGTTTATGATCAGAAATCAAATATTTTACTATCTTTTGATGTATGGTATATGATTAATTTCTCTACCACAATACATAAAGATATGTTTCCCAAAGTAGATTGGGGATATATGTTAGTTTTTCTAACATCTGGGAATGGAATAAATAGCTGAAAAATATGCTATATGAATGGAATTATCATGATCCTCACTTAGAAGATAATTCAAGTCAAATGCCAGAAGCATTTGCTGATCCAAAATCAAATATCATATTTCAGTTGCAAATGCTCCTATTAAAATTTAAAGTCCCTGAAGGATAGTGTTTACTGTACGCATGAAGCGTGGTAGACAAATCGGTTCCAAAGGTAACGATCATTGAAAAATGATAAGGAGCTAATGATCAAAATGATCATACTAAGGAGGAAATAAGCTCTAGAAGAGCCCACGACATAACATTTCATGAAACTCCAGAAGAAGTTGAGGTACCTAAAAATAAAGAAAGTGATGAGATCTCAACAAGTTATGTCGCTTAGGAACCGATACAAAATGATCGTCGACGATATATTTGATACAATATAGTGCACAATATTGTGAAATATTGTGAGGATCGGACCAGTAGTCCAGACACCTGAAGATGTCATGCCATTTAAATGAGAGTCATAACCTATATGTCTCATTTGATTAAATCTCTATAAATATCCCCGAAGGATTTAAAATGCCTGAAGCATATAAGTTCAAAGTCTCGGTAAATGTACTCGATCAAATTATAAAGATCTTGTACGGTTTAAATCAATCTGGACGCAAGTAATTTAATCGCCTCACTGAATATTTGCTGAAAGAGAGTTACATAAATAATGTTATTTGTCCATGTAAAGAAAATGTCATCAGAATTTATTACGCTTGCTGTATACGTTGATGACATAAATCTTGTTGGAACTCCAGAAGAGCTCTAAAGGCAATTGAATATCTTAAAAAGAAGAGAATTTTAGATGAAAGATCTTGGAAAAATAAAATTTATCTTGGTCTGCAAATTAAATATTTAGTAGACGAGATCTTTATCCATCAATTTGCCTATACATAAAGGGTCTTAGAATGCTTTTACATGGACATGTGCACCCATTAAGTACATCAATGGGTGTTCAATCACTTGAAGTGAATAAGGATCCGTTCCGACCTCCAGAAGAGGATGAGGAACTCCTTGGTCCTGAAATACTCGATCTCGGTGCAATTGCTATGCACTTATGTATCTTGTTAATGCTAACAAATGTAGTGCATATCGTATTGGTTATGCAGGTACAAGGTTAGAATGCAGAGACTCAAATATTTGAAACAAGGTTTTCATCAGGGGGAGTAAATATGCGATGCACTCTTTTTTCCTTATTAAGGTTTTCTCCCACAGGGTTTTCCTTATAAGGTTTTTAATGAGGCACCTAGCAATGCGTATTACTAAATATATGTACTCTTTTTCCTTCACTAGGATTTTTCCCACGTGGTTTTTCCTAGTAAGGTTTTAATGAGGCACATTATCTTTTAATGAACATCCAAGGGGAGTGTTATAAATATATTATATTATGGATGTTCATACTCCGTTGTAAATAAGCTTCCTGAAGAAGCTTATCCGTATATGACTCCGCCGTAAATATGTTTATCTATTTAGTACTCTATTGTAAATAAGCCTCCTGAAGAAGCTTATCATTTTGGTACCCGGTTATGGATAAACATTACCTCCGGTAGAAGATTATCCATACCGGGTATAATAAGCTTATCCTTTCAATATCCGGTTATGGATAAATATTACTCTCGGTAGAAGATTATCCATACCGAGTATAATAAGCTTATCCTTTCAATATCCGGTTATGGATAAATATTACTCTTAGTAGAAGATTATCCATACCGAGTATAATAAGCTTATCCTTTCAGTATCCGGTTATGGATAAATATTACTCTCGGTAGAGATTATCCATACTGGGTATAATAAGCTTATCCTTTCAGTATCCGGTTATGGATAAACAATACCCCGAGTAGAAGATTATCCATATCGGATATAATGAACTTATCCATTCAGTACTCCGTTATAGATAAACATTACTCTCAGTAGAAGATTATCCATATATGGTATTGTAGCAGCTTACACAACAGCTTGCAATAGCAGCTTACACATCAGCTTCCCTCCTTTTATAAATAGAAGGGTTTTCAATTTATTATGTACATCAGTTTGAATTCGAATAATATATTAGTTTTTTCATTTCATTATGTACATCAGTTTGAATTCGAATAATATATCAGTCTCTCTCTATACTTGTCTTTACTTTACAGTCTTTATTTTATAACATACGTTAAGTTTTACAAGAACGAAAAAAGTGATGATTGATTTAAATTGAGCATGCACATAACTTCTTTTCGTAAAGTTAATTATTATGAAACTAAAGGGAGGGCAGCTGGTAAAGTTTGGTAGTGGACCTAACACGTAAGTTTGAAAAGGATGCAGAGAAGAAATGTATAAATAGACAGCCACAATAAGGTTATGAGTACAAAATATTACTCCCTCCGTTTCAATTTATGTGAACTCATTTGACTAGGCACGAAGTTTAATAAAAGAGATAAGACTTTTGATCTTGTGGTGTAAAATGAGGCACCTTTATTATGTGTGGCTATAAATCATTGCATAAAGGTAAATTGTTTCCAAATAAGGAAAGGGGTCATTCTTTTTTGCACGGACTAAAAAGGAAATAGGTTCACATAAATTGAAACGGAGGGAGTACTACACTTACTATAACTTTTTTGCCATCGAAATTAATACTTGTATGAAGACTATCCAACTCTCTATATATGGTTCAAATCAAAGTATACAATAACAACAATAACAACTCAGTAAAATCTCACTAGTGGGGTCTGGAGAGGGTAGTGTATACGTAGATCTTACATCTTCCCGAAGGAATAAAGAAGTTGTTTCTGGAAGACCCTCGGCTCAAGAAGACAAAAAAGACAATGTTAGTAATACTACAAAAATAATATATATATATATATATATATATATATATATATATATATGAAGGATATAACAACATGAAAATAAAAGAATGATATAACGCAAAAGCAAAATAGTATCCCTGCCAAACTATTATCACAAAGTTATGACGTAAGACAAAATAGTAAATTAATGTGTTGCACAAATACTTCTACGTCTCTCCCATTCATATAGACAAGAAAGATGTAATTGTCATAATCAGGATTAGGGGTTGCATTCGAATCGGTTTATCGATAAATCGAATCGATTATTTGTTATCGATTTATCGGTTTATCGATTTCGAAATTTTTCTTATCGAGTTATCGATTTCAATTTTGATTTTGTCCTCTTCGATTATCGGTTTATCGATAAACCGATAAGAAATACTAAAAAAAATTAATTTTTTTTACCCTTATTCTATAATACCATTTCTTTTACCCTAAGTCCCTAACCCGATTATTTCATCTACCACATTTAAGGAATAATCATATTAAATGCTTAAGGGAATGAAGTTCAAATTAATAGAAAATAGAATTTGACGTGATGATATTTTTTTTTAAATATAGTTGGAGTGTTGGTGGCGTACATTTGATGTAATTCGTCTTATTTTAGCTAGCCATGTTTATAGCAATATATTTTCTTTTGAATCCCATAAATTTTCTGAATACACACCCCTCGTTCATGGCATGCTTTAAAAAAACAAAGTCATTACAAAAATTATAGTAACGCCGTCTGTGGGGATCGAACCCACGACCACGTGGTTAAAAGCCATGCGCTCTACCACTGAGCTAAGACGGCTTGCTGTTAAAGATTCGGAATTAACAGTAATTATTATTATATTCAAAATCATAAACTTTGCTTTTGGCATCAGTTAATATTTGCAATATGAGCAGGTATTATAATGCAAGCTGACTAATATTTTCGGGTTTATTATATATTACTAGTGATTGTTTATAGTATTGTAACAAGAAAAGAAGGTAAGTATAACATTTATAACGATGAAACTATGTGAAAATTCTAGTTGCATCGAGTATTCCATTATCGGTATCATCTTATAGCATAATTGATGGTTGTATGTATACGTTATCTCTTATTCTAAAGTGAAAACTCTTCTGTCAGTGTAACTGATTTTAGAAAATTGTATATGCGCCAACAAATGGAATTGTATATAATATATTTTTATTTTTGGTATATTGAAATAAACTAGAAAAACTTAAAATCTTTCATAAGCCACATGGCTCATATCAGGAGAAGAAACTCCGATCCATTTGTGCACCTCGGTTGCAAAAGTCGGCATTTGGTGTGCTTTCGTCCAAACTACTTTATGTAGTTTGTACCTTACCTTATGATTTTCGGTGAATTTCTTATTGATATTTATGTGCTTCTTTAACTGGTCGTGGACGATCGTAACTAACTTTTAGGTTGAGTTCGGTCCAATTTTATTTTTTGCAATGGTATTGAAGTTAAGCCACCACAATTCATTGTTTATTCAATATTGGACCCCTAACTTGTATGGATTATCATATATTATCCACGTTCTAGATTTTCAATTCATTATTTACCCTCCTTTATCTTACATGGGTCATCTTGTATTGTCCGCGCTCTAAGCCTCTAAATATCTAGTATCGAGTATGCGTGAGTGCTGAGTTAGGTCCAAAGTTTATTTTTTGGGACAAATATTTATTATTGTGTATTCTAAAATCCATTTGCCGATGGTCGATTGGAAACAGCCTCTCTGGCCTCTTGGATAGAGATAAGGCATGTGTGGTTGTTGTTGTTGTTGTTGTTGTTGTGTATTCTAAAATCCAACAATCAGCAAGAAAGGGCACTAGCAGGGTAAATGCAAGATTAATTGAAAGTAAATGCAGCAAAATAATAGAAGAAAATTTTAAAGATCTTATTGGTAGTTGTTGATAAGCTTACTAATGTACAAAGCCCTAGGTCTGTTACAAGGAAAATTAATAATAGTGAAAGCTAATATCATGTTGAGTGTTTGATTTCATTTTCTTTTTTGTTGAGAAGAATGCATAGTGTAGAAGTTAGTTCTAATATATTATTAGGTATAGTTAGTGGTTAAGTGATGTATGTATATACACATGCAGTACATGAAGAAATGGATTCGATATTTTCCATGCTCTGCTCATTTACTCTCTCCTTCCTTCGTCCATTCTCTTGGCTCCTTTAATGGCTATGCCTCTCTTAACATGGCATCAGAGCTTCGGCTTAATTTTGGTAGCTTCAACAATGGCAGACGAGTAAGGAAAATATACAATTGAGCTAGTCAAATCTAGAATCAGTTTTATCTGGTTCAAGTTGCACCTGAAGATAATATCTCCTCTTCTAGCTAGGGTTTGCTAATTTCTGAGCAAATTTACCAACTTTTCTTAATTGTTTCAACAATTAGAGTACGTAACTCTCTTCAATCTCCAAGTCTACAAAATTAGTATGGCGATTGTCACACCTCCTTTTTCCGCTACCGCGCCCCGCGAAGGGCTTGGTAGAAGGAGTTTTTTTTCCAATTAAAGGACAATCGAAACGGGATTCATTTATTAAGAGATTCAGAGTCGCCACTTGGGATATTTATGGTGTCCCAAGTCACCGGTTCGAATCCCGAATCGAGGAAAGGTTTGACTCTATTTAACAGTCCGCGAACCAGAAATCCAGATAAGGAATTCTGTTAACTCGGGAGAAGGTGTTAGGCATTCCCGAGTTCCGTGGTTCTAGCACGGTCGCTCAACTGTCATATTTGGCTTATTTATCTGATTTTATAACATGCTTCAACTTATGTGCAAATTTAACTTTCAACCGCTTTTGATTATTATTATTATTAATGTTATTTTAACAAAGAATTGTAACGTCATGAAAACGTATTTTTAACCACGTCACAATCAATGTACCCGTGGTTGTTGACACATTTCGAATCTGTTGAGATTTGGATTTGGGTCAAATAAATGTGCACCCGAGTTTAAGAATGTAAAATTATTAAACAACGCGCCTAAAGAGACTAACGCGGTGTTATCTTTGGGGAAGGCCATGAAATTAGCTAAACGATCCATCCCGAATTTTAAATTATTTTATATATACATTTATGAGGACCCCGCAATTAGTTTTATAAGGGTCATGGGCTTAGGGGTTTTATTTGGAAGTGTAAAGGATTCTAGCTAACAAGATTAACATCGATTATGTGGAAATCACTATCCAAATATGAGACAAAAACTATAATTAATTCTTGTAACTAGTCATGCAACCCATTTAACCTTGAATTAAAAGTATGACTATCCCTTAATCTCCTAAGCTTCAGTACATAATTTTAAATCATTCAAAAGCAAATATGAAACCATTGTAGCAAGTATAAATCAATGTTGCCCATCTACGTCATTTTCAAATAAATGCTAACAAAGAACTTTGATTAGGATCTATCTAAAGTAATCAAATCAGTACTTCCATATTTCAATACCAAACGTGAAACTAAGATTTAACATGGGTTCTAATAAACAAGCTTCGACAGAATAAGGCACACAAGAAATTCAAACGTTAATGACGTAGTTTATAAGGCAAAGATCGAACCTTTCGTATAAATGAATGGAGCTGAACTTACAAACTTGGAAACTGGGAAATGCCGGACCGGAGCTCTCGCGAGTGACTACGAACGGAACCTCAGGTTAGCGGCGTCGACTGGCTGTTAACGATGGTGTCCGACAGTTGGTTTGTGACGACATGGTGCTGGTGGTGTTTGGCGAGAGAGATGAAGGTGTGGCTGGTTGTTTTCGACTGTGACAATGGGGTCGTTTGGTTGCAGGATATGGAGGTGAAGGTTGTTTGACGTCGACGTGGGTTGACGATGGAACAGGCGAGCGTCGTTGACGGCTGGTCGTGACGACGACGGGAGGGGCTGTTGCGACAACGAGAGGGGTCTTGTTTATGGACTGACCGTAGCCTTTTCTGTTTTTTCCTTCTTCAATTCAGAAGAAGACCTCCAAAATGACCGTGTCTCCTTCCTTCCTTGCACTCTTCTTCCTCATGTATTACTATCTAACCCCAAGTTTCAGATAAGATTTAAAGAGCATCAAGAACAAAATGAATTTGGAATATACCTTTGAGAAACTGGAGAGAAGGAAAGCATACGAAGGAATAAGATACGGTCTAGTCTGAAATGAAGGAAAATGTGTTAGCTCTTTATCCTATCACCTGTCTTTTGCCTTTTTCCTTTTCTATCTTTTTAAAGTAGTGTGCATGTGTGTGAGCATCCTTTTCAAAATAATCCCCTCCTCATCCTTTCACGTGAGCCCCCTTTCAAATTGTCCTTTTTCTTGTTGGGTGCATGTGTGTGTATGGGCTTTTTTTTTATTATTTTTTTTTATTTTTTTTTTGTCCGTGTTCCCCGTGTGGTGGACTCGGATTATTACGGGCTAGGTCCGAAAAATATAAAACCAGGTAGTTTGAACCCGAATATTATTCTTTGCCCGGAACCGAGAATGAGAACACGGTGTTATTAATTAATCACTACGTAAGCAAAACAACTATAAGACTAATAATTAAAACAAAATTATTTTTTATATTTTTTTCAAAATTAAAGTAACTACAAAATGTTAATGAAACTATTTTTTATTATTTTCGTTTTTATAAAAAGATAAAAATATAAAGTATTATTTTTGTATTTTTCAAGTTTAAAAATGACTACGAAACATTAATAAAACTATATTTTTGTTATTTTTCATTTTAGGGTAAAAATAAAGTAAAAGAGTCAAAATTAGCTAAGATAGCTATATTAGGCCTAAACTAAATATTTTATGCTAAAAATATAAAAAATCTCGGGGAGGGTCAAAAATCACTCGTTTACAGTTGCCCCTCTTTGACTGAAAACACAAAGAGTTTTCAGACAAAGAACGACTAGACAAGTGTTTTGACCCGACCCTTATTCAGTGAGACTAAACTAAAAAGAAGAGGATGCGACCGAGCCCTTGTATCTGAGCTGCCTACATATCCTTGGCTATAAAGGAATCAGGCCACGTGTAGTTCAGAAGTGAGTAAGAATATGGAGTAACCGAGGTGGAGAGCCAGTCGAGGTTCCATTCCGTCGAGGTTCCGTTCCATCGAAGTTCCGGTCCGTGGTCCTGCTATTACACCAAAAATCAAAACATGAGAAAGACTAACTAAGCCTATCAGCTACTAGTTATAAGATTCCTATCTATAAGTCTTCTGAAGCTTGATCTTGAGTATTGGTTGGTGCTTCGTGCGGACTCTAAATTTGAACCTTGATACTTGCTAGTTGTAGGTGCTGCTTTTCGGATCAATACCAGGTATACAGTGCTTGTGACCTCGGCCATGTCTTGAGCATGCCACATCTTTCATCAACTTCTGCATTTTGATTAACTCCTTGCCTTTGTTTTTCTTTTTGTTTATTGTGACTAAACTTTTGTTGATCCCCTCGGACTGTTGACTCGCATTCTGGTTGCAAACTTCTTTTGCTGCTATCTTGCATTGCACTCCGAAGCGAATTCCCTTACTTGTGATCTTCGACCTATTCTCCTTCGAAGTCTGAATCTATCTTTTCTGATCCTTGTTGCCTTCCTTCTGATTCATGCTGGGGATTTCCGTTACACTCTGTCACTTTCCGATTGTTCACTATCCTTATCAAATCTTGGAAACTGAGACGCCGTTCTGCTTTTCCAGCGGGCTTCTGACTTTATTGACAAACTCTAATCATAAATTGCCATTCCATTATTCAGCCGGGCACCTGATTTCAACAACAACTTCAAAATAATAACTCGCCACTCCATTCTTCGGGCGGGCTCCCTGACTTCAACTATAACTTCAAAACTAATATCGCCACTCCTCTCTTCAGGCGGGCTCCTAACTTCAACATCTTTTGAAAATAAATTGTCATTCCTCTCTTCAGGCGGGCTCCTGACTTTAATATCTTAGCAAATTAAAACGCCATTCCTCTTTTCAGGCGGGCTCCCGACTTCAACAACATCTTTTGAAAATAAATCGCCACTCCATTCTTCGGGCGGGCTCCGACTTCAACATCAACTTTTGAAAATAAATCGCCATTCCTCTCTTCGGGCGGGCTCCCGACTTCAACAACATCCTTTGAAAATAAATCGCCACTCCATTCTTCAGGGCGGGTTCCTGACTTCAACAACATCTTTTGAAAATAAATCGCCACTCCATTCTTCAGGCGGGCTCCGACTTCAACATCAACTTTTGAAAATAAATCGCCACTCCATTCTTTAGGCGGGCTCCTAACTTCAACATCAACTTTTGAAAATAAATCG
The DNA here is from genome assembly GCA_032618575.1 of Nicotiana noctiflora. Classification (NCBI taxonomy): domain Eukaryota; kingdom Viridiplantae; phylum Streptophyta; class Magnoliopsida; order Solanales; family Solanaceae; genus Nicotiana; species Nicotiana noctiflora. Next base: position 265,814 of record JASVEL010005202.1, on the reverse strand, counting down.
CCATTCCTCTCTTCAGGCGGGCTCCTGACTTCAACAACATCCTTTGAAAATAAATCGCCACTCCATTCTTCGGGCGGGCTCCTGACTTCAACAACATCCTTTGAAAATAAATCGCCACTCCATTCTTCGGGCGGGCTCCTGACTTCAACAACATCTTTTGAAAATAAATCGCCATTCCTCTCTTCAGGCGGGCTCCTGACTTCAACAACAACTTTTGAAAATAAATCGCCATTCCTCTCTTCAGGCGGGCTCCTGACTTCAACAACATCCTTTGAAAATAAATCGCCACTCCATTCTTCAGGCGGGCTCCTGACTTCAACAACATCCTTTGAAAATAAATCGCCACTCCATTCTTCAGGCGGGCTCCTAACTTCAACAACATCCTTTGAAAATAAATCGCCACTCCATTCTTCAGGCGGGCTCCTGACTTCAACAACATCCTTTGAAAATAAATCGCCACTCCATTCTTCAGGCGGGCTCCTGACTTCAACAACATCCTTTGAAAATAAATCGCCACTCCATTCTTCAAGCGGGCTCCTGACTTCAACAACATCCTTTGAAAATAAATCGCCACTCTATTCTTCAGGCAGGCTCCCGACTTCAACATCAACTCACTAACTCCATCCCATCCATGTCGCCTTCCTTTGCTTCCTGCACCACTTTCTTCTTCTTGCATCGCTTCTTGGGCCATCTTTTCTTCTGAAATTACCTTGTTTTGGAATTGCTTTCCTCCTGGGTCGTGTTATTTTTCTCTTGATTGCTGGGGATATCTTTGGAACTAATTACTTACCTGCTAGGGTAATGCTGCTGGGGAAATCTTCTTTATTTCCTCTTTTTCTACCTCCTTCAAAACCTTTATTCTCTTCCGGGATCGCTGGGGATTGAAATGTCATCAGCTGGGGATTACATTGTCGGGGGATCCCTTTTCCTTTTCCTCTTTCCAAACCTCATTCGGGACTCGCGCTTGGCTCCCTTGAAAAACTTGTAGGATATAATGCTGCCGGAGAAATCTCGAAATCGGTGTTTCATTTTTCCGAGAACTGCTGGGGATGATACCGACTTCTTGCCTTTCTGAACGCAAGCTTCCTCGTTTTGTCTTGTCTGCTGGGGGTATAATTTTCTCTATCACAACTTGTTTTTTTTTTTCAAAGCTGCTGGGATAATCGGGTTCAAAGATCATTTCCTTGCGTTATCTGGCTTCTTTCCCCAACCGGGTATTTGGTTTCGAGAAAATTTTCGCAACGGGAGAAAATTTTATGCCCCAGTTTGAGAATCTTCTTCGTGGCATGCTTTTCTGCCAACAAACCCCTTTTTTTCCCGTTTCAAATCAAAGAAAAATTGGTTAGTTTTAAAATGTGGTGGCTGGTTGTGGTGCTCCTACTGGGGATGGTTCTCCTCCTCTTTCCCTGCTCTGCGTTTCATTATCAGAACTTGCTGGGGATATTATTATTTGATGATATTCATGCTGGGGATAGCTTTCTCCTTTCTTGCTTCCCCGCCTTCCTTGATGACTTTTTATTCGCGAACATTTCCACGTTGTTTTCCACTGGTATCCTGACCACCCGAATTCCTGTGATAGTGATCCTGTGTAAAGACCTTGCATGTTTTGCTGGTGAACCATGTTCTTTGTTCACCCTTATTACTGGAAATACCTCTTCTACTGGGGATATCCTCCCTTCTTCTGTGGCGTTCTCCGACCTTTGGGTCTCACTGGCCTTGGCCTTGAGGTCATTAACCTTTACCTTTTTATGGAGGTATCTTTTATGATGCTGGTCTACCCCTTTGTCAACTTCCTCTTGTTGGGGAACATCCTTCTGGACATTGGCATTGCGCTTGTTCCCTCCTGACTTATACCACTTGGGTGTACCAATTAGAATCCCGTCTTGCGTAATTGGAAAGGTGATGGAAAATTTTGCAGTCATTTCTTGCAAACAGACTCTATTGGGGAATTTTCGATAAAAAGAAGAAAGATAAAAGGAAACAGAATAAAAGACAAAAAGGAAGATGACTCTCTAAAAAGAAAAATTATAAAGTAAACCTAATCAAACGTGGATACCAACTCTAATGGACATGACATGCACATATAGCCTATCCTCCATCGTTAAACCGCCTTTTGTAATCTTTGCATGGGGCTTTCCCATCTGATTTCCAATCTCCGTTCGACTTGTAGTGCCCGAGGGGTTTTCACTACCAAGCCTCTCTCATTTCGGTTTTTCTCTCAGCTTTCATCGCCTTATGGTGCCTGTGAAGGTTTTCACCGCTAAGACTCTCTCATTTGTGTTACTTTTTCGCTGGGGATTGGTGGTGTTACTGCTAAGACTCTCCTATTTTCTGCTTGAGATCGGAGTCTTTCTGCCGGGAATCAGAGTGTTATGTCCCGATGAAACTTCTCTCATTTGCCTAACTCAGCCTCTTTTGAAAATTGGTCAGAAGGTCTTTCTTTGGACCGTAATGTGGGTTTGGACATGGCTAGAAAGAAAAGGGTATTAAAGGCTCAAAATAAAATAAATTGGGTTCAAAATTACAACCTTCGGAATCCTATATTTTCCTTATATAAACACTTTTTTTTTACTGCCCCTGTTTCTTGCTTGGGGATTTTTTGGTTTTTATTTACACTATGACCGAGTTGTGAAGCGCCTACGTATCCTCTTTGAGGAATCAGGTCAAACGTAGTTCCCAATTCCTCTTTTTCAAGTTTTTTTTTTCATACATTTTTCTTTTTCTTTTCTTTATCTCTTTTTGTTGTTTTCTTTTTCTTTACTTTTTCTTTATCCCTTTCTTCTTTTGCCTTTCAAACTTGTGTTTCTAGTCTTTGCAACTAATTCCGAATGAGGGCTATGAAAGAATTTAAAATAAGCCTCAAAAGGTTGACGATGGATAAAGTGTTTGGATAGCAGAACAAAATGCCTTCGTCATTCTAATCTTCAAAACATGCCAAGTGTAAACAACACAATTAATATTCGTCATATCTTTAAAGCATTGTTGGGCAACACTCTCATCTTCCTTATTATGAATGACCCCATGTCAATTTTGGCCAGCTTGCCTTTGACTGTTTCCTTTTTACTTGCCCCGGTTTCACATGACTCGGGATCCAAATAGTCTCAAATTGTTTTTATTTCCTTTAGATGACCCGATCATCTTCCAATTGCTTCATGATTAACTTTTAGAATTAAGCCACAATTATGTGTGCGCATGTCGTGTCACTAGATTCGGCGTTTGAGCACAAAGACAAATCTAAAGGGTAAAAAGAACTAAACAAATAAAATGACCGGAAGTAACAAAAGACCGAAAGCTTCGTTAAACTAATGACGAAATGGTTCAATGACAAAACAAGCAAAACAAACTAGAGTACAACCCTGAAACAAAACTGGGCAAGACCAAAGCAAACTGCTAGGACAAAAGGGTTTGACCACAAGAAAACCCTGAAAATAACTCGGACAACAGATATGACAACAAAATGAACCACCAAAGCTCCGTCTAGTTGACCAAAAGATGGAGTGTCTTCCCGATTACCAAGCACAACATTTTAGCCACTAAGTTCTGCATCAATATTGCTGAGGCTTCCATCTGCTTCAACATTTTTAGCTTCGGTCAATATACCCCCAGAGGATTCGTGTGCTCCCTGTCATCGTCATTGATCACAATCAACCATCCTTTTTGAATCATTCTTTCTATCTCCTTTTTCAAGGTACGACAACTCTCAATATCGTGCCCTCTGACATTGGAATGGTATGCACATCGTACAGTAGGATCGAAGCTTCTTGCACGTGGATCGGGAGTATATTCGGGGAGCGGTGTAATCATGCCGACATGCTTTAACCTTTCAAACAGACTTGCATAGGATTCTCCGATAGGGGTAAGAGCCTTTTCTCGCTTCAGCAACCTCTCCTCCCTAAACGCCTTATTTGGCCTGAAACCTGACCCAGGGGGTTTTCGGTATGTTCGTGGGGGTTGGTAGGCTTTTTGTGGAGCTGAGTACCTGGAAGGTGAAGTACGATTTTGGGTGTCCCGGGGAGAGTAGTGGTGTTGGGGACGGGAGTAGCGTTGTGAAAACATAGCTGGGGGACGAGTAATTGAGCTACTCGAGTGGCTGAAAAAGCTGTGATAGGTGGGTATATATGGAGAGTGTGAGGGATCATCTGGCATCGGGTTCAGTGTACGGGTAAGGACAGAGTCCAGGAAGCTAGGTGGTGGCGGGGGTGGCGCTTTTCCATCCATCCACGCTCGATACATGTCAGCCACATGTTGTCTCAGCATTTTGACTTCTTCTACTAACCCGTGGTTCCGTTCAACCAGTTGTTGTCGGGTATCGGTGTCAACCCACTCAGTCTTGAGATTCTCTGCCATTGTCCTCTGACTTTGTGTTACAGGGAAGTGTTATTTTAGAACCACAACCAACCACCTTTCTGGAAATGGACACAACAAAGCGAAGTCATCATGTTAGCGTTAGGCCATTTGACACGTAGGTAAACGCACATTAGGGATGCAATGAACCTAGGCGGTTAAACCTTTCTATCATGCATTTGCTTCGGTTTCATGCGTCATTCCAGCTTCTCATATATGTGCTTTCCCAACTTTCCTTTATTTTCTAAATTGTTTTTGTTATTTTTCTATTTTTCTCTTTTCTCTTCTTTTTTTTCTTTTTGGTTATGGATATGGTCGAATCCTATGTGGATTACCTACGTATCATGACCCCGCATGAATCAGACCGAGCGTAGTTCTTGCAAATTAATGCAAGGAATAAAGAGATGTTTATTTGATTTTTTTTTCTTTTTTGAAGAAAAATTATAAAAGCCGACTCCAACTACAAACTCTGATGAAAAACTTTCACACCTTGTGACAGATATTTCTACAAGAATAAGAATATGTTTAGCGCCAATTATGACTATTTCTACAAAATTAGCCATGTAATGGCTTATTTGGCAAGTTGGCTATTTTTGCAAAATTTATTTAAGAAAGATAAACTTGAAAAAAAAATTTCATCCTATGGCTCATGGGGCATCGTTCGGCATCGCCATAAGCCAATCATCAGACTGAGAAGTTTCTAATGTCAATTGACTATTTTTACAAAATTGGCCATGTAATGACTTATTTGACAAAGCGGCTATTTTTTTGCAAAATTTTATTTAAGAGACTACAAATTTAAAATTTCTCATCTTAGGGAACATGGGGCATTGTTCAGCACCGACACAGGCCAACACAAGACTAAGAAAGTTTAAATGCCAAATGTGGCCATTTCAGCAAAACCATATGTTGTTTTTTTTTTTAACCATATTTTTTTTTTTTTTTTGCAAAGTTGAGTGATGACTCAAACTTAATTTTGCGGATACGGCCTTTCAATATTTCCACGAGGGAATATTTCAAGGATGTGCCCAAAAATCGTTTACAAAGACTCAAAGCGGCTATTCTTGCAAAAACAGTCTTCCGGCGTCCTTTCGGAGAACATTCGGCTTATTTTAAACAAGAATAGCACCACCCGACTTATTTATAATAAAATAAAAAATTTGACATTTTTTTTTGTTATTTTTGCAAAAGGGGTGTGAACCCGAACTTGATTTTGCGGCTATGGCCTTGCAACATTTCCACCAGGAATATTTCAAGGCTATGCTCGTAAATTATCTAAAATGACTCAAAGTGACTATTTTTGTAAAAATAGCCTTCCGGCGTCCTTTCGGAATATTCAGCTATTTTTAAAAACGGTATCACTTTGATTTTATTGACAAAATTAAACACACAAATTTTTTTTTTGATTTTTTTTTTTTGAAAGGTGTGGTAACCCAAACTTGATTTTGCGGCTACGACCTTTCAACATTTCCGCGAGGAAATATTTCAAGGTTGTGCCCAAAAATTATTTACAATGATTCAAAGTGGCTATTTTTGCAAAAACAGCCTTTCGGCGTCCTTTCGGAACATTCGGCTATTTTTCAAAATGGCATCACTTTGATTTTATTGACAAAATTAAACACACATTTTTTGATTTTTTGAAAGGTGTGCTAACCCAAACTTGATTTTGCGGCTACGACCTTTCAACATTTCCGCGAGGAAATATTTCAAGGTTGTGCCCAAAAATTAGTTACAATGATTCAAAGTGGCTATTTTTGCAAAAACAGCCTTCCGGCGTCCTTTCGGAACATTCGGCTATTTTTCAAAATGGCATCACTTTGATTTTATTGACAAAATTAAACACACATTTTTTGATTTTTTGAAAGGTGTGCTAACCCAAACTTGATTTTGCGGCTACGACCTTTCAACATTTCCGCGAGGAAATATTTCAAGGTTGTGCCCAAAAATTATTTACAATGATTCAAAGTGGCTATTTTTTGCAAATATAGCCTTCCGGCGTCCTTTCGGAACATTCGGCTATTTTTCAAAATGGCATCACTTTGATTTTATTGAAAACTAAAACTTCGACATTTTTTTTAATTTTTTGAAGGGGTGGTTGGACCCGATGAGGGTTGCCTACGTATCCCACCTAATGGGGAGAATCAAACCTACGTAGTTCGGTCAAATAAAACAAACTACATCTGTAAATGACAAACTATTTTTTTTATTTTAATGAAAAAAAAACTAAACCCCTTTTTTTTTAAGAGATAATATATATATATATATATATATATATATTATTATTATTAACGAGCAACACGAATTATTTTTGAAAACAAACTATTATTTTTCAATTCATTGGCATATAAAACGAACTATTATAATTTTCATTTTATTAACAAACAAATGACTATTTTTTATGAATAAAATCACTTTTTTTATTGAAAAATAAAGCTTGTTTTTTTTAATTATTAAAATAAAATGTTTTTTTTCTTTTTTTTTTCTTTTAAGTAATAACAAACTATTTTAAAAATAACAATTCTCTTTTTTTTTTCTTTTTATTCTCAAAATCCGGTAGAGTTTCGACACTACTTGGGTATTGGTTTGTTTTCTAAAAATGAGTAGTTATCTCTCTGCACTGTTACTTTTCTTTTCTCTTTTTTTCTTCATTTTTCCTCAATATTTACAAATCGGTCGGCATGCAAGTCTGAAACAAATAATTGCGTGAAACAAACAGGATGCAACAGGATGGTCTTTTTTTTTATTTCAGGTTGCCTGTCCTAGACGGACCCAAACCCTGCGTTGAGTCCCCTAAGTCAAATGCAACATGATGCAAATAAGCGTTCCTACTAGGGATCCGGCATGAAGTCACGTTATTCTAAGTTTAAAACCTAGGTATGTGTTCTAGACTGTGTACCCGAGCGGACAACTCGAGTTGAGGAAGGAGCTCCTTTCCGGGAACCAAAAGGCCAGCCGGCTTAGAAACTTTCCGAGCCTCTTTCTTATTTTGGGGTATGACACTAACAGAATAGGGAGTCTCAACCAGTGAGCACATCCCCGGGGGTGAGAAAAGAAGGGTTTCGGCACAGTTTATATGTACAGTTCAGATAATATCAAAGCGGTAAACATATAGCACATTAATCAAACATATAATAAAATCAGATATAGGCAAAAACAACAATTTAACTGAGCTCGAATTCTTAAACCCCGAACCGAAGTTCTGGGTTAGCATTATCCCCAGCAGAGTCGCCAGAGCTGTCACACCTCTTTTTTCCGCTACCGCGCCCCGCGAAGGACTTGGTAGAAGGAGTTTTTTTTCCAATTAAAGGACAATCGAAACGAGATTCATTTATTAAGAGATTCAGAGTCGCCACTTGGGATATTTATGGTGTCCCAAGTCACCGGTTCGAATCCCGAATCGAGGAAAGGTTTGACTCTATTTAACAGTCCGCGAAACTAGAAATCCGGATAAGGAATTCTGTTAACCCGGGAGAAGGTGTTAGGCATTCCCGAGTTCCGTGGTTCTAGCACGGTCGCTCAACTGTCATATTTGGCTTATTTATCTGATTTTATAACATGCTTCAACTTATGTGCAAATTTAACTTTCAACCGTTTTTGATTATTATTATTATTAATGTTATTTTAACAAAGAATTGTAACGTCATGAAAACGTATTTTTAACCACGTCACAATCAATGTACCCGTGGTTGTTGACACATTTCGAATCTGTTGAGATTTGGATTTGGGTCAAATAAATGTGCACCCGAGTTTAAGAATGTAAAATTATTAAACAACGCGCCTAAAGAGACTAACGCGGTGTTATCTTTGGGGAAGGCCGTGAAATTAGCTAAACGATCCATCCCGAATTTTAAATTATTTTATATATACATTTATGAGGACCCCCCAATTAGTTTTATAAGGGTCATGGGCTTAGGGGTTTTATTTGGAAGTGTAAAGGATTCTAGCTAACAAGATTAACATCGATTATGTGGAAATCACTATCCAAAGATGAGACAAAAACTATAATTAATTCTTATAACTAGTCATGCAACCCATTTAACCTTGAATTAAAAGTATGACTATCCCTTAATCTCCTAAGCTTCAGTACATAATTTTAAATCATTCAAAAGAAAATATGAAACCATTGTAGCAAGTATAAATCAATGTTGCCCATCTACGTCATTTTCAAATAAATGCTAACAAAGAACTTTGATTAGGATCTATCTAAAGTAATCAAATCAGTACTTCCATATTTCAATACCAAACGTGAAACTAAGATTTAACATGGGTTCTAATAAACAAGCTTCGATAGAATAAGGCACACAAGAAATTCAATCGTTAATGACGTAGTTTATAAGGCAAAGATCGGACCTTTCGTATAAATGAATGGAGTTGAACTTACAAACTTGGAAACTGGGAAATGCCGGACCGGACCTCTCGCGAGTGACTACGAACGGAACCTCAGGTTAGCGGCGTCGACTGGCTGTTAACGATGGTGTCCGACAGTTGGTTTGTGACGACATGGTGCTGGTGGTGCTTGGCGAGAGAGATGAAGGTGTGGCTGGTTGTTTTCGACTGTGACAATGGGGTCGTTTGGTTGCAGGATATGGAGGTGAAGGTTGTTTGACGTCGACGTGGGTTGACGATGGAACAGGCGAGCGTCATTGACGGCTGGTCGTGACGACGACGGGAGGGGCTGTTGCGACAACGAGAGGGGTCTTGTTTATGGACTGACCGTAGCCTTTTCTGTTTTTTCCTTCTTTAATTCAGAAGAAGACCTCCAAATTGACCGTGTCTCCTTCCTTCCTTGCACTCTTCTTCCTCGTGTATTACTATCTAACCCCAAGTTTCAGATAAGATTTAAAGAGCATCAAGAACAAAATGAATTTGGAATATACCTTTGAGAAACTGAAGAGAAGGAAAGCATACGAAGGAATAAGACACGGTCTAGTTTGAAATGAAGGAAAATGTGTTAGCTCTTTATCCTATCACCTGTCTTTTGCCTTTTTCCTTTTCTATCTTTTTAAAGTAGTGTGCATGTGTGTGAGCATGTGCCTTTTCAAAATAATCCCCTCCCCATCCTTTCACGTGAGCCCCCTTTCAAATTGTCCTTTTTCTTGTTGGGTGCATGTGTGTGTATGAGCTTTTTTTATTATTATTATTTTTTGTCCGTGTTCCCCGTGTGGTGGACTCGGATTATTACGGGCTAGGTCCGAAAATTATAAAACTAGGTAGTTTGAACCCGAATATTATTCTTTGCCCGGAACCGAGAATGAGAACACGGTGTTATTAATTAATCACTACGTAAGCAAAATAACTATAAGACTAATAATTAAAACAAAATTATTTTTTATATTTTTTTTTAAAATTAAAGTAGCTACAAAATGTTAATGAAACTATTTTTTATTATTTTCGTTTTTATAAAAAGATAAAAATATAAAGTACTATTTTTGTATTTTTCAAGTTTAAAAATAACTACGAAACATTAATAAAACTATATTTTTGTTATTTTTCATTTTAGGGTAAAAATAAAGTAAAAGAGTCAAAATTAGCTAAGATAGCTATATTAGGCCTAAACTAAATATTTTACGCTAAAAATATAAAAAATCTCGGGGAGGGTCAAAAATCACGCGTTTACAGCGATTAATGAAAATGAGTCTACTTCGACTACTGTTACATCACCTATATATATCTGATACTCAGAATACTGACTTAGTTCATCACAATCAGCCTTTGTATATTCATCCTTCTGATACTTAGGGTGTCATCTCGATTCAGCTTCGAGGATATGAAAACTACCCTCTTTGGAGTAGATCAATGAAAATTGTGTTTCATAGCAAAAATAAATTAGGTTTTGTGCTAGGAACCTGTAGGAAGGAGCTTTATGATCCAAGTCTTCATTCACTTTGGGATCGATGTAATGCTATTTTTTAGCATGGATAATGAACAATGTAGCTCCAAATTTACTGAGCACTGTGATATATGCATCTAATGCTCACAAGGTCTGGGAAGATCTTCGTGGAAGATTTGATAAGGCGAATGCTGCTAGATCATTTTATCTTCACAAGGAAATTGCAAAATTGACTCAAAATCTGCTAATAGTGTCTGAATATTTCTCAAAACTTAGAGAGTTATGAGATGAGTATGAAGCCTTAGCTCCTCCTCTTTCATGTGGATGTCCTAAATCCAAGCAACATGCTAAACATTACCAACTATAGAAATTGTATCAATTTTTGACTGGTTTAAATGATTCTTTTGACAATGCTAAAGATCAGATTCTTATGATTCGGTCACTTCCAAATGTCAACCACGCTTATGCTATGGTAGTTAATGTTGAGAGTCAAAGGAAAAACAGTGCAGCTCCAAGTGTTAGCATTAGTTATTCAACAACACTGCTGAGTAAAGCTAATGCAGGAAATGGAAATAGCAACCTCAAACCAAAAAATAGTCTTGGTAAACCTACACAACAATGTGACTACTGTCACTTAAAAGGTCATACCAAGGATACCTGCTATAAACTCCATGGATACCCTACTGATTTCAAGGCCAAGAGAAGAGGTTATTCAGACTCTCAGATGAACAATACATTAACTGCCAGAGGATTTCAACTTTCTGACCTTCCACAACAAACACCACAATCTACTCCTCAATTTTCCCTAGATTCAGTGTTTACTCAAGAACAATATGATTAGATTTTGCATATGCTGAACACAGGAAAGCAGGTAGAATCAGTGGCAAATGCACCAACTATGAATAACATATGTACTATAAGAGCCTTCATGTCTCATCTAGTTAATAGTAAACACAGGGGCCTCCAACCATATGGTACATAATTCCAAGTTTCTAAGTGAAATAAAGATCTCCTAATGGTGAGAAGATTTCTATCTTTCCACAATCTTCAAAACTAAATCATTACAGAATGTATTATACATTCCAGACTTCAAATACGACTTGCTTTCAGTCTCAAAGCTTACAGAGAAGTTAAGATGTCTTGTAACATTCTTTCCTGACTTCTGTCTTTTTAAGGATCTCTTGAGTGGGAAGGTAATAGGGATTGGAAAGGAAAAATGTGGACTCTACATCCTGAAGCCAAATATTCCTGAAGGATCAGTACAGCAGCTGAATGCAAAGCACAGAAACAATCTATCATCTTCTGCAAATAATATCTCTAGTTTCAATAAGGCAAATCCTTCTAAGCCTACTAAAGCATTGTAGTGTATATTTGTGGCACAAGAGATTAAGACATGCACCTCTGAAAGTTCTACAAAAAATTAGTAGTTTACCTTACATTTCTATGGAAGATCATCATTGTATAGTGTGTCATATTGCTAAGCAATCTAGACTGCCATTTCCTCGCAACATTTCTTGCTCTACTCTTCCTTTTGAGCTTGTGCATGGTGATGTGTGGGGTCCAGACAGGGTTCTAACTCATGATGGTAAAAGGTAGTTTATGACATTTGTAGATGATTTCTCTAAGTACACATGGATCTTCTTAATGAACACTAAAACAGAGTCTATTGTTGTGTTGAAAATGTTTTTAGCACTAGTTTAGACTCAATTTTATAACAAGGTTAAGTGCCTCAGGTCTGACAATAGTACTGAGTTCTTCAATGAGCACGTAACTAGTCTTTTTTTGTTGCATCAAATTATTCATGAGAGTTCCTATGTATATACACCTCAGCAGAATGGTACAGTTGAGAGAAAACACATGTCTATTAGTTGAGAGAAAACACATGTCTATTCTTAACATGGCAAGAACTTTGAGGTTTCAAGCCTTTGTTCCACTCCTATTCTGGGGTGAGTGTGTTTCTATAACAGTCTATCTTTTGAATATATTGCCTACTGTCTTGTTGAAAGGTGGTTCTCCATTTGAGAAACTTTATAGCAAGGTCCCATCTCTCCAGCACATCAGAGTCTTTGGCAGTCTATGCTATGCCACCTCCACTAGCAAATCTGATAAATTTAGCCCTGGAGTTGTTTTTGCTATCCATCCTGGCTATTCTTCTATGCAAAAAAGATACATTTTATATGGCTTTCATTCAAAACTATTCTTTGTAAGTAGGGACACTGTTTTACCGGAGGATGTCTTTCCTTTTAAGCATAACATATCTAAATATTTCCCCTATTTCCTATTTTAGATATGTTAGACGTTGATTGTTCTTCTCCTCACTACATCCCTTCTTCTATAACTGCTACAACCGAGTCTCATCTTTTTGTTTCCAAGTCCATCAGTTGATTCTCCTCAGCCACCTTCTTACCCTGCATTATCCAGTCCTTCTCATATTGCTGATTCTTATCCTATTAGGAAATCATTTAGGACTTTTGTTCCTCCTATATGGTTAAAAGACTGTTGTACCCTCCAAAAGAGCGGTCGGCACTTATCCCATTTCCCAATATGTTTGTTATGACAAACTGTCTCCTGACTATCAGGCTTGTATTGCTACATACTCTGATGTGTCAGAACCTACTTCCTACGCTGAGGCTAGCACTCATCCTAAGTGGATAGAAGACATGCGAGCTGAAATTGTTGCTCTAGAGTAAGATCAGACCTGGTCCATTGTTGATCTGCCTCTTGGTAAGACTCCTATTTGATGTAAGTGGGTGTTCAAAGTCAAATATAAGTCCAATGGAGAGGTGGAGAGGTATAAGGCTCGACTAGTTGCTTTGGGGTATAGTCGAAGGGTTGGACTATAAATAGACTTTCTCTCATGTGTCCAATATGGTGACAGTGAGGTATGTGGTGGCTTTGGCTGCGACATATGGTTGGTTCATTTTTCAAACGGATCCGCACAATGCATTTCTCCACAGAGACCTTATTGAGTAAGTCTATATGCAGATTCCAGATGGCTTTGCTAGCCAAGGGGAGTGTCATCAGACGAAATCATGCAGATTGCATAAGTCCTTGTATGGACTCAAGCAGACTCCCAGACAATGGAACCTGACGCTGACTTCTACTCTCAAGGATATGGGATTTGTTGGATATCATTATGATTACTCTCTTTTCACACAAAGGGTAGGTGGTGATCTGATAGTACTCTTAGTGTATGTTGATGACTTGTTGGTCACCGGGAACAATGTGGAGCTTATTCATCAAGTGAGGACAGACTTGCAAGCTAAGTTCAAAATGAAGGACTTGGGAGAATTAAAGTTCTTTCCGAGAATTGAGTTCTCTAGATCTAAAGAAAGAATTCTTATGAATCAAAGAAGATATCCTCTTGAGCTAGTGTCTGACATGGGATTAGCTGGTGGTAAGCCTGTTGCTATACCTCTTGAGTTTAATCATAAACGCACCTCAGTAGAATTTAATGAATTCATGAACAAAGGGGAAACCTCTACATATGCACAACTTGAGGATCAAGGAAGCTATCAAAGACTAGTTAGCAGACTGTTGTACCTGACAATGACAAGGCTAGACATTGCCTTTGTTGTTCAAGTATTGAGTCAACACATGCATGCTCCTAAGTAGTCACATATGGAAGCAACTATAAGAGTGGTCAAGTATATCAAGGGAACTGCAGGTTTGGGACTGTTTATGCTAGCAAAAGCTAACAAGGAACTAGTTGCCTAATGTGATTCAGACAGTGGTTCATGTGTGGAAACAAGGAAGTCTATCACTGGTTATATAATTAAGTTTGGTGAAGCTATAATCTCTTGGAAGTCCAAGAAACAAAGCACAATTTCTAGGAGCTCTGCTGAATCAGAATTTAGGAGTATGACAGCTACTGTTGCTGAAGTTACTTGGCTAGTTGGTTTGTTTAGATAGCTTTCTAGATTCAGTGAACAACCCTGTCCAGCTATTCTGTGATAGAAAAGTTTCTATACAAATTATAGCACATCCTATATTCCATGAAAGAACAAAACACTTTGTCACTGATTGTCACTTTGCAAGGGAGAAAATTCAGAGTGGTCAAATTCACACTCAATATATAGGGACTAAAGAACAACCTGTTGATGTGCTTACAAAGAGTCTATGCAAACCACAACATGACTATTTGATTAACAAGCTGGGAATGAAGAACCTCTTTCATCCCTTACCTAGGGGGAATGTTAAGAAGAATGCATAATGTAGAAGTTAGTTAAGATGTTAGAAGTTAGTTAGTGGGCCACATGTACAACTGTCAACAACTAATATATTATTAGGTAGTGAGTGGTTAAGTGATGCCGGAAACAGCCTCTCTACCCTTTCGGGTAGTGGTAAGGCCTGTGTACGTATTACCATTCCCAGACCCTACTTTGTGGGAACATACTGGGTAGTTGTTGTTGTAGTGAGTGGTGGTTAAGTGATGTTTATATATACACATGTACAGTACATGAAGAAATGTATTCGATATTTTCCATGCTCTGCTCAATTACTCTCTCGTTCCTTCCTCTGTTCTCTTGGCTCTTTTAATGGCTATGCCTCTCTTAACATGGTATCAGAGGTCCGGCTTAATTTCGGTGGCTTCCACAATGGCAGACGAGTAAGGAGAAGGTACAATTGAGCTAGTCGAATCCAGAATCAGTTTCATCTTGTTCAAGTTGCAGTTGAAGATACAATCTCCTCTTCTAGTTAGGGTTTGCTAATTTCTGAGCAAATTAACCAACTTTTCTGTAATTTTTCAACAATTTGAGTAAGTAACTCTCTTCAATCTCCAAGTCAACAAAATTAGTTTGGCGATTAATGAAAACGAGTCTACTTCAACTATTGGTACATTACCTATATCTGATACTCAGAATACTTACTTAGTTCATCACAGTTATCCTTTGTATATTCATCCTTCTAATACTCAAGGTGTTGTTCTCATCTCGATTCAGCTTCGAGGATCTGAAAACTGCTCTCTTTGGAGTAAATCTATGAAAATTGTGTAGCATGGCAAAAACAAGTTAGGTTTTGTGCTAGGAACATGTAGGAAGTAGCTTTATGATCCAAGTCTTCGTGAACTTTGGGATCGATGTAATGATATTATTTTAGCATGGATAATGAACACTATAGTTCCAAATTTACGCAGCACTGTGGTCTATGCATCTAATGCTCACAAGGTCTAGAAAGATCTACGTGAAAGATTTGATAAGGTGAATGCAGCTAGATCATTTTATCTTCACAAGAAAATTGCAAAATTGACTCAAATTCTACTAATAGTGTCTGAAAATTTATCAAACTTAGAGAGTTATGAAATTAGTATGAAGCTTTAGCTCCTCCGCCTTCATGTGATGTCCTGAATCCAAGCAACATGTTGAACATTACCAACGACAGAAATTGTATCTGTTTTTGACTGGTTTAAATTCTTTTGACAATGCTAAAGATCAGATTCTTATGATTCGACCACTTCCAAATATCAATCAGGCTTATGCTATGGTAGTTAATATTGAGAGTTAAAGGAAAAACAGTGCAAATATAAATGTTGGCATTAGTGATTCAATAGCATTGATGAGTAAAACTAATGTAGGAAATGGAAATAGCAACTTCAAACCTAGACATATAGTCTTGGAAAGCCTACACTACAACGTGACTACTATCACTTGAAAGGTCATACCAAGGACACCTACTATAAACTTCATGGATACCCTACTGATTTCAAGGTCAAGAGAAGAGGTTATTCAGGCCCTCAGGTGAACAATGCATTTACAGCCAGAGGATTTCAAACTTCTGACCTTCCACAACCAACACCACAATCCACTCCTCAATTTTCCCTTGCTCCAGTATTTACTCAAGAACAATATGATCAGATTTTGCATATGCTAAACAAAGGAAAGCATGAAGAATTAGTGGCAAATGCAGCAACTATGAATAACATAGGTACTATAAGAGCCTTCATGTCTTATCTAGTTAATGGTAACTGGATAGTAGACACAAGGGCCTCCAACCATATGGTATATAATTCCATGCTATTAAGTGAAATCAAAGAACTGACTAGCATAGACCATAACAAGGTCCATCTTCTTAATGGTGAACAGATTGATATCAGTCCCACTGGAGTTTCCACAATCTTTAAAACTAAATCATTACGGAATTATTATACATTCCAGACTTCAAATACGACTTGCTTTCAGTCTCAAAGCTTACAAAGGAGTTAAGATGTCTTATTGCATTCTTTCCCGACTTTTGTCTTGACTTCTGTCTTTTTCAGGTTCTCTTGAGTTTGGGTAGGTAATGGGTATTGGTAAGAAAAGAATGTGGACTCTACATCCTGAAGCTAGATATCCCTGAAGGATCAGTACAGCAGCTGAATGCAAAGCACAATAACAATCTAGCATCTTCTGCAAATAATATCTCTAGTTTCAATAAGGCAATTCCTTCTAAGCCTACTATGCATTGTAGTGTGTCTTTGTAACGCAAGAGATTAGGACATGCACCTCTGAAAGTTCTACAAAAAATTAGTAGTTACCTTACATTCCTATGCAAGATCATCATTGTAGTGTGTCATATTGCTAAGTAATCTAGACTGTCATTTCCTCACAACATTTCTTGCCCTATTCTTCCTTTTGAACTTGTGCATGGTGATGTGTGGGGTCCATACAGGGTTCTAACTCATGTTGGTAAAAGGTAGTTTATGATATTGGTAGATGATTTCTCTAAGTACACGTGGATCTTCTTAATGAACACTAAAACAGAGTCTATTGTTGTGTTGAAAATGTTTTTAGCACTAGTTCAGACTCAATTTTATAACAAGGTTAAGTGCCTCAGGTCTGACAATGGTACTGAGTTCTTCAATGAGCAGGTAACTAGTCTCTTTTTGTTGCATCAAATTATTCATCAGAGTTCCTGTGTATATACACCTCAGCAGAATGGTATAGTTGAGAGAAAACACATGTCTATTCTTAACATGGCAAGAG
This sequence comes from Nicotiana noctiflora, assembly GCA_032618575.1. NCBI lineage: Eukaryota > Viridiplantae > Streptophyta > Magnoliopsida > Solanales > Solanaceae > Nicotiana > Nicotiana noctiflora. The sequence continues at coordinate 248,678 of JASVEL010005202.1, read as the reverse complement.
CTTTGAGGTTTCAAGCCTTTGTTCCACTCCTGTTCTGGGGTGAGTGTGTTTCTATAGCAGCCTATCTTTTGAATAGATTGCCTACTGTCTTGTTGAAAGGCGGTTCTCCATTTGAGAAACTTTATAGCAATGTCCCACCTCTCCAACACTTGAGAGTCTTTGTTAGTCTATGCTATGCCACCTCTACTAGCAAATCTGATAAATTTAGCCCCCGAGCTATTCCTCCTGTCCATCTTGGCTATTCTTCGGTGCAAAAAAGATACATTCTATGTGGTCTTTATTCAAAACTATTCTTTGTAAGTAGTGACACTGTTTTCCAGGAGGATGTCTTTCCTTTTAAGCATAAATATCTAGCTCTTTCCCCTATTTCCTATTTTGGATATGTTAGGCGCTGATTGTTCTTCTCCTCATTACATCCCTTCTTCTATAACTCCTACACCTGAGTCTCCTTCTTCTGTTCCAAGTCCATCAGTTGATTCTCCTCAGCCACCTTCTTACCCTCCATTATCCAATCCTTCTCCCATTGCTGCTTCTCATCCTATTAGGAAATCATCTAGGACTTATGTTCCTCCTATATGGTTAAAAGACTATGTTGTACCCTCCAAAGGAGCAGTATGCACTTATCCCATTTCCCAGTATGTCTGATATGACAAACTGTCTCTTGCCTATCAGACTTGTATTGCTACATACTCTGATGTGTCTAAACCTACTTCCTATGATGAGGCCAGCACTGATCTTAAGTGGATAGAAGCCACGTAGGCTGAAATTGCTGCTCTTGAGAAAAATTAGACCTGGTCAATTGTTGATCTGCCTCCTGGTAAGGCTCCTATTGGTTGTAAGTGAGTGTTCAAAGTCAAATATAAGTCCAATGGGGAGGTGGAGAGGTATAAGGATCGACTAGTTACTAAGGGGTGTAGTCAGCTTGAAGGGTTGGATTATAAAGGGACTTCCTCTCCTGTGGCCAAAATGGTAACAGTGAGATTTGTGGTGTCTTTAGAAGCAACATCTGGTTGGTTTATTTTTCAAATAGATGTGCACAATGCATTTTTCCAAGGAGACCTTCTTGAGGAAGTCTATATGCACATTTCAGATGGCTTTGCCAGCCAAGGGGAGTGCCATCAGACGAAAGCATGCAGATTGCATAACTCCTTGTATGGACTCAAGTAGGCTCCTAGACAGTGGAACCTGAAGCTGACTTCTGCTCTCAAGGATGTGAGATTTGTTCAATCTCATTATGATTACTCTCTTTTTATACAAATGGTAGTGATCTAATAGTAATCTTAGTGTATGTTGATGACCTGTTGGTCACCGGGAACAATGTGGTGCTTATTCATCAAGTGAGAACAGACTTGCATGCTAAGTTTAAAATGAAGGACTTGGGGGAATTAAAGTCCTTTCTGGGAATCGAGTTCTCTAGATCTAAAGAAAGGAATTCATATAAATCAAAGGAAATATGCTCTTGAGCTAGTGTCTGAGCTGGGATTAGCTGGTGGTAAGCCTGTTGCTACACCTCTTGAGTTTAATCATAAACTCACCTCAGTAGCATTTGATGAATTCATGAACAAAGGGGAAGCCTGTACAGATGCACAACTTGAGGACCCAGGAAGCTATCAAAGACTAGTTGGCAGACTAATGTACCTGACAATGACAAGGCCAGACATTGCTTTTGTTGTTCAAGTATTGAGTCAACACATGCATGCTCCTAAGCAGTCACATATGGAAGCAGCTATAAGAGTAGTCAAGTATATCAAGGAACTGCGGGTTTGGGACTGTTTATGCTAGCAAAAGGTAACAAGGAACTAGTTGCGTATTGTAATTTAGACTGGGGTTCATGTGTGGAAACAAGGAAGTCTATTGCTGGTTATATAGTTAAGTTTGGTGAAGCCGTAATCTCTTGGAAGTCCAAGAAACAAAGCAGAATTTCCAGGAGCTTTGCAGAATCTGAATTCAGTAGTATGGCAGCTACTGTTACTGAAGTCACTTGGCTAGTTGGTTTGTTTTGAGAGCTTGGAGTTGCGGTGAACAACCCTGTGCAACTGTTCTGTGATAGCAAAGTTGCTATACAAATTGTAGCGCATCCTATATTCCATGAAAGAACAAAACACTTTGTCATTGATTGTCACTTTGCAAGGGAGAAAATTCAGAGTGGTCAAATTCAGACTCAACACATAGGGACTAAAGAACTACATGTTGATTTGCTTAGCAAGAGCCTATGCAAACCACAACATGAGTATTTGATTAGCAAGCTGGGAATGAAGAACCTCTTCTATCCCTTAGCTTGAGGGGGAGTGTTGAGAAGAATGCATAGTGTGGAAGTTAGTTAGGATGTTAGAAGTTAGTTAGTGGGCCACATGTACAGCTGTCAACAGCTAATTTATTATTAGGTAGTCAGTGGTTAAGTGATGTATATATATACACATGTACAGTACATGAAGAAATGGATTCGATATTTTCCATGCTCTGCTCAATTACTCTCTTCTTCCTTCCTCTGTTCTCTTGGCTCCTTTAATGTCTATTCCTCTCTTAACATTTTACCTCAAGATCATCCGATATTTTTTGAGCAATATGAAAAGATGCAAGTTTTGTTTTTCTCCATCTATATTTTATCTTTGAAGGAGAGCCTTAGCGTAACTGGTAAAGTTTCTGCCGACCATGAGGTCACGGGTTCGAGCTGTGAAAATAGTCTCTTGAAGAAATGCAATGTAAGGCTGCGTATAATAGACTCTCGTGATCCAGCCTATACCCGAGCCCTGCACATAGCTGCTCTTTTATCTATATTTTATCTTAGAATACTGTAGTTGTATCAGCAAGGCTGCTGATTAAATAAATAAGATGATCGTGAATGAATCAGCAGACTTGAAATCCAAAAATGTGTTACTTATAAACTTTGCCTCTTGATTTACTACTTACAAGACTTTCTTCATACACTTTCAACTCTACTTAGACTGCACAATAATTATAAGACCAACAATCTTTCTCAAAATGACTTTCTTACTCTATCAAACAATCAAACTGAAATGGCTATTCGTAATAAATCCATTGTAATCTCATCGATGAGTCCATTGAGCAAATGCTTCTCCACATCCTTTATAACATCATCTTTTTCAAAAAAAGCAAACATTAGTTGTTCACTCCAACCAAAGTCCCACATGGAATTCACATCTGGGATTCTGTTATGCATATCTTGTCCGATCATGTTATGTAGGTAGTCCGCTGCATCACATTCATCGCTCATATTCCCATCGCCACCATAGAACTTTAATGTGTCAAAATCTTTGCAGAGTTGCTTGATAAGATCATCCAAAGACCTTGTCTTTATATATCCGATGGACATTGTTGCATAAGGATGTAATGCTAGCTCCTGTCTTCTCGCTTTCCTTTTCATTATCTCATAACCGCAGTCTAGCATAAGTTTAACGTCTTCCTCTTGGTTATTTTGATCGCTGGCATGGAGAATGCTGATCGGTATATTGAGCTTGAAAAGTGCCTCGGCTGTGTTTAGGAATTGTTGACTTTTAATTACTGACTCCTTGAAGTGCTTTTCAGCTTCTGTCAATGGTTCTTGTGACCCTATCCGGAGAGTTGTTTCTTGATCGTTTCTAACAAGTTTGGAGATTCCTGTGCCGCCTCCTTCTGCAATATTAGAGGGTGAGGAACTTCATCTATAATGTTTATGTTATTTACATGTAAATGAATGGAATAAGATTTTTATATCAGTACCTGTCAAGTTGGCAGAAAAACTTCTATTTTTTTCATCATTGAAAAGCTTAATGTTCTGTGAGACTTCTTGATGAATCCCTGCAACATCAACTATGAGAACCAACTTACAGTATCATAGCTATATATCATCTAGTAAGGGCAACCTGGTGCACTAAGCTCCTGCTATGCACGGGGACCGGGAAACGGCCGGACCACAAGGGTCTATTTTATGCAGCCTTACCATACATTTTTGCAAGAGACTATTTCCGCGGCTCGTCTATTGTGCTTTTCATCCAATGTACTATCTTATTTTGCAAGACCTCAAACTTGAAGAAGGTTGAAGAGTAAGAATAATTTGGCTTAGAAACATCCGTTTTGATGCTGGTGATATTTGGTTATATTTGGTTGGAGTTTGAAAAGCACTAATCAATGGGGTGAAGGGATAATAGGACTGCTATCTATAATTGTAAGGTGATAATACTGGTTTAAGGTGACCAAAGTGTTAAAACTAAGAATATCTGACTACTCTTCTTCTGAAATCAAACTATTTGAAATAAATACTCATGGTCTGACATACCATTAAGTTGGTCGATAGCTTCTGATATCTTTGGCATATCTTCTCCATGATTCTGGTCCATGGATATTTCAAGTACTTCCAGTGTTTTATCTTGATGCTGCAGGAATATAAAAAAGCATGTTATGAAGATATTGCACATGTTCGACTAGTTTCTAGACATAAAAATTACTCTGAATCATTAAAAACTTGTCGAGCTCACAAATTAGATCGAATTTTCTTCTCACAGATGAACTTACATTTTCATTTGAAATCTCTGAACCTATCAGGTTGTCGCATTCCTTTTCCATAGTTGCGTTGTAGGAGGTACTGTTTTCTGTTTCACTATGTAGTTCTGTTTGCAAATTGAGTATCTCCATGCTCACATCTAGCTCGTCGGATCTTCTGTTGTCCACATTTGCTTCCCTTGACAAGCTTTCAGTCAACTGTTCTTCTCCACTGTAGCAGCTTTTGTCATCCTTCTGCAGTTTCATGTCTTGCAAAGTTACGGATAACTCCTCTATTTTTGGAGAGGTCTCAGTTCTATGAATTTCGGTATGACATCCCTTCCTTTCTGTAAGAAGCAGATTGATTGGCTTCTCTTGCTTAGATGATTGAGTGATACTGTTTAGCTTCTCTTCTCTAGATGATTCCTCATTTGTCAATGCATTTTGATCGGCATTTTTGTTCTTGCTGCTTTGCATGATCACTATAGAGGTAGAAGAATTCCGATTCTTGGCAAGAGCAACTTCCTTTGTAGAAAAGTCTTTTGAAGGTGTTCCATTTTTGGACTTTGTAGATTTTTTTGTACTAAGTGTGGCTTGGTTCAGAGAAGACTGCTTCTTCTTTAAACTTGCTGAACGATTCCTTAGTTTTGGTAAAGTTATGGTTTCCACTTGATTTGCTTTGTGTTTTCTTGCTTGCACAGTTTTATTTGAGAGCAATTTCTCCTTCTTACCTGCTTGATGCTTCTCATCTTGTCCTTCTAGCTTCTGCAATTGATGCACTTCATCCTTATCTAAGGGCTTTTTTTCATTGCTCAAAGGGAATGTATCTGTTTCTTTCTTTGCTGTCTTAATTTTATCTTCTTTGTACACAGTAGGTTTTTGTAACACAATATGGATTGGAGGCACCCGCGATGCTTGTGGCATTTTTGGTTGTAAGTCACTCTTCAGGATAGGCTCCTTGATTTCAACTGTTTTTGTGATTTTCCCCTTTGCACTTGTCTGATTTTCTTCTTTCTGCTTCTGCTGGAACTTATCTTGAAATCCTGGAACTAGATTTACTTGGATGTTTTTAATATGTTGCTTATCAATCATGTTGTTTGTCATTGGCAAGCCTGAGGGCACTGAACCTGCATCTTTATTAACCGCTATACTCCGCTCCTCCTGTTGTTGAACTCTACCAGAAGAAACCATGTCATTGCTCCTGCTTGGAGATGCACGGACAAATTCAGCCTTCAGCGCGAATTTTGCATCCTGAACTGGTAGCATGTTACTTCTTTGTATCATGTTTTTGTCAACACTAAGAGATGGCCTATTCTCAGTGTCCGGAGAGCCAATAGGATCTGCAGTTCTCTTCAAAACTGGATCTTGCTTCTTTTTGGAATCCGACCCTTTCCTCGATGCCTGGTTATCTTCTTTTGCTGGGAGTTCATCCAGTCCCATTAGTTTCGCAATGACATTTGAAATTCTCCCTTTCTCTGATCCAGCTTTCCTTCCACTTGACTGGTTCTTCTGGTCCAGATTTTTGAAGTCCGGGGCACAACTAGCTGACCTTTTATGGGCCACCAATTTCTTAGGGCCGAGAGGTTGCTTTTCGTGCAGTTTAGGAGTTTCATCAGGGTATGTTAGGGCCATAAGCCGCTGTTTGATGTCATTTTTTGTTGTCTCTTTGGTGATATATGAGTTTTTAGAGGGCTTATCGAATGAAAATCTTGGCCGCTCTACTTGCTTCTGATCCCCTATCTTGACAATGCTGTTGTCATCTTCCTCATCTGCGTCCAGCAATGTAATCCGGCTTTTGCTTTGTGGCTTGATCATATGATCCGAAGCTTCCTGTAGGTTCACAAGCATTCTTAGGGACTCTTCCAAATCCATTGCTCCTTTCAACAGTTCCGTCCCAACTTCAATTGAATTCTTATCAAAATTAAGGCCATTAGAACAAGCTCTTAGAATCTGGTTTAGTTTTTGTATCCCTTTAGATACTTCATTGATATGAACATGTGAGACGGAAGGGAACTGACTATTCGGATATTGATACTTATCGATGCTGGTTCTCCTTTCCATCTTACTTATGTCCATTGATCTCTGACCAAATTGATGGAGAAATGTTAGCACAGGATTTCTACTTGAAGAATCCATCTTAGTAAACTTTCCTCCATTTTCAATAGCAAAGGCGAGCGCCATTGAAAGATCTCCCACTTTCTCAGAGTTGTGTACTCTTCCAGTTCCAGTAGCATAGGGAACAATCTGTGCTGAAGATTCTTCAATCCGAAATGATCGGTTGCTGGTGCTAGACCTACTACTTAAGTTCCCTACTTTTGAATTAACCTGCAAATTTTAACATGTAAGCTGAATGGAACTTATTGTTACAAGAAATTCTCAAGGTGTCCTGATATTGTCAAGTGAACGTACGGATTCTAGAGTTTTTGTTTGTCGAGATCCTTTGTAAGTTTGTCCCGGATTAGCATGAGCATCTGTCAGTTCATACATATCACAAGTTTAGTTTTACACTATCATCTGTAACATAAACTTGACAGTTGAGGAATTATATGTCTAACTGTGGAACTTCTAAATAAGTTTCGTTTTGTTGCGTAGTAGTATATAGGAAAGAGTTTTTCTGTCTCTAACATCTTACTATATGAAACCTGCAGAAAAATTGGTTCCACCTATGTGGAAACAGTGGAATTCCTGATTGATTATGAACAACATTTTGGTGAATGTACATATACTCCAAGTGGAGGGGAGCCTTGGCGTAACGGGTAAAGTTGCTGCCATATATGACCAGAAGGTCACGGGTTCAAACCGTGGAAACTGCCTCTTGCAGAAACGCAGGGTAAGACTGCGTACAATAGACCCTTGTGGTTCGGCCCTTCCCCGAACCCCTCGCATAGCGGACCTTAGTGCACTGGGCTTCCCTTTACATATACTCCAAGTATGTTTTCTCTGAATTTTTATATAAGTTATGTGCTTCTCTTTGATTTACTCTTGCATGTCATGCTTCTAGTTCTTGAAGTAATAATAAGTTCGTATCAAACTTGTATCTCTCATCAGCACGAGCCGAAGTGCTCAAACTACGTACTAATTCTCTGTCACAGTGTAATTATCGTCTGAGTTCAACACATTTCAGTCTAAAATATCAAAGTTATCACTTCATTACTAACTACAGGAAGAAGTGAGATCTACTATCTTGATTATATTTATCCTCATGCATAATTCAATCATGACATCTTAAGATGTAAAATGTAGAAGATCATGTATTAGCATTTCATTAACTTACCTCTACTCGTGGAGCATGAATAGCTTGAATTTTGAGCAGCAGCCACCCTTTCTTTACGAAGCCTGAGATCATGCAGCAACTTCTGCGCGAAATCCGACTTAGCTGACATTTTCGCTGTCTTACTTCACTCTGCAATGTGGAATAGAGTTTTGGACTAAACCTCCATAAGGGAATTGCAAAATCAATAAAAGCAAATAAATGTAAAAAGAAGAATATTCTTAGATTGTGTTGCGGGTCAATTTCTTCAGTAGATTGGTAAGGTATAGGAATGTAATGTGAAGTTGTTATGTCATTTTGGTGGGAAGACTTTTTCAGTGTTGGGTAAGGTAGAAAGTTGGGAAAAAAGCAATAATATTTTATGTTGAAAAAAAAAAATTGTTAATCACACACCACTTGAGAAGATTGACGTGAAAGTTAGCTCTCTCACTCACTGTTTTTCTCTATCAAAAACACTGTGGTTGCTTGGCTTTCATTCTAATCCAAGCAATGTATTGTATGGGCACCAAATAGCTTCAGACAAAAGATTTCTTTATGAACAATGAGCAATCTCCTTTTCGGATAGAGTAGCTCGGTGTACTAAGCTCCTGGTATGCGGGCTCCGGGAAAGGCCTGGACCATAACGGTCTATTGTACGCAGTTTTACTTTGCATTCCTGCAAAAAGCTATTTTCACGACTCGATCTTATGACCTCCTAGTCACATTTACTTTTCTGGAATTTTTTTTAAAAAAAATTAAAATTTACCCACGCTCAATTTTTACACCAAAATCCAAATCGATAAATAGATGGACATGTCTTTCATATATATAATTTTATCACTAACTATAGTTAATTAGTATGTATTCTCACATCAATTCATCATTGGTAAACTACTATAATTTGGTGTAAATACTAGGTGCGAGTAAGTCTTTGTTCCTCTTTTTGTTCTATTTGTCTGCTTTCGTTAGCTTAAAGGTGGTTTCTAGCATGGGTGTAACATGGTTTTGGCATGTTACATTAGCTAGAAGAATAATCTGGCTCTTTTTTGTGCTTTTCAACAGCTGAAATGTTGGAGAATTTGCAGCTTTCACTTGGGTATGGGTTGGCTACCTTTTACTAAAGCTACTTGAGTTATGCTGGGATTGGAGATAGATTTAAATACAAATATTTAGCAGTTCTTCACTAGCACTATCACCAACTACCTCTATCACTAGTTTTCGTCGCACAACCATCACCTGTACTAACAGTTAGAGGTGTACGTGAACCAGGTTGGTTCGATTTTTATTAAAACCTAATCAAATCAATTATATCGGTTTGAATTGATTCGATTTTGTTGGGCTTTTCGGATTTTTTTGTTACATGAATATTATTTTAATCTTACTTTATAAAAATTATAGATAAAGCTTTTATAAATGAATGTATGTTTGGTAAATAGGAAAAAATTGACAAACATATCTATTAAAATATTCTAATGGGAGAGTTTTTTTGGTAAAATATGATAGTTATTTTCATAGTCGTCTAATAATAATTTTTCGTTAATTTACGCTTTTAAGGTTAATATATGAGAGGATCCCAAATATTTATATATTTTTCTAAAGAAAATTTACTATAAAGTCTTAAAAATATAAATAAAATTTACATATTTATGTCGGTTTGGTTTGGGTTATTTTACTCAATAACAAACCAAGTCAAACCAAATCTACTAGGGTTTTTTAATCGATTTGGTATAATTTTTCGATTTGATATAATTTTTCGGCTTGGTGCGGTTTTCCTGTTCGGTTTTGAACACCCAACACTATTAATATCATTTAACGAAGGAGCAAAAAATGCATGTTGGGTCCTTAAACCAGTTTAAATCATTTTAATAATAATAATAAGTTTGATATATTTTACGGAGAACGTCTACGGATCTAGTCCGTGCTCCATCAGCACAATCACCATTGCCATCTTCCTCTATACAAACCACAGCCACCACCTAATAATTGTCATCATAGTTACCTGCTCCACTAGCTTTTAAAGTATACTTCATTTGAGAATCAATATATATTACCAAGTAAATTTATATGCTGTCTAAAATATTTATGGATATTCTATTTATTGATAATTTATTCGAATTCTATATAAATTAGATTTTAAATAGAGATTTATCAATATCCAAAATGCATAAAATCAATCAACTGAAGTTATTTAGTATTCAGATATAGAGTATTATCAATTGAAGATTCAGGATTCGGATATTCCGAAAACGGCTTTCCAGACTAGATATGGCCATTATGAGTTTCTTGTAATGTCCTTCGATTTGACTAACGCCCCACGGCATTTATGGATTTGGTGAATCGCGTATTCAGGGCATATTTTGATTCGTTTGACATTGTCTTCATTGATGACATTTTGATATACTCACGTAGCATGGAGGAGCACGAGCAGCATTTGATAGTGGTGCTTCAGACGTTGCAGGAACAGAAGTATATGCTAAGTTCTCCAAATGTGAGTTTTGGATGGATTTTGTTTCATTCTTGGGGCATGTTGTATCCGGCGAGGATATTAAGGTAGATCCCAAGAAGATCGAGGCAGTTCAGAGTTGGCCTCATCCTACCACGACGACAGAGATCGTGAGCTTCTTGGGGTTAGCATGTTACTATCGCCGATTTGTGGAAGGCTTCTCATCTATTGCAGCACCTTTAACTAGATTGACCCAGAAGGGTGAGCTTTCAGAAGCTCAAGTCCTCATTGACTTCAGCACCGGTGTTAGTGTTGCTTTTCGGTTCAGGGATGTACTGTATATTGTGACGCTTCACGTGTTGGTTTGGTATCTGAAGCATGTGCTCACTATTTATGAGTTAACAAAGATTGAATAGGAGGCAAAAGCTTTTCCTATTTCTTCTTGAGGGTATTTGGACCCTAAAAGAATGAGCTATGTTTTTATTAGTCATGTACTTGAGAATTCTTGGAAACAATCTATAAAATAGGGGTTAAGGTACGCACATACATTATTATTTCTAAATTTCACTTGTGAAAGTTACATTGAAGTTATTGTTGTTGTTTTACTTGAGAATTCCAAGTTATACAAAGCTTATAATATAACAATTGCGATACGACGAAGGTATGTGCATTGTTTTTAATATGTGATAAATAATAAAACAAGTACGCAAGATGTACTTAAGTTATTAGACAAATTATGTAAGATACCATTAGTGTTGCATGGGCGAGTCAAGGATCTGTCGCCACTGGGATAAAAATGAGTGTGATCTTACAGTACATGTATATCTGTAAAGTACTATAAATAATCCATTCTCTTGTGTATACTAGTTCGAGTTAAAAAATAAAAATAATAAGTTTAATTGAATGCAAGATGAACAAATTTTAAGTTCACTTCTGATGAAACAAACTTACATAAAAAACAAATACGATAACTGATGTGTGGCTATAATTCATGGTTTAGCATATTATTCACCTTGAATTTTATACGCTTTAATGATAAATTACACTTTGTTTGCGCGTAATAGAGTCCATTTTATGTGTAGGTAAATTAGAGATGAAAATAAAAAGAATAATACTTACAAGTTGAAAGCGCACATGGGAGCACTTAAATAAGGGAACCTAGCGACGCCAGGCTTGTAGCTGGCGATATACCTGGCGACCCCAGGCTTGTCACTGACGAGAGGCCTGGCGAGGCAAGGCAGAGGCAAGCTTAACCGGGTGTTATGCCTAGCGACGCCAGGCCTGGGGCGAGGTCCACCAGGCGTTAAGCCTGGAGCTACCAGGTCTAGGTGTGTACATTCCGAGTTTTGAAGATTCAATTCGTCTCCTGATTTGACTAGAACTTGACCTACATGTTTAGGTCTTTTGCTACACATATAACTAGATCTAAAAATGCCATTTTGAAGGACTTTTGCACCTGAGGCAAGGATAGCTCGTGGAACAACCGTTGGGAGTTAGAATCATTGATTTCTACATCCTTTCATCTTTACTTTGTATTTTAATTATGCTAAATACTTTGAATATTGTTACTATGAGTATGAGTAGCTAAATCCCTAATTTAGAGTTTTGATGGAACCTATTGGAGGATGATTTTCTTGTTACGTTAATAAACATTTTGTCGTAGTATTTTCTCTATTTGTTCAACTATATTATTGTTGTTGATTGAAGGGCCCTCAATCGACCGTGCCTATTTGTGTACATTACTCATGAGAGAGTGCATATTTAGGTAGTTGTTGAACAAGATCACTCATAACGTATATGAGGGATCAATATGAATGGTTTAAAGGCGGGATTATGGATAACGAAATCTTGGTGTGATCTGAGTGAGTTGTACTTAAGGCCAGCTAGTGTAATTCAAGAGAATATTTCTAGTATATTGTGGTAATTACACGGGAGAGAGTTACGACAGTCAAAGTGCTTATGATCGGTAGAAAGGACTTAGGTAAATTTATAGAAGATGTAGCGGAAAGGATTCCGACAATAGGAAAAATCATAACCTTAGATTATTCCAATTTGTGTGACTTAAATATTTCTGAAGGTTGATTACGTGAATTTGTGTGAGTCTAGTAGTTGTGTTTAATAGGTTAATTTCCTATAGGATTCGACTCCGGACTTATTAATCGGAATATATTTGCAACGGCCGCTTAGTCAATTTTATAAGGCGTAATTAGGCATGATCGTCGTTGCAGGGAATTAACGGTGTTATAATTGCATCTAAAATAGTGCTAGAATTCTTAATATAGTCAAGTTTCTTCAATTTAAACTAAATATATTGAAATTCTAACATTTGTAGTCTTGGGTGTTACAGGTGCATGCCTAAAAACTCCTCAAGAACTGGTGAATTATTCTGTAATGACCTGACTGGTCATTTTGACTACTAGCGCTCCGTTCAGTTGTCAGAAGCCATGAACACCTTCATTACAGGTATAATGACTTGTACATGTGGTCGGAATTTAATTTTGGGGAGTTTGAAGTTGATTTGGGAAGAGAATCCTCATTGAGAAGCTTAAAGTTGAATGAATAAACTAGGATTGGAATTTTTAGTAAACGACCTCGGAATCGAGATTTGAAGGTTCCAGCAGGTTCATATGATAATTTCGAACTTGGGTGTATGCCTGGTTTGGGTTTTGGATAACCCGGGAGCATTTTGGCGCCTATTGGGGAAGTTAGCATTTTTGAAGAAATTCCTTAAGTTTGGGTTGGAGTGCATTTCAACATTACTGATATCCATTTGGAATTTCGAGAATGGGATTAGATCCGTATGGTGATTCTGGAGTTGGGAGCATCGGAAGTTAATTCAGAGGTTCGTAGACCATTTTGAAGCCATTTGGCTAAAGATAGAGAGTTGAAGGTTTTTGGAGAGTTTGACCAAGGGGTTGACTTTTTGATATCGGAATCAAATTTTGAAAGTTGGGGTAGGTCCATAATGTCAAATATGATTTGCCTGCAAAATTTGGGGTCAATCGAATGTGATCCGATAGGTTTAAACATTTGAAATAGAAGTTGGAAAGTTCAAAGTTCATAAAGCTTGAATTGAGGTGTAATTCGTGATTTTGGTGTTGTTTGATATGATTTGATGCCTCGAACAGGTCTGTAATATATATTATGATTGGTTGGTATGACTGATCGGGGTCACGGGGGCCTCGGGTAGATTTCGGGTGGTTAACGGATCGAAAGTTGGATTTTTGGAAAAAGCTGGGAAACTGGTACATGGTATTTCCGCTTTTGCGGATATGGGACCGTAGAAGCGACCCCGTAGAGGCGGATTGCGTACTGTAGAAGCTATTTGGCCAATAGTGAAAGGAACTGCAGATGCGGTTGGGCAGCCGCATAAGCGGAACCGCACCTGCGGTTGGCAAATCGCAGAAGCGGGAGTGAGGGGTCCCGTTGGGAATGCAGAAGCAGCCCGTGTGTTGCATAAACAAGACCGCAGGAGTGGCTCCAGGACCACAAAAGCAGAGCTGCATAAGAGGCTATAATTCCGCATAAGCGGAAAGTGCTGAAGGCAGTAGGGTTTTTAAAAGGTCGGATTTGGTTCATTTCACTCATTTTCTTCACTTCATTTGGCGATTTTTGGAGGGTTCAAAGGAGGGTCTTCATCAACAATATTAAGGTAAGTTATTCCCACCTATCATAAGCTAACTACATTGATTATGTATGGGATTAAGCATGGAAATTAGAGTAAATAGTAAGGTTTTGGTTGAAAACCTAAAAAATTATAATCTTAAATTTTAGCTACGATTTTGAGCATGGAATTAGGAGAAAATTATATATTTGAGTTCCTAAGGTCATGGGTAACCTTTATCTTCGAGAAATTTTAGATTTCGGACACGTGGGCCCGAGGGCATTTTGGTCATTTCACTAAATAGAGTTGGGAACTTGTATAATTTGAATTTTTAACAAGTATTTGAGTATATTCTCATTAGTTTATCATTAATTGGCTAGTTTTGGTGCGTTGTACGTTGGTTCAAGCTTTCGGAAGGATGTAGAATGCCGGTTATGAGCCTTAGGAGCGAGATAAGTCTCCTTTCTAATTCTGTGAGGGGGAAATTACCCCATAGGTGAGTTAAATTGATTAAGTGCTCCTAGTTGTGGGGAATACGATGCGCACGAGGTGACGAGAATCCGTGTGTACCATGTTATATGTGGAATAAATATGAAATCATTGGTAGCTCAGATTGCTTAAATCACCTTAAATTAATAATTGGATTTTCTGAAAGACTTAAGCTTCGTTTTCTCAAATTAATAAAGAGAATTGACCTTTCTTGGATATTTGCTCCACGTTGAATTCCTGACTGTTTATGAGTCTGTGTGTGTTTATTTTGGAACGGGTTGAACGCCTCGGCAGATTAATTGATGCATCTAGAGGCACGACGTCGACCCTCAGCAAGTGCACATTTATTTCTGTTGGATCGGGTCGTCGCCTCGGTATGATTTGCGCATGCTTGTATTGCTGCCTGGACTTGTTTAAGTCGTTATATGTCTCCTTCTGGCTCGAGATCATCTTGTTAATAATGAAAAGAAATCTTAGAAATTCCCCGCGAAGAAATTATGTGTTTACTTGTTTCCTCAACCTGGATAAAAATCATGTTAGAAAATAATTCCACTGTTTGATATGTATATTGAGAACAAATAATCGTTGGACCATTAGAGTTTGTCAAAGTTGGCTATCTCGTCTCTACCCCTTCGGGATTAGGCGGGACACTCACTGAGCACATGTTGATTATGTACTCATACTACACTTCTGTGCATTTTCGTTGCACATGTTCATGATATATTAGCGGCCTACTGGGCGCAGCAACACGGACAATTCGGGGACGAGGTGTGTTGCATTATGCGAGGCGGCCCGCAGCTCTTTAAAGTCCCTTCTAGTAACTGTATTTCTTTCATGTCTATTGTATTTCAGACATATGTTGTGTTGTATTTTATGTCTTTATCAGTAGTTGCTCATGCACTTGTGACACAGGGTTTCTGGGATGGTTTCAGTGAATCTTTGTACTAATTGGTATTATTTAAGTTTGAATTCAAGAAATAATCTTATTTTATGTGAAATAGAAGGAAAAACCATAGATTTTTAAAAGTATTAAAAGAGGATGGCCTAATAGCGGTGTTCGCCGCCATCACGACCCGTAGTGGATTTGGATCGTGACAACATGGTATTAGAGCACTAGGTTCTCGTCGATCTCACAAGTTATGAGCAAGTCTAGTAGAGTCTCGCGGATCGGTACAGAGACGTTTGTACTTATCCTCGGGAGGCTGTAGGGCTGTTAGGAGTACTTCCCTTCTTGATTTCCTTATTGTGCAGTTCGATTCCTTTGAGGCTTATGCCTTTGATTCCTTTCCACTCAATCTTACGCGATGTGAGCGCTTGTTATAAATCAGGATTTACACGAATGTATTGGCATTACAAGTGTGATGCGGGATGATTTACCCGGTATAGTTAATTAGACTATTATAGCACGGTATCCGAGCACTAGGTTCCCGTTGATCTCACGAGTCATGAGCAAGTCTAGTAGAGTCTCACGGATCGGTACGGAGACGTCTGTACTTATCCTCTGGAGGATGCAGGGCTTTTAGGAGTACTTCCCTTCTTGATTTCCTTATCGTGCTGTTCGATTCCTTTGAGGCTTATGCCTTTTATTTCTTTCCACTCAATCTTACACGATGTGAGCGCTTGTTATAAATCGAGATTTGAAGGAATGTAATGGCACTACAAGTGTGATGCGGGATGATTTACTCGGTATAGTTAATTAGACTATTATAGCATGGTATCAGAGCACTAGGTTCCCATTGATCTCACGAGTCATGAACAAGTCTAATAGAGTCTCGCAGATCGGTACGGAGACGTCTGTACTTGTCCTCGGGAGGCTGCAAGGCTGTTAGGAGTACTTCCCTTCTTGATTTCCTTATCGTGAGATTCAATTCCTTTGAGGCTTATGCCTTTGATTCCTTTCCACTCAATCTTACGCGATGTGAGTGCTTGTTATAAATCGAGATTTGAAGGAATGTAATGGCACTATAAGTGTGATGCGGGATGATTTACCCGGTATAGTTAATTAGACTATTATAGTCACATCACAGAAGGATATTCTATTGTGTTAGCTCCGTAACAGAACTTCTGAGAGCCTTGAGGCTAGACACAGGTTGCCATGATGCTCATGAGCGATTATTTCTGCAGTGTTGTTGTGATGATAGGTGGTTGCCCACGTGTCGGGGCAGTAAATGAATTGAATGGAGGTTTACTCAGTGTGTAATCAAAGGGATTCAGTATTTTATCCCCGGCAAGGGATAGTCAATCGAACTAGGGATGGTCAGATGCGGACTAGTGGAAATAATGAAACATGGTAGTTGCAAGCGTGAAAGAGTCTTCTTCGTTATTGGGGTGCGGTTGTCCTAATTGGACGTATTAAGTAATTTTCTACGATTCACTTTATGGCAGGATATTATGAAATACTATTGAAGATGCAATCGTCAAATATTGCGGGATGTGGTGGTTTAGGATTTAATAAACGTTTCAAATGTTGACGGATCGATAAAGATAACCTTCAAAAGGGTTTAAGCCAGTAGCGATTTGTGGGCTCAAGTTCTATAAAGATGAATCTTATTAAGGTAACAACTGAGCAACAAGAGATGAAAAAGACATGTGAAAAGTGTTAGGCGGAGTTTTAAATTTCTAAAGGTTCAGGCTGATGAAGCACAAGCCGAGCAGTTGGTTGAGGAAGTGAGTTTGCACAAAGTGGGAGAGCAGCAGCGCTGCGTAGGGGCTTGGAAATGAGAAAACTATGCACTTTAAGGGAGTCTGGAACAACTTGAGAGTATCGGTGTTTGGTTATCGGCACTTCCAAATCCAGTTTGAAGTGGGGATTTCAGCAATGGGAAGTATAGGTCGGTGGAATAACTTGAAGCATAGTGTTGTTATGTGACAGGAGATTGTGCATGACGAAAAGGAGCTGCCTGAAGTGGAGAAAGACGTAGCACGACTTTAAAGCGAAAGGATGTTGTCGCACATTTAATGGATGTCCACGAGGGATAAATGGACTCGTACAGCTGGAAAGTGAGCTCGAACTCAGGATGGGTTCTTGGGGTACTAGTGATGGTACCCCCTGCAACAGCATTGGAAGGTGTCGGGGAGTGATTTCGATAGGTGGGGTATTCCGGTGAGCAAGGTAGTAGTCGCGTGGTTGGCGAGGCTCCTGCGAAGAGTTCTACTGGGTATAAAACTAGGGGAATTATTGTGTGAATGGTGTTAATGATTTGGAGAATCCAATTGGGTTTCTACGGTAAGGTATCGAGAAAGCCATCGATTGTTGGTGCAGAGGTGGATGATGATTCAGAATATGAGAGATGGGGATTTACATGAGAATCCCGAGAATTTGAGGCGGAAGGTTGCACAAGGTTTTGTCAACAAGAGATTAAGAATAATGGTGAACTCCAGAGTATTGTAATAATGGATTTAATTTAAGTGGGAGAGTCCCACCGCTTCTGATTTGGGTTGCATGGTTATCTACTCGCGATGTTTCTTGGTAATAGCATACTGAGGGGTCATCTCAGCTATGGAAAAGTATCATAAGTAGTAATTTGAGAAGAGTAATTGTTAAAGATGTGATATGGTTGGCCTTACGGGCTCATGTTCGAACTTGGGAAAGAATTCGGGATTTATGCCTTGTATGGAAGCGGGTTTTAAAGGGAGTAACTCTGCTAGGTGCCTCGTCGAGAGGGTAATCATGTGTTATGAGATTTATGTAGTGTCACGACCCCAAATCCGTTCTTGATGGCGCCCAGCACACTGCTAGGCCAGCCCGACCAATCAACAATAACCACGGAGCCACAAGCTCATTTTATCCAATTTAAGCATAACAGTGTTAGATATATTAAAAACGGGAACCAAGTCCCAACACGTGCCAACTCCCATAGACCGAAGGGTCAAGAGTCATGAGCCTCTACAGAGTATACAAAGTGTAAATAGTGAATATAACTGTGCACAAGTGTGGGATGATCGGAACAAAATACAGACAAACTGGAGAATCAGGTCCTGCGAACGCTGGCAGCTACCTCGACTGTCCAGAAGCACTCCCGAGCCGCAATAGAATCAGCCCTCCTGTGATATACCTGGATCTGTACACAAGGTGCATGGAGTCTGGTGTGAGTACTTCCAACTCAGCAGTAATAAAAGTAAATAATGCTGAAGGGAAGAAAACCACGATAGGCACTATCTCATGCTACACAATACGGAACTATCTTTTTATTCCTTTCAAGCATATGTGAGTAGATTATTTAGAAATCTCAATTTTAGCTACTTTCTTTTATAATAATATACCAATACCTGGATACAATCTCAAGCAGTGCAAGTCCGCACTCAAATCAGCCCCTCGGTCTCAGCACTCCTTATCAATTTACACCAGGAGATCTGGTCAATAAGGCAACTAATGCATGTGTGCCAGTAATGTATGAGTACCGAATGTTATGCCACGTAGTACACGTAAACCAATGTATGTATGCCATGCAATGCATATGACCGCTACGGCGTGTAGCTCGATCCAATTTGGGTACCCGTGCTCACTGTGGGGGTTCAGACTCCGGAGGGGCTCCTACAGCCCAAGCACAATATTAATATCACACCTGCTGCGGCGCGCAGCCCGATCCGTATACCACTGCGGCGTGCAGTCCGATCCATGCATGTGTATGCATATGCTCACATGAAATGTCATGCCCTAACATATGGCCCTCGGCCCAATCAGTCTAACAAATAATCAAGAAAAGCCCTACGGGCAACAATATCACATTAGCTCACAGCTAAAATATTATTAAGACCTTGTTCAAGTTTTTCATAACCTTATAAAAATGTTGAATAGCAAAATACCATTTAAAACCTTAAATTTAGATAAAAATATGTACAGTGTTATCAAGACAATGATACTAATCCCCGAAGGATTCAAATAATCGGCACGAAGCCCAAACATGATAATTAGTCCAATTCATTTCAACAATTAGGTATTATTATTTATTACGCGGGACGGACCAAGTCGCGATCCCCAATGGTTCTCTACCCCACGCCCGTTATCCGGCGTGCAAGTCACCTCAACACAGCACTAAGATGTGCAAGTCCGGGGTTTACTAACCCTCGGGACATCATTTACGAGTATTACCCACCTCGAACCGACGAAAGCTCATGCCCGCGACGCCTTAGCTCCTCGAACCGGCATCCACGCACGTCAAAACTAGCACAAATCAGCACAAATATATCAAAATAGGCTAATGGAACATAACCCAATCGAAAGAACTCAAAAAATATCAAAAATCACGAAATTGGCAAAACCCAAGCCCCGGGCCCACATCTCGAAAAATCTCGAAACTCATATTTCCAGAACCCTCGTCTCGCCACGAGTCCATACATATAAAATTTACCAAAATCGGACTCCATTTGCCCACTCAAATCGGTGGTTTTCTTCAATTTAGGCTTAGGGCTCAAACCCACCTTTAATCTTCCATTTACAGGAAATTTAACCAAGGATTTCATGATGAAATGATGTAATTAAGCCACAAAACTTACCTCCGACGAAACCCCGATGATTTCCCAGCAAATCTCCCATCAATACTTCTCTTGGAACTCAAAAATAGGGGTTTTGGGTATTGGGTTCGCGACTGGACTGTTCTGTTATATTAATTCACTGACTGCCAGGCGACCTTCTGCGATCGCAGCCCCAGGCTCGCGATCGCGATGAACAAATTCACCGGACCCCAAAATTACTCTATGCGATCGCGACACTCCCTACGCGATCGCACTGACTCACGCCTCAACACTACGCGATCGCGTGAAACCATCCACGATCGCACTGCTCTAAATCCTAGACTTACGCGATCGCACACTACACATCGCGATCACGATGCACAACCAGTCGACCTTACGCGATCGCATCACTCCTTCCGCGATCGCGAAGAACAATTTTCCGGCCTCATTCCAATACACTACGCGATCGCAGTCTCCCCCTTGTGATCGCAGAGCTTCCCAGCTTTACCCTACGCGATCGCAGACCTAGCTTCGCGATCGCGAAGCACAAAAATCTTCCGCACTAATTGCAGCAGAAACAGCAGTGCCTTTGGCACAAATTGGTCCGTTTGGACCCCCGAATTCATTCCCGAGGCTCCCGGGGCCCAGCGAAAACCACCAATATACTCCAAAACACGATACGAACTTGTTCCAATCATAAAAAACCATCCTAAACATCAAAATCACCAATTACACACGGATTCAAGCCTAAGTTTCTTCAAAATTTTCGAATTGCTCATTCAATCAAAAACCCGACCAAACGATGTCCGAATGACCTCAAATTTTGCGGACATATCCAAAATCACATAACGAGGCTACTGCAACTGTCGGAATTCCATTCTGACCCCCGGATCAAAATCTCACCTACCATTCGGATTTCGCCAAAATTCAACCTTAGCCAATTCAAGCCTATTTCTACACCGGACCTCCGAATTCAATTCCGATTGCTCCCCTAAGTCACAAATCACCTACTGGAACTAACCAAATCATCAGAGTCCAATTCCGAGCCCTCTAACCAAATAGTCAACTCCGGGTGGACTTTTCTTATTCAAGTTTCCTTCAAAAAGGCTATATGCCTCATTTTCAATCCAAATCACTCCTAACTCACCCGATAGGCTCTAACACTGATATAAAAGCATAAAACATGTAATTACAACATAACGGGGTGGTAATTCCCGTAACGACGGGCCGGGTCGTTACATTCTCCCCAACTTAAACAATCGCTCGTCCTCGAGCGTACCCAGAGTTGTACTAAAAGTAACCACATAGCTGAACGACCTTACCAAGCATATATTCGGGCGATCATACGTCACCCTATCTCACATAAGTCCGAAAACACCATATAGTCAAAATTTCACAGACCATCTGAATCATAAATCACATTGCACTTTCTGAAATCATATGCCAAATGCAAATCCCATGCCTATGCTCAGGATACACTCGAATCCACTGCAATAACCCATATTCGCTACTCCGGGTGAGATCATATGATGTATCGACAACCCAATCACTCGAGACGATAGTCTCTATTCACAACAACTCGCCATAATAACCAAATACTAGATGATAACCTCTTTCATTAGATAGAGTCTGATTCCAACACCTCCATACCCTGCCCACGGTAGCTGAAGCACGAGATATACCGAACCCATCTCTCAGGTTAACCATTCGTGAATCCATTTCCCTTTTAAAACTGATACCACAATAGGTTTCGGAGCCAAACCTCGATTTTTACTTTTCTAACAAGCTAAGATCCAATATGGTCGTATTCATTAATAACTCCAACGGTCATTTCGATTATAACACACCGCACTGGTGATAAGACACCTCAACACCGGCCTAAGCCACGACGAGCACAACATAGGCTCCAATAGAAACGCCTGAACACACTCGAATCATGACAGCTCAAATCATGATAACTGTCTCCAACAAAAGAGCTGCAATTTAATTCCTCTGTGACATCACAACATAGAACTGAGATCGCGTCTCGCATTATAGAATTAGAGTACCCGAATCCTCCTCGAGAGGTCATAACATCACGTGGCCTTGCCACGATTCGTGATTCTATCCCAACGTTATTACTCATGAAGCACCTCAAGCCACTAAGCTCAAAACGGTTAGCCACGCACGGATCTAGGTCTTGAACCCACGCAATCAACCTCACCCACGGTGAAACAATTAACGTATGCTATCAAATCCCGAAAGGACACAACCGACGTGCCATTTGCCAAGTGATACTCAAAACGGACTTTTCCTCAGAAGTGGGGAAGTATTGTATACCCAGTAGCATATAACTAACTATATTTTCACAATATTCTGTTGCGGCGTGCAACCCGCTCCAATGACATACCCGTGGCGGCGTGCCACCCGATCTAGATACCATACCTGTGGCGGCGTGCCACCCGATCCAAGTAACCCTCGCCAAATAAATACACGTCGAGTCAAGTTGCTCATCATAATAAACATATATAGCCTTAAGTTTGGCCACAAGAAACGCATCCGACAAAGTTCCTCAATACCAGAACTAATCAATGGTAGATACTTCTACACTAACATCCGCCACTAAGGTCCAACTGACAAAGCTATGCCTACCAGCCGTCCGCTGGTCCTGGGCACAACTACTCTGTTGGAGCATACTCTGATGCTCTCTGCTACGCAATTTGTGCCATTTTCCGACATAGTCCATAGCTCATTTGTCTAGACGACCTGTCTTATGTCAACCAATCTGAAATAAGGTATCATAACACAAATTCATCATATCAAGCTAAGAGAGAGCCATTAGGGCTTCCGATTTCCAATAACCACAAAACGGTGTCGATACACACGATATACAACCACTGCATAGGCGGATTACGAGAACTTCTAGTCTCCAACACATATATAACACATGAATCGCTATACCTGGTTCCACACTCCACCGTACGAATACATAACGCACATCAAGCGCCCATTCATACCACGAAAGCCATTCGGATATTTCCTTATGCCATTTACAACTCAATCATCAATGTCAATCTAACAAGAGGATACCATCACACCACCAAATATTATCAGTTTATATTACCTGGCCCTTTTGGACCATATTCCTTGCCAAATTACGAGAATAGTAGTACCATTTTCTTAAATCATCAGAAAGATCGATTCTTAATTCACCTGCAGTTGTCCGCGCTGCTCAATAATCTTTATTGACTTCCCATATATTATGAACTGATCTCAAAACCTAGAATATACCATTATCAACTTTCCATAACACATCGTATATACCATATCACACTAAGACAACATGGAAATTCATATCCCTTTCCTCCGCCTCAACATCGGCGCACTCAACTAGTCAAGGACTTTCATGATCCCATATAGAGAAAACTCATTGCACATTCCAGACCTTACATGCCAACAGGAAAAATACACTCATTTTCAAACCATGGTAGAACACATCATAAACTCTTTCTCCCAATTACATTGCATAAGTTAAACTGCCAGGATTGAGTCCTTATACCCATATCGAGTTACACAACTGCCAGCACTCAAGAGCTTTGTTGCAATGTCTGCAAGACTCATTACTTCAACCACATACTAGGAATCAATCGTATCCCTTTTTATACCATTCTGGTTTATTAACAAGTTGTTCCATTTACCAAGTTTCCTTTCTGATTCATCTCTAATTTCATATCAGTCTTTACTGTATTACCATAATACATCAACTCATGTTACCACACGAGACTCGTACACAAGACCACACGGTCTAAGACCCATAGGCCACTAAATACTCTCTTAATATTTCCTAATACGGATACCTAGAATCCCACCATTCACATGATATAACACAAGTCTTGATCTTCCCTAACGAAACCGCCATCTTTAGCCACAGACTTGTCACGACCCCAAATCTGGTCGTGATGGCGCCCAACACACTGCTAGGCCAGCCCGACCAATCAACAATAACCACGGAGCCACATACACACAATCTTAAGACACCTGACTGTTACAAGTAAAATCTTGAACACCGTAAACAATTCTCGGGCGTCAGTCATCCTTATTCAGCTGTAATTCAACTGTCTTATTGAATAGAACCACTCATGCCTTATTAGAACTCTGACACTGCAGATCATGATTACGTACGGATACAATTAGCTATCTTTCTTTTCTATACACCGAACATTCTTTACCAACATAAGTTCACAACATCCTAGTATTTCTTCACATCTACGTAGCACCATAACCCTTATCGAAATTTCCCAACATACCTAGAGACAGAGCCAACACAGCACACAACAGTTCAATTAGTTAATCAATAACAACCTCCCCAACTTAGCTCGGAGCCATACATCAAGGCACTTCTAGCTACTCATAGCATTCTTACTCAAATGATGCCACAAAGTTCTAGTTAGATTAAACTCAAGTCATTTACAAGCTTCGACGAAGATTTGAATCATCAGAAATATTAACTCTTTTGCAATTCTTGCATTCATTCACACACAACAGTTACGCCCCCTCTTTAGGTGACAAAATCTTTTCTAAGTCCCAAATTTTCCAAAAATTTCAGCAGAGTTCCCTTTGTAAATTGGCCTATCCACCTGCCAGAGAATCACCAAAACCATCCTAGCAATACATTCACAACTCGACAAGACATCACAATGCATATCGACAACATTAGTCTCAATACTCATATTTGGTACATGAACATGCGTTGTACCTGCTCGAATCATAACACATATCAACTACCTTTCAATTACACATGAGAACCAATCCACCTATCTCGCCTCAATTTAGCATTTCAGCACAATACCTTCCACCAGGATACACATAGCATAATCATTTTAGTCTTCCCGAGTTTGAACTCGTTCCACTACACATAAGGCACTTATATTACTGAGCGCTCGATGCATACACAGACGTGCGGAAGGAATTTCAAAAGCATACCTCAAGCTGAACCAAGTGTGCACGATAAGAATTCCAAGAAATGTGAAGTGTTTCCTAAAGGTTCGCAGCCTCCCGAGGATAAGTACAGGCATCCCCGTACCGATCCACAAGACTCTACCAACATGCTCAAGACTCATGAGGCCTAGTAAACCTAGGCTCTTATACCGACTTGTCACGACCCCAAATCCGGTCGCGATGGCGCCCAGCACACTGCTAGGCCAGCCCGACCAATCAACAATAACCACGGAGCCACAAGCTCACTTTATCCAATTTAAGCACAACAGTGATAGACATATTTAAAACAGGGAACCAAGTCCCAACATGTGCCAACTCCCATAGACCGAAGGGTCAAGAGTCATGAGCCTCTACAGAGTATACAAAGTGTAAATAGTGAATATAACCGTGCACAAGTGTGGGATGATCAGAACAAAATACAGACAAACTGGAGAATCAGGTCCTGCGAACGCTGGCAGCTACCTCGACCGTCCAAAAGCACTCCCGAGCCGCAATAGAATCAGCCATGCTGTGATGTACCTGAATCTGCACACAAGGTGCAGGGAGTCGGATGTGAGTACTTCCAACTCAGCAAGTAATAAAAGTAAATAATGCTGAAGGGAAGAAAACCACGATAGGCACTATCTCATGCTACACAATACCGAACTATCTTTTTATTCCTTTCAAGCATATGTGAGTAGATTATTTAGAAATCTCAATTTTAGCTACTTTCTTTCATAATAATATACCAATACCTGGATACAATCTCAAGCGGTGCAAGTCCGCACTCAAATCAGCCCCTCGGGCTCAGCACTCCTTATCAATTTACACCAGGAGATCTGGTCAATAAGGCAACTAATGCATGTGTGCCAGTAATGTATGAGTACTGAATGTTATGCCACGTAGTACACGTAAACCAATGTATGTATGCCATGCAACGCATATGACCGCTACGGCGTGTAGCCCGATCCAATTTGGGTACCCGTGCTCACTGTGGGGGTTCAGACTCCGGAGGGGCTCCTACAGCCCCAGCACAATCTTAATATCACACCTGCTACGGTGCGCAACCCAATCCGTACACCACTGCGGCATGCGGTCCGATCCATGCACGTGTATGCATATGCTCACATGAAATGTCATGCCCTAACATATGGCCCTCGGCCCAATCAGTCTAACAAATAATCAAGAAAAGCCCTACGAGCAACAATATCACATTAGCTCATAGCTAAAATATTATTAAGACCTTGTTCAAGTTTTTCATAACCTTATAAGAATGCTGAATAGCAAAATACCATTTAAAACCTTAAATTTAGATAAAAATATGTACAGTGTTATCAAGACAATGATACTAATCCCCGAAGGATTCAAATAATAGGCACGAAGCCCAAACATGATAATTAGTCCAATTCATTTCAACAATTAGGTATTATTATTTATTACGCGGGACGGACCAAGTCGTGATCCCCAATGGTGCTCTACCCCACGCCCGTTATCCGGCGTGCAAGTCACCTCAACACAGCACTAAGATGTGCAAGTCCGGGGTTTACTAACCCTCAAGACATCATTTACAAGTATTACCCACCTCGAACCGACGAAAGCTCATGCCCGCGACGCCTTAGCTCCTCGAACCGGCATCCACGCACGTCAAAACTAGCACAAATCAGCACAAATATATCAAAATAGGCTAATGGAACATAACCCGATCGAAAGAACTCGAAAAATATCAAAAATCACGAAATTGGCAAAACCCGAGCCCCGGCCCCACATCTCGAAAAATCTCGAAACTCATATTTCCAGAACCCTCGTCTCGCCACGAGTCCATATATATAAAATTTACCAAAATCGGACTCCATTTGCCCACTCAAATCGATGTTTTTCTTCAATTTAGGCTTAGGGCTCAAACCCACCTTTAATCTTCCATTTATAGAAATTTAACCAAGGATTTCATGATGAAATGATGTAATTAAGCCACAAAACTTACCTCCGACGAACCCCCGATGATTTCCCAGCAAATCTCCCGTCAATACTTCTCTTGGAACTCAAAAATGGGGGTTTTGGGTATGGGGTTCGCGACTGGACTGTTCTGTTATATTAATTCACTGACTGCCAGGCGACCTTCTGCGATCGCAGCCCCAGGCTCGCAATCGCGATGAACAAATTCACCGGACCCCAAAATTACTCTATGCGATCGCGATACTCCCTACGCGATCGCACTGACTCACGCCTCAACACTACGCGATCGCGTGAAACCACCCGCAATCGCACTGCTCTAAATCCCAGACTTACACGATCGCACACTACACATCGCGATCGCGATGCACAACCAGTCGACCTTACGCGATCGCATCACTCCTTCCGCGATCGCGAAGAACAATTTTCCTGCCTCATTCCAATACACTACGCGATCGCAGTCTCCCCCTTGCGATCGCAGAGCTTCCCAGCTTTACCCTACGCGATCGCAGACCTAGCTTCGCGATCGCGAAGCACAAAAATCTTCTGCACTAATTGCAGCAGAAACAGCAGTGCCTTTGGCACAAATTGGTCCGTTTGGACCCCCGAATTCATCCCGAGGCTCCCGGGCCCCAGCGAAAACCACCAACATACTCCAAAACACGATACGAACTTGTTCCAATCATAAAAACACCATCATAAACATCCAAATCACCAATTACACACGGATTCAAGCCTAAGTTTCTTCAAAATTTCCGAATTGCTCATTCAATCAAAAACCCGACCAAACGATGTCCGAATGACCTGAAATTTTGCGGACATATCCAAAATCACATAAGGAGGCTACTGCAACTGTTGGAATTCCATTCTGACCCCCGGATCAAAATCTCACCTACCGTTCGGATTTCGCCAAAATTCAACCTTAGTCAATTCAAGTCTATTTCTACACCGGACCTCCGAATTCAATTACGATTGCTCCCCTAAGTAAAAAATAACCTCCCGGAACTAACCAAATCATCAGAGTCCGATTCCGAGCCCTCTAACCAAATAGTCAACTTCGGGTGGACTTTCCTTATTCAAGTTTCCTTCAAAAAGGCTATATGCCTCATTTCAATCCAAATCACTCCTAACTCACCTGATAGGCTCTAACACTGATATAAAAGCATAAAACATGTAATTACAATATAACGGGATGGTAATTCCCGTAACGACAGGCCGGGTCGTTACATGTAGTTGATTATATTCGGGACCAAGTCAGAGCGGGTGGCTCTCAATAACGGTCCTAGTGAATTCAAGAGGTAAAGTGTGGTGCCTAATAATGTCGAGTTTATAGGCATAATTAAGGATCAATCTTGGAAAGCAGCTTATGAGAAGTGGCACAGAATGTTTTGTGATGGTTGGCTTGTGATGTAGCAATTGGGAAGTACAAAATAGTTTGTAGGGGTTGAGACAGCATGATCTCGTGGTTCAAGGTCACTCGGGATGAGTGTGGATGTGATATGTTACGTGTTGGAGAGAGTTAGTATTCTTTCAAAGCACTCGAGGATAAATTTGAAGGAAATGGGTTGATTAGCCATAGTTGAATTTGGCATGTTGGGATCTGTGATTAGTTCATTCAGCATGATCGGGTTGTGTGTATGATTTGTGACGGTGCGTATCAGGCTTGTCAGCTGTCGCAATTGTTGTTATTTAGAAGCCTTCTATTTCTAAGGCTCGTTGTGTAGAAGTAGATTTTGAAAAGGGTTATGGTGGCGTGGACCACTACTTGCAGAGTTGCATATTCTACAGTCATAGGAATTTACCTGTGTGCTGCTATGGTGCTCCTGAAGTGAGTAAAGTGCAAGTTCTTATATGACGAAGTGTTAAGATATTAATGATCTAGGAGTTATGATGACAAATCGTGGTCTATCGTATATTGGAATGTTGGGTGCAGTGAGTAGTGTGATAATTCAAAGTGAGAATCAAGGTTGTAGTTCGGTGTCGACGAGGATGTCACAGGCTCGGATGAGCAAGGAAGGGGTTGAATGATTAGAGTAAATTGGTATTGCTTCAGAGTCACCTAAAATCGATGTTTTGTGAAAAAGGCTTTGTATCCTGGTTAAGTATTCTTGATCGCTTTTCAGCGTTGGTGCGACCGATGGTCGGAATGAGCAGACTTGATATTTATTTTAGAAGATTGTGGGAGTGTGTCCGATGGGAAGATTATGTAAGTGCGGCATGTATTCACTTGATTGACTAAAGAGCTAAGCAAGTATAAGGACTGTGGTAATTACAATTGTTTGAGAAACTATGCCTGGAGGGCACTTTGTTATTGGGTCATGAACTCGGAGGATGCTCCGGTTGTACCGGTTGTTCTTATGTGTCATGAGGAAAAGTGAGTTACTATGGACCTTTGAAAGGTTATTAGCCAAGTTGATGCAATCAGGAATCGGCTTGAGATCAGTAGATCAAATTATATGTGAGCGGGGCCTTATATCAGGACAATGTTGCATGTGTTAGTGAGCATTCCTTATGGAGGAACAAAGAGGGTGTTAGTTTGTCATCAGCTCTCCCAGGTAATGGTGTATTGCACCGTATGAGTTGTAAGATGGCTTGGTAAATTTTTATGTGTTAAGATTCCGCGTGGCGATGATGTTATATGAGCCAAATGGCTCTTGAGATTCATATTGTATATCGCACCTTAGTTGCGCTTGAGTTTGTAGCCTTAGCGCTATGTGTTTCATCAGGGATGGTATTATGCACTTAGTGTGCTTATGATCAAAATTTGATATTTTTATTGTAATGAGTAGATTTAGCTCGAAGTGCAATCTCCTTATGTGAGATCTATTTGTGGATCGGTGGCACGCCTCCATGGGTATGTTATTTGGATCGGGTTACTCGTCGCAACAGTGTGATGTCAAGTCTAGTTTTTTATATGTTATTCATTTATGTGTTTCGCTTCCTATTTTCTAGGGAAAGTCTGTGTTTGTGCGAGGTTTAGATAATTCCTTCCAAAACTCGATTTCCTATTTGTGATGTGTTCAAATTGGTGGCCTGTTGGCGCGTGGTAGCATCATATGAGATTTTAATAATTTTGGGGGTGGCTTATTGCCTGAGTAGTTGTATCGGATGGGACGAGATCCCTTGATCTAGGATTCTGTGCAATCCAGTTACATGAGGTATGTTATGGAGATAAGACCATTATTGGGTTCAAAATGAAGTGGAGGCCTTGTCAGGAGTGTAGACCTAATGTTTTGTTGACTCGCCAATTGATTATTGTCACGACCCGGATTTTCCCCCAACACCGGGATCGTGATGGCGCCTACTCGTGGTAGCTAGGCCAGCCACTGTATTCATACTATCATGTTTTTAATAAAATTTCAAAATTTAATTTATCCACAAACCATAACCTTAATTAAATAAGTGCGGAAGACTTTATCGAAATAGTATTAAGCAGTTTCAAGGTAAAACCATACTGAAATCCTCTACCCAAGACGTGGAGTCACCCACTCACGAACTACTACTAAATACTACACATAAAAGTCTGAAAGAAATATAACATAATCTGTTTGTCTCGGAACAAAGAGACTACAACTAGTAACATAAGTAAAGAGAGAGACGCCGGGCCTGCGGACGTCTGCAAGCTACCTTGGTCTCAAATATGATCAACTCTCACGCAAAAGATTTACTGCTGCTGCTCCTGATCGTAACCTGGACCTGTGCAAAAATGCACAGAAGTGTAGTATCAGCACAACCGACCCCATGTGCTGGTAAGTGTCTGGCCTATCCCGCGAAGTAGTGACAAGCCTAGGACCAGACACCCACATAAACCTGTGCAGTTCCATATATATGTATACCACAAATAACAAGAATTAACCAAGTAATAACACAATAAGGAATATCTTAAAAGAACTCAACAATTAACAACAGTTAATAAGTTCACAAGAAAACAAAGTATAATGGAAACACAAGTAATATCAAGTCAAAGAATAGCAAGTAGTTGCACGGCATCACCCTTCGTGTTTTTACTCTCATCCTCACCAAATAAGCAAATAAAGTGCACGGCATCACCCTTCGTGCTTTTACTCTCATCCTCACATCCATAGTACGGCATGATCGTTCGTACATGGTTCAATAACAAGGCACAGCATGATCCTTCGTGCATAAACAATAATAAGGCACGACATTAACCTTCGTGCATAAATAATAAATCAAGGCACGACATTAACCTTCGTGCATAAATAATAAATCAAGGCACGACATCACCCTTCGTGCATTATCACTCTTCCTCACCCAAATAACAATCACAGTTAAGGGCAAAGAATGAAACAGTAAATCATAAACCGTCCCAACAAGGGCAATCAACAATCATCTTCACAACAAGTCTCGACAAGGGAGAACAATAACACTTCTACAACCCGACAAGGGTTCAACAATTTATATTCAAATATGTCCCACAAACAAGTATTAACAACAACTCACGGTCATGCTAGACGCCAGAGTATGGATGCTCGTCACCACAGCCCATACACCGCACTCGATCATATAACACATAGCACATAATCCTCTTCCCTCAAGCTAGGATAGAACAAACACTTACGTCGAATGTTTATGAACAATTCAATTCGTGGCAATGCCTTTTCCTTTCAAATTTGGCTCCAATCCAATCGTATCTATACACAATTGATTTAATATCATCAATACTACTCAACAAACTAATTCATAAGGCCAATTACAACTTTTACAACATTCTGCCCGGAATAGTGAATTTCGACCCCGGCCCACATGGTCGGAACTCGGGGTTCGGAACAAAATCCGATTACCCATCCCCCCACGAGTTCAAGTATATGATTTGTTTCAAAATCGGACCTCAATTCGAGGTCCAATTTCCTAATTCATGAAAAACCCTATATTCTACCAAAAACAAGAAATTCTACCATGAAAACCTTTGATTTCTATTGAAAAACATGTTAAATGTTGTTAGGAATTGAAAGAATTAAGTAAAAAGTGACTTATAATTGTTTTGAAGAAGAGGGAATCCGTGAAGAATCGCAAATGGGTGTTTTTGGGTTGTGAAATGTGAATATTGAAGCTGGAAATCGTGATTTACAGGTCTCCGTGTTCACATTTGCGAACATGGGTTCGCAATTGCGAACCCCGACCAATTTCTGGAGTTTGAAAAATAAGCTAAGGATGGAAAGTTTGCATTTGCGAACATTTGTTCGCATTTGCGAAGCCAAGGCAAATGCTGGGGGTTTCGCATTTGCGAAATAATATTTGCATTTGCGAACAAGCTAGGCTTCTGGGTTTTGTCGCAATTGCGAAAAATGCTTCGCATTTGCGAAGCCAGGCAACATACTGAAGGCCTCGCATTTGCGAGGTTAAGTTCGCAAGTGCGAACTCTGGCCCAGGTCTGCTAGGATCGCATTTGCGACCCTTTGTTCGCATTTGCGAACTTGGCTTGTTTCTGGCAGACATCGCATTTGCGATAAAGGGTTAGCATTTGCGAACCCAGCCTTGACCTGCCTTCTTCGCATTTGCGAGAAATTCTTCGCAAATGCGAAGCCAACAGCTGGGTGAAAAACCAGCAGTGCAAAAATTCAGAAATTGATCCTACGGCCTATCAAATCTTTACCCGAGCCCCCCGAGCTCCCAACCAAACATGTACACAACTTCAAAAATGAATTACGAACTTGTTCGTGCGATCACATCGCCGATATCACATCGTTTTCATCAAATCAAGCCTCAAGTTCATGATTTTCATACTTTTGGTTTTCAAAACTTTCAAACTTGGAACTCAAGGTCCAAAACATATCAAACGACATCCGAATGTCACCAAACTTTGCAGAAAGCACATATATGATATTTAAGACTTGTACCGGGCGTCGGAACCAAAATACGAGCCCGATATCACCATTTTTCAATTAATTCATTTTCCTTTAATAATTACATCAAAAACAATTTCACATAAAAATTCATAACTTGGGCTCTAGGCCTCAGAATTCGACTCCGGACGCATGTCCAAGTCCCATATTTTCCTACGGACCTTTCGGGACCATCCAATCTCGGGTCCGGGTCCGTTTACCAAAAATGTTGACCGAAGTCAACCATATCAATATTAATATCATTTTTATCCAAATTTCTCATAGAATTCATATTTTCTATCACAAAATCTTTTCGGCTACATGCTCGGATCGTGCACGTAAATCGAGGCAACATAGAATGAGGTTTTTAAGGCCTCAGAAGCTCGAAATGATTAATAAAATAAGTGATGACCCTTTGGGTCGTCACAATTATGAATGTCGGTACATCTCATCCATCGTGGCGGTATGGTAAAGGTTAAAGTAAGACATGTATATGTCATGGGGTGCAATGGGATCATCAGATCAATAGGATTTTGGCTAAGATGATAAGAGAATATTACGGTGGTCCTGTGGATTCCGTGTTGCAAAGTAAGAATTCAGCAAGTTATGTCGTTGTGTTTGAGTACAACGTGTATTGATTGATATGGTGATCGCATGTTGGAAACAAGCCTAGCATAGGATTCCGGATGTTGGAATCGGGCTCTAAGCTTAATTACTTGAATAAAAAGGAACATTTTTAGAATTTATCGAGCTTATGTGCTCAGCTAAGTTTTGGTAGCAGGGGAAGGTGCGTGAGGTGCTAAATAGTGATTTCAGACTACTCTAGTACAGTTCTCAGCACGTTCGATGACGAACGTATGTTTAACTGGGAGAGAATGTAATAACCCGACTGGTCGTTTTGACTACTAGCACTCCGTTCAGCAGTTGGAGGCCATGAACAGCTTCATTACAGGTATAATAACTTGTACGTGTGGTCGGAATTTAATTTTGGGGAGTTCGGAGTTGATTTGGGAAGAGAATCCTCATTGAGAAGCTTAAAGTTGAATGAATAAACTAGGATTGGAATTTTTAGTAAACGGACTCGAAATTTGGATCTGAAGGTTCCAGCAGGTTCGTATGATGATTTCGGACTTGGGCGTATGCCTGGTTCGGGTTTTGGATAACTCGGGAGCGTTTTGGCACCTATTGGGGAAGTTAGCATTTTTTAAGAAATTCTTTAAGTTTGGCTTGAAGTGCTATTCAGTGTTATCAATATCCATTTGGGATTCCGAGAATGGGAGTATCTCCGTATTGTCATTCTGGAGTTAGGAGCGCGATCGAAAGTGAATTCGGAGGTCCGTAGCCATTTTGAAGCCATTTGGCTAAAGATAGAGAGTTGAAGGTTTTTGAAGAGTTTGACGGGGGGTTGACTTTTTGATATCGGGGTCGCAATCAAATTCCAGAAGTTGGAGTAGGTCCGTAATGTCAAATATGATTTTCGTGTAAATTTGGGGTCAATCGGACGTGATCCGATAGGTTTAAACATCTGAAATAGAAGTTGAAAAGTTCAAAGTTCATAAAGCTTGAATTGAGGTGTAATTCGTGATTTTGGTGTTGTTTGATATGATTTGAGGCCTCGAACAGGTCCATAATGTGTTTTAGGATTGATTGGTATTATTGGTCGATTCCAGATGGTTAACGGATTGAAAGTTGGATTTTTGGAAAAATCTGGGAAGCTGGTACCTGGTATTTCCGCTTCTGCGAATATGGGACCGCAGAAGCGACCCCGCAGAGGCATTGTGGACCTTAGAAACGGTTCGGCCAATAGTGAAGGGGACCGCAAATGTGATTGGGCATCCGCATAAGCGGAACCGCACCTGCGATTGGCAAATCGCATAAGCGGAAGTGAGGGGTCCTTTGGGACCGTAAAAGCGGCATGTGTATTCCATAAGCGAGACCGCATGAGCGCCCCCAGGACTGCAAAAGCGGAGACGCAAGAGCGGAGCTGCATAAGCGGCTATAATTCCGCATAAGCGGAAAATGCTGAAGGCAATGAGGTGTTTTTAAAGGTCGGATTTGGTTCATTTCAATTCATATAGAGAGGCAAATGGCGAACAATAGCCATGCATAGAAAAAGACGGATTGATAAAATTTTAGCCACGGGAGAGAAAGTATTACTATAATCGAGTCCAAATTTCTGAGTATATCCTTTAGCAACAAGAAGAGCCTTAAGTAGATTAACCTGGCCACCTGGACCAACTTTGAGTGCATATATCCAACGACAACCAACAATCAATTTACCCGAAGGAAGAGGAACAAGCTCCCAAGTACCACTCGTATGTAAAGTAGACATCTCGTCAATCATAGCCTATCGACATCTGGGATAAGACAGTGTTTCGCCTATAAACTTAGGGATAGAAACAGAGGACAAAGATGACACAAATGCACAATAGAATGATGCGAGACGATGGTAACTTAAATCGATATAATGAGAATTAGGATTAAGAGTGGACCGTATAACTTTTCATAGTGTAATCGGTTGATTAAGAGGAGACAAGTCCGCAGTATTAGCAGGGTTAGGTGCAGGACGTGAATCAGCTAGGCCTTATGCTGGGGGTGGACGACAATGATAAGTCAGAAGTGGTGAAGCTGTAAAAGGTTGAACTGGACTAGGTGGTGGTACTAGAGCTATAGTTGGTGGAACTGAACTAGGTGGGGGCACTAGATCTATAGTTTATGGAACCGGACTAGGTGGTGGCACTGGACTCGGTGGTGACACTGGAGCTATAGGTGGTGGAGCTGCAACTGGAACTATAAGTGGTGGAGCTACGGAGGAAGATGAATGAAAGATAGGGACTGAATCTCCAAAAGAATGAACGGATAGCACCTATAAAATATCTAAGTGATTAACTAGACCGGTGAAGTATGATTGAGTTTCAAAGAAAGCAACATCGGCAGACATAAGAAATTGTTGAAAGTTAGGAGAATAATATCGATATCCCTTTTATGCTCTCGAGTAACCCAAAAATATGCACTTAATAACACGAGGAGCTAACTTATCTTTTCCTGGAATATTGTCATCAAATCAGGCCTATATATATACATTTTAAGGGAAAAAAAATTCAACTCGTTAAGATAAGGTACATGTATTAGAGTAGACACGCAACGCACGTACCATGAGAATAGTATTATATTAAAAGCATGAAGGGCCTTAGCGAAATGCCATTCGCCTTTTTTACACTCTAAAAATATATTTTACATTGGACACATTGTACTATAAGTTACTTTCTTAATATTTAGAACACTTAAATCTCCTAAAATTTTATTGATTAAATATTTTTTTATTAAACCAAATAAGAACTCCTAATTTTTAACCTTAGCCGTTATTACATAACGATTAATACGTATGTATATATTACCGTCCTATAAAATACTATATGAAATGATATTTACATAGAATGAAAGTCTAGAATTCAAAAATAACCTTTTTCTTTTTATTTCAAACTTGATCTTTATCATTAAAAATTAAGTATTACAAGAAACAATTCATTTAGTATATATTTAATCACTTTTTTAATATTTAGGAGCTTAAAATTAATTAAAATTTACTTATTTTTTTTTCATTTAAACTATATAGAGAGTTATAATATTATAGCTTTATTAGATTTCGCTTTATGTATGTTTACACTTAAATTATATACAAATGATAAAACATAGATAGAGGAAAAATAAAAAATTTAAGAAAGAAGAGGTACGGGTTCTTGTACAATAACATAAATAGCTCACTTTTAAAAATATACAGTACTTCTTCACCAACAAAATTATTCAATATAATACTTTTAACTTTAAAATTTCTAAATGCAATATTACAATTATGCGGATTGGGGAATAGAAATCAATAATAGGCACAGAAAATAACAAGATAATTTATGGTATCTTTAATTTTTAATCCATGATACATTTAGCTAAATATGAGTGGGTTTATTAGCTAGCTTAACTAGCTTGCTTTATTTTTTTAAAATATTTTTTTGTTTATTATTGTACTTTGATGTTGTGTTTATTTAAAGTTCGTAGACTATTAGTTCACTATTTATATATTGTAAGTTATATCCTTCGAGATAATTCAGATTTTTCAAGGTTATTATCGTGAAACTAAAATTATGAAATTTCAAACCTAAAAGAAATGTTAAGTTGAATTATTGATGATTGAGGACTTCTCAGATAATTTTTTAATAATTAAGTTAGTTATATACAACCAATAGCCATGACTATCTTTAGAAACTTACATTTTTATTTTATAACTCCATACTATTTTAAAAAACTATAGTCATTAAACCTGATTCAAACGCATCACGTGTACCCTAAGTTTAATTTATATATATATAGAGTGAGGACCTCTCAAATATTTTGCTGAGTCCCCCTAAAATCACATAAACTCGATAGGAGTTATAGTTGTATAAGTGCTTAAGTACCTTTGGTGGCCCAGGTTTGAATCTGATCTACCAAAAAAAAAAATATTTTTTAAATAATACTCGCGTAATGCCCAAATTGTGAGTCTAAATTGGCTTTGATTAGTTGATGTCGTCGTCTAAGGCCTCATTTGTTTGCATGGAGGTCTGAATCTTAATCAAATCTCAAAACATTAAGTGCACTTGTTTTTAAAGTCCGAATCTTAATTATTCAGATCTTAATAATTAAGTGTGTTTGTTTTTTTACTTCACGACCACTTAATGGGTCTGAATAGGTCTGTATGATTCAGATCTATAACAGAGACTTAATTTCATTAAGATATTATCACATATTCATTATTAACTACCATCACCACGTGCGATTATCAACTACCACCATGCCGCCGCCACCACCATACCCAACCACCACCGCCACCACCACGCCACCATCATCCTCAATCATAGCCGCTAATATTATCCATCATCACCACTCACTATTCCCACCACTTCGACCACCATCATTCTTACCCATAATCAACACTCATCCACCTCAACTACCACAATTGACCAACCCATCATTATCAACAACTACATATGACATTGCACATCATTATAACCTACCACTGCCCACCCACCACCTTTCATAGTCACAACTACTACCACCATTCGTTATTAGTAACTATCACCACCCACCATCACCACCACCACCACCACCACCACCATCCTCAATCATAATCGCCACCACTACCAATCACTACTAGCTACTATCATGAACCACCATCATCAACCAACATACTACCAACTACCGCCTCTAGTCGGTATTCACTCGTTAACCACCACCAACAACTATCATATTTTAATAAATTATTTTATTAATAAAATATTAGATTTGTTAGTATTTCATTTGAATTTTATGTTTATTAATTTTCAAATAAAGATATATTTATACATTCAGATATTAAAAATCAAACAATCTTAATTATTTTATATTCAGATCTTAATACACATCTTAATATATTCAGATGTGTATTCAAATTCAAATATCTTAATCTTAATACACATCTTAATATTCAGTTATGTATTTAGATTCAGACACCTTAATATTGGAAAAAATAAATGAGACCTAAATGGCTTGATTAATTTGAACCTACACTTGTCAAGCCACAATGAAGCCTTGTGGCGTGGATCACGTGAGCACTAGCCTTGAGTACTAAGGCAAAAAAATTCGCACCAAATGTATGTCCAGATGCATTGCGTGGAAAATGCTACGCATCTTATTCGCGCTTACCGCCTCGTGTGTGCTTATTCTCTCTTATAACCCATTTGTATCATTATTACTTATCGTTTTATAATATATTATATTGTATCATTTTATAAAAATAATATTTAAATAAATTATATTATTTATTATTGTCCAATTACATTTTGTTATTTAATTTCATTATATCGTATTGTATGGTAACTGATAAGTTTTACTAAAATACCCTCAATTATTTTAAATATTATTTTCCCTGAGCCGAGGGTCGATTGGAAACAACCTCTCTACCCTCTTGGATAGAGGTAAGACCTGTCTACATATTACCCTCTCCAGACCCCACTTTATGGGAATATACTGAATTGTTGTTTTAAATATTATCAAGAATTACACATAAAGTAATTAGAATTTAAATTAAAAATCAATATTATACAACTAATTGGAGATAAAGTCATTAAAATAGGAGTTAAAAATCAAAGTAGAAAAAAGAACAAAACAAAAAGAAAGCAAAACCTACACTTTGACATTGGAGTTGGAAGTGGTAGAAAGAAAAAATGGAACAAAGACGCACGTTATAGGTTAGGAGATTTGGATTAAAATAAAATAAAAATTAAAGGGTAAAATAAAATTGTAAAGTAACAAGTTAGGACAGTAAAAAAAAGTAATCAATCCTTATCATATTAAATTAGTTGTTTCAGAAAATGGGGTTTTTAATTGTTTTGAAATAATAGATTTAAGAAAATTTTATTTTGTATCTCATATAACTTACACTAATTGTATGAGGTAATATTTTTGTCTTACAATTTTGTGGACCCAGATTTCTGTAGACCCAAAAATGGAAGATTGAGGTCCACAAATTCGTAAGACAAAAAGGAACCTCATACAACTAGTGTGAGTTGTATGAGACTCAAAATAAAACTTCTCATGGATTTAACAATTGAATACAATTAATTTTAACGACTTGGAGAAGGCGTATGACAAGGTCCCAAGGGAAGTGCTATGGAGGTGCCTGGAGGCGAAGAGCGTGCCAGAAGCCTACATCAGAGTAATCAAGGACATGTACGATGGAGCTAAGACTAGGGTTAGGACGGTAGGCGGTGACTCAGACCATTTCCCGGTGGTTATGGGGCTCCATCAAGGATCTGCGCTCAGCCCTCTCTTATTTGCTTTGGTGATGGATGCTCTAACTCGTCATATCCATAGGGATGTGCCTTGGTGTATGCTATTCGCTCACGACATAGTCTTGATAGATGAGACGAGAGTCGGTGTTAATGAGAGGTTGGAAGTTTGGAGACGGACACTCGAGTCAAAGGGTTTCAAACTAAGCAGGTCTAAGACTGAATACCTGGAGTGCAAGTTTAGCGCGGAGCGAAGCGAAGATGAAGCTGGAAGGGAAGTGAAGCTTGGTTCCCAGGTCATCGCCAAGAAGGACAGTTTCAGATATCTTGGGTCGGTAATTCAGGGAGACAGAGGGATTGACGGGGATGTCACTCACCGTATAGGGGCCGGGTGGACGAAATGGAGGCTTGCTTCGGGAGTCTTGTGTGACAAGAAAGTGCCACAGAAACTCAAGGGGAGGTTTTATAGAGATGTGGTAAGACGAGCCATGCTGTATGGGGCGAAGTGCTGGCCGATGAAGAACTCTCATGTTCAGAGAATGAACGTCGCGGAGATGAGGATGCTCAGGTAGATGTGCGGGCTTACCCGGTTAGATAAAGTTAGGAATGAAGTTATTCGGGAGAAGGTGAGGGTGGCCCCAGTGGATGAGAAGCTGCGAGAAGCGAGACTCAGGTGGTTCGGGCATGTGCGGAGGAGAAGTCCTGATGCCCCGGTGAGAAGTTGTGAGCGACTGGCGGTGGTCGGCGTGAGGAGAGGCAGAGGGAGGCCTAAGAGGTATTGGGGAGAGGTGATTAGGCATGACATGGCTATGATGCATATTTCCGAGGACATGGCCCTTGATAGAAAAGTCTGGAGGTCTAGTATCGGGGTTGTAGGATAGGGGCTCCTAGAATTTTTTGTACTCCTTTTCCGGGGTGGGGTGAGGCTTGTCAGGGCGACTCATAGATGATTCGTGCATTGGATTGTGTCCCCCTTATGGTAGTTATTTATGGTAGTTACTGTTTGATATTACTACATGTCATTTTATGTATAATTCTTATGTTTAGATAACTATTTATGCGATTTCTGCCGGAACTCTTTTGTTTTTATTTTTGTTGTTGCTTTCCTTTCCCTTCTCTAAGCCGATGGTCGATTGGAAACAGCCTCTCTACCCTTTTGGGTAGGGGTAAGGCCTGTCTACATATTACCCTCCCCAGACCCCACCTTGTGGGACTATACTGGATAGTTGTTGTTGTTGTTGTTGTTTAATTTTAACGAAATAATTAAAACAAATTATTATTTTCAGATAACAATACAATATGATACAATAGATAACAACCATCCAAACAAGATAATTATTAATAGAGAGAAAATACCTATATGAATAGACTAAAAAGTTTAAATTAAATTTTATCAAATATAACATAAATCTAACAAGAAAATATTGCTTTATCGTATGAAACGTAGGGACTAGGAAGTAAATTTTTGAAAATGCGAAAATTATGATATTATCTGTTAGACGTGAGAAGCATGTTGTAACACGTTACAAAAGTTAAGATGTCCTAGTCAAACACTACATCCAGAACCTTCCCCCTAATAATCATAAAATAATTCCAATAATAGCTGTCCATGTATTTGCGGACCTAATTCCTCCTCAACCTCTTTGCCGCCTCTTATGGTTATAACTCATCTACCGTTAAATATCTTATGGTAAATTAATTTTAGCCGTCCGATCCTTCTGTACTCTCAATAAATAATGACCTCCTCCTGACATACAAACCTACCTTTTCCTTCTATGACCAATCTCTGTGTTCTCGAGATCTTTTCTGCGTAGTTTAGCTTCCTAAAATTTCATGCTCAGATCTGTGTAGATCGTTCTTCGATCTATCTTTTGAATATGGTTTTGCTTTATTTCCATAAAAGCTTGGCGATTGACAAATCGAGCGCTGGAATCGTTCGATTTCCGTCAGCGTGTTTCCGCCGGTTGACAAGGAGCTGTCGATCTGATGCTTTTCGCAATGATTCGACGGAGCTGAGCATCAGATCTGTTTGGTCTTCAGAGATATGTTGAGGTTGGAGCAGTAGTTTGAGCAACCGAGGTGTTATTTTACCGAGGCTTCAACTGTTGTTTGCTAGAGCTTTATCGGTGAGTTAAATATGCTTGTTGGGTTTGTTTATTTGGAGAAGATGTGTTGAGCAATTTATGTTTGTTGAAAATAAGCTAATCTGTTTACATATTGCAGATCTGGATAGAGATGCAAGGACTATTGGATCGGTGCTGCCGTTGTTTTGCATCAAACGGTTTAGACTGGTAATCTTCGATCGACGGTTGAATCAGCTTCTATGATGGTGTATTTAAGGTTATAATAGTTTAACTTATTGTCTACAATTATTTAAATTGCTCATATGCGTTAGTTTTTTATTTATGCATGCATATGTACGAGAGGATGAAAGATTGAGCGACGTTGTGAGTTATGAGAGGAAAAAGTGAGGTATTTATTGTCATGTTACCAGGCCTTTGCCATGTTGGGTGCGCTCGCATGGCAGGTCAAAAGTACATAATAAAAGTATTTATTTTGGGTGTTGGAGAGGAGAAGGCACGGGGTTTTGCCCGGCTCTCCTCTCTTTGCGTGTCTCGTGTCCCTTTTGGCTCTGCTCTTTCTTTTTCCTGCGTCCAACAACTTTGCGTCGATCAGTGGTTACTTGTCGTTGAATAGGCCTTGGGGATACTTTTGTGTATTTTGAAGTGAGGCCTATTCAAAGACAAGTAATGTTGATGTGCTATATGCTCCACGGCGATGGATACAAGCAACGTTTCTACTGCAGCACGCCACTAGAGGTACAATATCAATTCTCTTAGTTCAAGTTAACTTTCACATTCGTTATAACATTTATCAATTCTAAACTGATTGCCTTAATTAACTTATAGCCATATAGAAACTTCTAAACAGCAATTCTGAAAAAAAAATTACGGAGGCTGAAATGGTCACAGGTTGGACTTTTATGTTAAGCACACCTGCACCTCTATGGAAGCAACTTTAGAATATATTTTTGGCCGCTGTTAATTGGCTTGCGAAGTTGCCAAATTTTAATCCAGAGCACCTCATAATGTTCCCATTAAGTGGAAAAAATTTTACGCTCCTAAATAAGATGTCACTTAATAATGGAGATTACACCTTTTTTGGTTATGGTAAGCTT
Source organism: Nicotiana noctiflora (assembly GCA_032618575.1). Taxonomy (NCBI): domain Eukaryota; kingdom Viridiplantae; phylum Streptophyta; class Magnoliopsida; order Solanales; family Solanaceae; genus Nicotiana; species Nicotiana noctiflora. Next base: position 206,232 of record JASVEL010005202.1, on the reverse strand, counting down.
AAGTTTCATTTAATAAAAACTGCGTATGGGACCATCTAGTAGGTGTGATTGGGCACGGAGCATAAAATTAGAATTGGTAATGCAAAGTTGTATCTGAACTGTGTATTCTCTATTTAGGTTCGATCTCATTTTTTAATCTTAAAGTTTACCCAGATATTGAAGAGGCTATAATCAGTATTGATATTGGAATAGTAATTGGTTTATTTATCCATATGGTGGATAAACCAGCGGAATTTATCAAGCTATCATCGTATGAAATTGCGAAAAACCATTGTGTTGGGTCTCACAATCTCGAAACCTGAATGTTCCATTTTCATTAATTCTGCATATTCAACTTAATTTGGGTTTCTCCTTTTATATATACCTGTTCTTTGATTACTTGGTCAATGATACTGTGTTACTTAGTGTTCATGAGTTACTCTGTTTGGTTAGAGTCTAGTCGGAGCTTAGCTGTATTCTCCTGGTTGATGATGTAATAGTTTCATTCCTGTGGAAGTTTTTTGTTGTACCTTATTTGTAGTTCTCGGAGGGGTACCTTGTGTAGCCAGGTTTGGAACTTTGTCCTTAAAAATAATTCAGTGTATACCATTAGAGTTGATGCATATCAAATGATGATGGGTGGCTGTGCCTTCGAATTAGTGGGAGGTGCGTTGGAGCTGGCTGAAGTTGAAATTTTTGGTGCTGCGTTTGACACATATGCTGCTTCTAGTTAATGTGAAGCTTTGTTTACTGTGTCCATCAAGAAATGGAGCTGCTGCTGCTGTTGAAGATTTGTTAGCTTGTGTTTGTGGTGCTTCCTGCACGACGTTTGTTGTCTGCGTGATCAGCAGGTTAACATCGCTTGGTTTTACTAGCCTTCATCCAAGATCAATTGTTGACTGAAGATGTCAGAGTTTGTTGCTGTTGCTGGCTTGTGTCTGTGGTTATCATTGTGTTTTGAAGCTGTGCTTTTGTGTATTCATCAAAAGTATAAACACCTGTTGGTTTTGCAAGCAGGTTCATCAAAACTGAAATGTCTGACCGAAGATGTCAGTCTGCATGTCCAAAGGAGTTTAAAGAAGGCGCATTTTCTGTGCCTTCACTAGTTCCTAATTTGAAAAGTGAAGCTGGCTCGTTTAAAGAGTAGATCTGGCATTTCTTTTTGGAAGTATTTTTTCAGGAAAACGTTTACCGTGTTGTTGTGCTTTCTGGCATTCTGAGGTAATTCATTTTGTTTTCATCTAAAGAGTATAATTTTCTGCAGTTTTATTATGATTCTCGCACCCAGTGCTCATGCACATTAAAAAGTATCCTTGTCTTAGTTGAATCTCATTATTAGCTATAGTTTTTTTTTTTTGTAAAATTTATTTTAATTTTAGCTATATGTTTAAATCTGTGAGCATATTTAAATTTTCTCTCCTTGCAGGGCATGGATAATTGCCTGCCTCCGAACTGGAGCGTTTGTCATGTTTGTAAGGATGTTAGACAGTTGCAGTTTTTACACTGGCAGTGTGCTGTTGCAAATCTGTCTGTTCTACAGTGTCTAGTTAGAAGATCTCTTTAGTATGGAGATACTGTTGGAGATACCGTCAATTCCACTTTGATAATTTGGTTTCACATGGCCTTTGTATTTAGTAGTAAAAGAGAACTTGCATGCAGTTTCCATTGTCGCAATATTTATTGACCGAGTATGGATGGGTGTTGTGGTAGTCTTGGCAGTACATGTTCATCTTTTTAAAAAGTTATTGAACTTGAGAATGTTATAGATTATTATTATTATTATTATTATTATTATTATTATTATTATTATAGTTTCCGTGTGCAACTAGTTATTGTTAGGTACTAAATTAGCGTAGCCTCCTGGAATTACCATGGGATGATCCGAACATTAGTGACTATGTTAATGCGTTGCTTCTATTTGTCGTCTCCGTCAGATTTGTGATAAACACTGTTCCTATTTTTTACCACTAAAACAAGGTAAAAGGTTCTTCTATTCATCTTTATTTTAAAAAAAGCAACATTTCATATTTAATACTCCCTATGTTGCAATGTATATTTACTTATTTTCTGTGGAATGCATCTCTTATGGATTTTTTTCTATCTTTATATGATTATTTATGCCCACACAAAAAGGTTTTTTCTCCTCGTCCAATATAATTTAATTCGAATGTCACGGATTGCTGTTTTGGATGGATCTAAGAGCTCGGTTTATGGGTTGAGCGCTCGATGCCATTGCATCGAGAGGTCGGTGGTTCGAATCCACCTAGATCCCTAATTTGAACTGTAGACTAGCATTTTATGTTTACCTTTGATTTTTTTTGGTTTGTTTGTAACTAACACTGTGAAATTGCTTGTATGACCATGTAACTACAGATACTTTAAAACTAGTACTGACCATTGGAAGATGTACCTTTTATTGGAAGTGTGGTATTATGTTTATTTCTCTTTGTGATTAATGTATTATCACATATTTGAAATATTTTCTCCTGCAGCTGGTAAAGTGGTAATTGCAGTAATGGTACTAACAATTAAATGCGAGGGTTGCTACTTATCAAATTTTCTTGATCACAGGAACATCTTTGAGGCTCAAAAGTATAAAATATTCAGTTGGAAGTTCAATTTTTAAATGTCTAGTAATGTAATCTTCATACTGTGGCACTAATTTTAATCTCTATATTTCTTGATTGAGTTGTTATTAGGTATTGCTTTCTGCCTAGTATTCTAACAGCTTACTTTTTAATTCTCGGATGATTCAAGCGTTGGAGTATTGTGGTTGTACCTACAAAATGAATAGGAGCTCCATTTACTTAAAAGTATAAGAATAGCATAAAGGTGTTGTAAGTATTATTTCCTAGCTTACAGTAAATAGTTAATCTCAAAATTTGTACTGTACTTCGTTTTTGAGAAAAATATAATATTTAAATCTACTTATAATATATTTCATGTATAAACGGAACAAAGTTCACATTTTCCATTTAATTTTGTTTGATTTAAGATCTAATATGATCAACGAAAATACATGGGTTTTAGAATAACACAAGTGTTAACTATTTTTAAGTCGAAATATATTCATCTAATTATAAAAATGTGAAAAATCCGAATTAATCTTGTTATTAGACGTGAAGTTCACGTTACAAAAGTTAAGATGTGTACTAGTCAAACATAAAACAATACACTTATATTCCGTTTGACCAAACTAATTTATGTTTTTTTAATTAATTTAAAAAATATTTTTGAGTAATTATTAATGTTTGATCAAGCTTTTAAAAATTATAAAGTATATTTTTAATTTTTTTTTGCTTTTATAAAATTACTTCTGCTTATTTTTAAAAATATTTTTTTTCCAAAGCTTGACAAAATACCTTAAATTTTAGTCAAAAATGTTTTCGGCCAAAAACTAAATACTTTTGGCCCTAAAAAAAAATTGTATTATTCCATTTACGCCGTCCAAGTATTTGCGTACCCTATTCGTCGTCAACCTATTATCCTAAATTAATCTGAGCCGTTGGATCCTTCTAAATTCTCAATAAATTACGACATCCTCCATCATGCGTTCATACCTCTTCCTTCTATGCCTAGTATCTGTTTCTCCAGGTCTCCTTTTCGTAGTCTATCTTCTTCAAATTTCATGTTCAGATCTGTGTAGATCGGTTTTCGATCTACCTTTTGAATATGGTTTTGCTGTGTTTCTATAACAGCTCGGCGATTGACTAGCCGAGCGGTGTAACTGTTCGATTTCCGTCGACTGTGGCCGTTGGTTGACGAGGAGCTTGTAGATCTGGTGCTTTTCACAATGGTTCGATGGAGCTGAGCATCAGATCTGTTTGGTCTTCAGAGATTTGTTGAGGTTGGATCAGTAGTTTGAGCAACCGAGGTGTTATTTTACCGAGGCTTCAACCGGTGTTCACTAGAGCTTTACCGGTGAGCTAAATATGCTTATTTGAGTTTTGTTTATTTGGAGAAGATGTGTCAAGCAAGTTATGTTTGTTGAAATCAAGCTAATCCTTTTACATTTTACAGATCTGAATAGAGATGCAAGGTGTGCTGCCGTCATCTTGAGTCAATTGGTTTGGACCGGTGATCATCGATCGGGGATTGAAATCAGTTAGCCTGATGGTGTATCTAAGGTTATAATAGTTTAATTTGATGTCTATAATTATTTGAATGGCTCATGTGCATTAGTTTTTCATTTTATGCATGCATATGTACGAGAGAATGAAAGATTGAGAGACTTTGTGTGAGATATGAGAGGAAAAAAGTGAGGTCTTTATTGTTCATGTTACCAGGCTTTTGCCATGTTGGGTGCGCTCACATGGCAGGTCAAAAGTACCTAATAAAAGTATTTATTTTGGGTGTTGGAGAGGAGATGGCACGGGGTTTTGCTCGGCTCTCCTCTCTTCGCGTTTCTGCGTCCTTTTTTATTTTTTTCCTGTTCTTTCCTTGCTCCTGCGTTCAACAACTTTGCGTCGATCAGTGGTTACTTGTCGTTGAAAAGGCCTTGTGATTACTGTTGTGTATTTTTGAGGCGAGGCCTGTTCAAGGACAAGTAACTCATGTTGATTTGCTCAACACGACTATGGACACAAGCAACGTTTCTACTGCAGCATGCCACTAGAGGTACAATATCAATTCTCTAAGTAAGTTAACTTTCATATTTTTCATAGTAACATTTATCTATTCTAAATTAATTGCCTTAACTATAACGCATACACCAATACTCATATAAGGACCTCCAGATAGCAATTCTGGAAATATTTTAAAAAGCTGAAATGCTCACAGGTTGGACTTTTATCTTAAGAACTTGCACCTCTCTATGGAAGTCACTTTAGAACATATTTTGGCCGAAGTTAATTGGCTTGTGAACTTCCCATTTTTTTCCAGAGCACCTCATAATATTCCCATGAAGTGGTTTAATAAAATTTATGCTCCTAAATAGGAACCCTAATGCATGATGTTCCATGAAAATGGTAATTACACCTTTATTGGTTATGGTAAGCTTATGTTCTAATAAACTCTGAAAATGGAACCTTCTTAGTTGCGATTGGTCATGGAGCATAAAATTAGAATTGGTGTAGCAAAGTTGTAACTAAACTGTATGTTATTCTCTAATAAGGTTTGATCTCATTGTTTAAGCCTAACGTTTCCCCAGATATTCAATAGTCTAAAATCTGTGGTGATATTGTTGTAGTAATAGGTTTATTCAACTATATGGTGGATAAAATAGCGAAATTGAACATGCTGGGTTTTTATGAAATGTTGCGAAAAATCATGGTGTTGCCATTACAAAAAAAGCTCGTGAAACTTGAAATTTCCATATCCATTAATTCTGCATGTTCAACTTAATTCGGGATTCTACTTTTATATATACTCTTTGTTTACTTTGTAAATAATAGTATTGAGTTATTTAGTGTTCATGAGTTATTGTTTATAAGTAGTCATGCCTTCTTTGGCAAGAGTCTAGTCGGAGCTTAGCTGTGTTCTCCTGATCTATGATTTAATAGTTTCATTCCATTGGAAGTTCTTTGTTATGGTACCCATGTTGTAGTTTTTTGGGAGGGGTACCTTGTGTAGGCAGGTTTGGAACTTTGACCTTAAAAACAATTGTGTATTCCGGTGAGATTTGACCCGTAACATATGATGATGGGTGGCTTTTCCCTCCAATAAGCTGGAGGCGCATTTTGTGCTGACTAGTGCTGAAGTTGATAGCTTGTGTTGCGCTCTCTGCACGAGGTACTTTTCTCCGGGATACTTCACTTTGGTGAGGAATTTGTGAGACCCTAAGCGTGTTGCTGTTACTGGTTTGAATCTATGGTTTTCATTATGTTTGAAGCTTTGCTTTTGCGTGATGAGCAAGTCTCAGACATTGGTTGGTTTTACAAGCCATTTCATCCAAGATGAAGTGTTGAGGGAAGATGTCATAGCTTGTAGCTGTTGCTGGTTTGGATCTGTGGTTTTCATTATGTTTCCGAGCTGTGCTTTTGTGTAATCAGCAAAAGCATCAACACCAGTTGGTTACGCAAACAGGTTCATCCAAGATGAAGTGTTGACGGAAGATGTCAAGTCTGTGTCTTCACTATTTTCTGAATGGAAAAGTGAACCTAGCTCGTTTGAAGAATTGGTATGGTATTTCTTTTTGGAAGTATTTTCTCAAGAAAACCTTGTAGCAAGCAACTGATATAGTCTAGAACTGTGTTGTGCTTGTGCTTTCTGGCACTCTGAGGTAATTCAAGATGAAGTGTTGACGGAAGATGTCAAGTCTGTGTCTTCACTATTTTCTGAATGGAAAAGTGAACCTAGCTCGTTTGAAGAATTGGTATGGTATTTCTTTTTGGAAGTATTTTCTCAAGAAAACCTTGTAGCAAGCAACTGATATAGCAAGCAACATATTTCATATGGTTTCATCTGCCAAAACTGTATAATTTTCTGCACTACTATTATGTGGTAGAATTTATTCAGACACCTAGTGCTCTTGCACATACATAAAATATCGTTGTCCTGTTGGGTCTCATTATTAATTATATGTTTTCTTATGACTTATTTTTATTTATTCTGGTTTTTGATCTTTGTGAGCATAATTAAATTGTATCTCTCCTTGCAGGGCTTGAATATTTAAATTGCCTGCCTGTAAACTGGACCTTTTCTCATGTTTGTAAGAATGTGGACATTGAACAGTTGTTACACAGGCAGTCTGCTGTTGTGAATCTCGACAGTTCAGTCAGAAGGTTGTCTTTGTAGTATAGAGATACAGTTTGGAGAGACCGTTAATTCCCCTTGATAATTTGGTTTCAGATTGGCTTTGAATTAATTAGAAGGGAACTTGCATGCAGGATAAACATTTCTTGACGGAGTACGGTTGGGTGTCGTGGTAGTCTTGGCAGTAGCACATATTTTAATCTTTTTGACAAGTTATTATTGATTCACCACCTTGTTATTGTTGGGGTGTACTAAGTAAGAGTAGCTTCTTGGGAACACCATGGGTCGGTCATTGGATGGTCCTGAAATTAGTGGTTATGTTAATGCATTTCTTCTGATTCTTGCCTCCAACAGATTAGTGATAAAACGCATTTCCTATTTCTCACCACTAAATCAAGGTAAAGGTTTCTCTCCCGATTCATCTTATATTTTAAAAAACATCTTCCTATATTTAATAGTATAATGTAATTGTAACGTCATGAATTGCTGCTGTGTTGTGGATGGATCTAAGAGCTCGGTTTATGGTTGAGCGCTCGAATGCCATTGCATTCGAGAGGTCGGTGGTTCGATTCCACCTGGATCCCTAATGTGAACTGTAGATTATTACTGCGGCTCTTTGTGTTTACTGTTTGCCTTTGATTTTATTTTTGAGTAACTAACACCGTTAAATTAAGCTTGTACGACCATGTAACTACAGATACTTTGAAACTAGTACGACCATCGGAAGATGTGCCTTTTATTGGCAGTGTGGTATTGTGTTTATTTCTCGTGATGTAGTTATTGTATTATCACATATTTGAAATATTTCTCCTGCTGCTAGTTATTGCAATGGTGGAACTAACATTTCAATCCTTAATCTTCTTACAGATTGCTATTTCCGTATGGTCGGAAACACCAAAAAATCAAGTAGAGAGAGAGTGTTGCTACTTCATCAAATTTTCGTGATCATGGTAACATCTTTGGGGCTCAAAAGTATAAAATATTGAGTTGGAAGTACAAAGAGGTGGAATTAATAACATTTTTAAATATCTAGTAAAGTAATATTCATACTGTGGCATTAATTTTAATTCTCTGATCATATTATAGCTTAGTTGGAGTATTGTTGTTGTAGCTGGCACTAAATGAATAGCAGTTCCATTTTCTTGGAGGTATAATTAAATTAGGAAAAAAGGTGCTGTAAATATTAGTATTCCTAGCTTACAATAATATAATAGTTACATCTCAATTATTTTAGCGTACTTCATATCTGAGAAAATTACAATTTTAAAATCTAATTATAATATATTTCACGTATAAATGTAACAAAGTGCACATTTTCCATTTAATTTAATTTAATTTAATATCTAAATGTTCAACGAATCGAAAATAAATGGCATTTAGAATAATTAATTTAAGGAGCAGGTTACGAAAATTTAGATTTCCTAGTCAAAATAAAACAACCATTTCCCTCTGATAAATTTATTCCATTTACAGCCGTCAAGTTTTTCCGTGCCTAACAAAAACGAATAGGAGTGGTTAGTTAAAGTTAGTTTTCTAACAGCTCATTTTTTTATTCTCTGATGATGTAGCTAGTTGGAGTGGTTGTACCTAACAAAATGAATAGGAGTTCCATTTTCTTAAAAGTATAATAGCATAAAGGTGTTGTAAATATTATTTTCTAGCTTACAATAAAGGGATAATTGCATAAAACTACAGTTAGCGTATTTACTTTTCATCCGCATAGCTATCATTTTAAGTTTTCATCGGTATAGCCCATAAAAATCTTATAATATGACATTATGTCTGGATTGAAAACTTTGGATTTTACTTTAGAGATATATATATATATAATTTTTTATTCTTTGCACACAACCAACTTAAATCGATCATATACATTCCTACTGCAATTACAACAATGCAAACCAATTATAACGCAACTTAAAAAAAATTTAAATTTTCTTCTGTCCCAAGTTATAAATAGCATAAACAAAAGAAATGAAAAATAAAATTGAAAAAAATTGCTACAAATTCGCAAGTTGGCAGAGAAATCAACAAAAAATTGATTTTATACATAGATTATTCAAGAAAAAGTAAGAAAAAATTTAATATCAGTTTTAAGTCCACATATGTTTTACATGTATAAAAATGTATAACTTAGTTTAAAATCGTATAAGAAATGTATAATAATTTATTCTACTATTTCACCAAAACAAAAAAGTAAAATTAGTTTTAACTGCACATGTGAAAGGGGAACTTACTTCAAAGAGAAAGACCACCGCACCAAAGTCGAACAGAAATCACGAATAGAAAGAATAATGGTGTATACACTATTTACACACCTAAAATATAACATTATACAATATTATACACTTAGTATATTTTTGTATAATGTTGTATAATATTATATAATGATGTATAATGTTGTATACGAAAACTGAATTTCACCTTAAATTTCCTTTTTCAACCGGTATGATTCTCAAAACCAATGTTAATTATGCTCAATCAACCCAGTACTCTAGATTCAAGTTACTAAAAGTTTTCTCAATATTTTTTGCCTTACCCAAATAATTTCACCGATATTAATCAACACCCGTTTGATTTTTCCATCAAAATACATCTTCCTCAGGTCTATTAAAAAAACTCATAAATTGCAATAGGCTTAAAATCTCAGTCTAGAACTTCTATTTTGAAGAAATTTCAACAAAAATCAAGAACCCAGTTCCGATTTTTAGTCCAGAATTTGAATCTTGAAGAAATTTCAACAAAAATCAAGAACGCAATGCTTTCCCCAATTTTACCTCACCAAATTCATTCTCAAAGAGTTGTAAAGTAGTCCAACTGAACCAAATCTCTAGGTTGAAGCTTCTTGGACTATTATCAATTAATTTCAATTGCACCCACTCAATGTGAGCACGATTCTTTCGTAAATTTTCAGATCTGAAAAGCTTCTAACTCCCTCAACTTAATTTTTTGTTTGGATATGAAAATCTTGACTTTACAACAAACTTAAGGAGAGGTGACCACTCGAGTGGAGAGAAAAAGATGAGAAAATGTAGAAGAGATGAGTGAAGATCGTTTAGGTTAAAGATTGAAATTTTTATTTCATGATATATACAATATGGGCCCCAGCATGTAAAATCCCAAAATATGGGCTCTTTATGGTTATAGAACTAGGTCGGGTGATATACAGTGTAATTGTTTCTACAATAAATAGTTAAATCTCAAATTTTGTTTTGTACTTCATTTTTTGAGAATAATATAAGTTTAATATATAATTATAATATGTTTCATGTATAAATAGAAAAAAAGTACACAGTTTCCATTTTAATTATATTTGATATAAGATCCAATATTTTCAACGAATCCGAAATACGTGGCATTTAGAATAATTAAAGGATTACAAAGTGTAATTATGTTTAAGTCGAAATATGCTCATCTAATTATAAAATTGTGAAAATTCTGAAATCATCTCGTTATTAGACGTGAGAAGCACGTTACAAATTAAACTTTTTAAAAACCGTACCAATCATGCCGGTTTCTCTTCGATATCAGTACAGTTCGGTTAACTTTTAATATTTTTTAAATATCATTTAAAAGTCACTAGTAAAAGCATAATACAATAATATACCTACTTTTATAGGACTTATCAAAATTCTCCGGATATTTTTACTATTTAAAGGGTGATGAATTAACTAAGAGAGCATGAAAGATGATAAAATATAGATCCATCAACTATTCTATAGCAGCGTAAAAGAAACTAAGCAAAGACAAAGAATATATAAATCACACCAGTCAAAAGATATTAAGCAAGCTCGGACTCAAGAATAAAGTCTATAGAAGATTAAATAATTAAAAATATAAATTTAAATCGTACGAAGGGAAACATATTCAATATATTATAATTTGCTACTCATAATTGCTAGATTACCTTGTGTCTTGCTAATGAATATGCTAGAAATAATTTAATTTCAATAGATGTAGTATAATAAGTTTAGAAATTAGAATTTTGAGTTTAATTAATTGTTGGCGTGTCCCATTTTATAATTTCAAGAGTCCAAGGAAAAAATTAATGTGTTATTATTATTAATCCTAATATATAAATATATATTTTTCATAGCAATTTATTAGGTACGTTTCGGTATTTTTTCGGTTTATTTTCATAAAATAAAAACCCACTCTAATTGTCTGTATGGTTATAAATTTATATAAAAACTTGTAGTTTTATTTAAAGAAAACCTAAAAAACGGTTTGATTCGGTATGATTTGATAGGTTTAGTCCATTTTTAAATATCTATTGATACCCCTACTCTCTTCTACTGTCACATTATCTTATCCTGATTTAATCATGTTGAATTCACTTATGCATGAAGCTCTGCCAAGGACATTGAGCTGAATTCCTCTATTAGTTGTAACGAGAGAAAAATATTGCAGAGAATGAATCTTAGGGAATATTAAGAGGAGAAAGAAAGTGTAATATTTCAATCTAATTATGAAATGCATCTGTACGTGTATATACAGTGTAAAGAAACAAAATTAACTCTGTTGCCTAACTACAGTTAACGCTAATACTAACTTTAGTCACTCTAACTCTACTCTAGTGTAAGTTAATCATAACTAACAAACTGACAGCTAATAGAGCTAATAAAGCTAACCACCACTACCACTACTAATCTTATCAATCCCCTTCACTTTTTGATTGCACTCTATTTGGAAATACGGGAGGTTAGGAGGTCTAGTATCAGGGTGGTAGGATAGGGGCTTCTAGTTTTTTCGTTCTTCTTGTCCGGGGTGGGTGAGGCGTGGTAGGGCCTCCTATAGATGATTAGTTATGTTGTGTTGTGGTAGTCATTTCTGGTAGTTACTGTTATGATATCATTGCATGCTTGCTTATTTATTGGTATTTATGTCTCTTATGTTTAGATAATTTTTATGCGTTATATGCTGGAGTGACTAATGCTGTTTTTGTTTTTGTTTTTGTTTGCTTTTCCTTTCCTTGCGCCGAGGGTCAATTGGAAACAGCCTCTCTACCCTCTCGGGTAGAGGTAAGGCATGTCTACATATTACCCTTCCCAAACCCCACCTTGTGGGAATATACTGGGTTGTTGTTGTTGTTGTTGTTGTTGGTTAGCAAATCAGGTAGTATAAGAATTTAATACCACTTTAAAACTCTATTTAGTTAGCAAATTAGGTGTAAGTTATACCGGTGTTAAGTTTAACACCGGGATAACTTATATCTCATAAAATGTGGAGTAATTAGCACCGGTATAACTCATACCTTCCTTTTAGAAATTATTCAATTGTCATTTTTAATACAACGTACCAAACAATGAATAAACAACAATCCCAGCACAACTAATCCCAGCATAACTTATCTCATTATAACTTATACCGGTATAACTCATATTCCAACCTAACGACTCCTAATCGGGTAGAAACTGGCTTAGCTTCCCCAGTGCCAGCAATCAAATCAAGGGAATACTTTGTTTGGTTCATTAAAATCCCAGCTTTGCTTCGGGCAAATTCTATGCCCAGAAAGATTCTTGAACTTCTTCCGTAGGTTATCTATAGCAATTGAATTATGTGTAGGTCATTTCCATTCACTAAGAGGTCATCCACATAGAATAAAATAACAACTAAGATTGAACCTCTCTGTTTAAACAAAGAGTAGTCAAAATGTGACTTTGAACAAAGCCCAATCTTCAAACAAACTAAAGATTAGGAGAATATGAGTATTCAATCCCTAATTTAATTCTCCAATTTTATGCTTGTCCGTTTCTAAAATTCAGATTCGTACAAATAAATTGCACACATTTAATAAAATTTTCAATCTTATAAGTTCAGACGATTTCATGGCAATAACATATATATATCACCATGTATACCAATGTATATCACTAATTAATCTAACCTGCTAGTGCGTGGGATTGAAGTTCGATTGTAATTTGTAGCTTAATTGGTATTTTTGATATTGGTACAATTTCTCATTCAATTATAGCTTAATTGATTTTTGCAGAAGATTTGTAGAAGTTTTAGTTGTTTTTTATTTGTGAAAATAGAAAACAAAGCATCTACAATCAGAATACAAATAATCTATAATTTATCTACAAAATATCTACAAACTGGGTACATTGAATTTTAATATCCCAATTCCCATTCAATTATAGCTTAATTGGTATTTTCGACATAATTGTATTTTTTGCATAAGATTTTGTAGAAATTTTAGTGGTTTTGGATGTGTGAAAACAGAAAATACTGTATCTACAATTAGAATACAAATATTCTACAATTTATCTATAAAATATCTACAAACTAGGTATATTAAATTTTAATATCCCAATTCCCATTCAATTGTAGTTTAATTGGAATTTTCGACATAATTACGTTTTTTGCAAAAGATTTGTAGAAGTTTTAATCTTTTTTTAATTTGTGAAAATAGAAAAAAAAAGCGTCTACAATTAGAATACAAATAATCTACAAACTGGGTACATTAAATTTTATATGCCAATTCCCATTCAATTGTAGCATAATTGAGATTTTTGACATAATTATATTTTTTCAGAAAATTTGTAGAAGTTTTAGCCGTTTTTTATTTGTGAAAACAAAAAATATAGCATTTATAATCAGAATACAAATAATCTACAATTTATCTACTATTTATCTATAACTTCTGCAGTGTCGTCTTCTTCTTCTTCTTCTTCTTCGAGTTTCAATATGAAATTCAGTCAAAACCAAGTCTAATCTTCACCAAAACCCCTCAAAATTGAGATATAAACTCCAAACTATATTCCCGATTATTTTCAACAACACCTAATTCAAATAATAATTTTTGAAAAGTCAAATTTGTATTCAAAGCTTTCAAGATTTTTAATGGTTGTCAATGGTAGAATTACTGCTCTCTTTTCATTTGCTTTGTATTACTGAAATTTGCGATTGAGAAATAGAGAGAGATGTAGAGAGAATGTTAACGAACAGAGCTTTTGCAGAACTGATTTCTACAATTTAAAATTTAGCTTCTGATTTCGACGAACTGAGGTTTTGATTTGTGTCTTAAGCGAAAATAACAAAGAACAGATCTGAGCTTTTGAACGGATTTGATTTTGATAAATTGAGCTTTTGAATAGATTTGATTTGTGGCTAAATCAATTAGAACATTCTATTCTTGAATTTTAGCACGCCTAATTAGGAAGATTCAGCTACTAATAATTAGTATTTAATGAATGGTATAATAATTGTAGAAAAAATATGAACATGGCGGGTAAATTAGACATATTTTTGATAATAAAGTTTCATATATGGTATAGGAAGAAAAAATCTCTAATTTTATACTAACCTTAAGAGGGCTCTCAATTCGTTAGAAGTGGGCCAAAACACCTTGGCCTGTCTGTGCTATAATTAAGTCTAGAGAAAATCTCACTTGATACCTATTATTCCTAAATTATTTACCCTTTAATGTTTAGGCCCAAACTATTTACTACTCCTACCCATGAGGCCCAAACTATTTACCTGTTTTTTTTGTCACGACCCCAGTTCATCCTCCATGAACATGTCGTGATGACACATAGTCCCTATGACTAGGTAAGCCTAATAACACGGAAGATAAACCATAGTTGCAGAAGAAAATAAATAAAACTAAGTTGGTAAAATAAACAATGTTTAAGCTGCCGCTCGGCACATACCACAACAATTTTCAAAGCTAGCAAATCTCATGGTCATGTTGACAACTAACTGGGGGCGTACCTCCCCCTTTAGCAAAATCAGGAGGAATTCGTCTCTAAAAGGAGTGTTCAGCTACGTGTATGCTTGTGCAAGTATTTTTAACAAGAATTCTACCAACTAGAAAACATTAAAAGGAGAACGGACCGCACGTACAAATGTTTCCTCACAACTCCCAAGTGGTAACACTCATACAGGGAAGTAACCCACAATCACAATAATAAACAAATAGGAATGCTTCCACCGGCCGTCACAATTCCATACAATTAATCTCTGACATAGCCCACCTTATTACGCCACATGTGTAATTAATAATATAATAAGCATCGCCTTATTTCGCCACATGTGCATAATAATGTTTCCACCTTATTCCGCCACATGCGCAACCCACATATAAGCATATAATATATCCCGCCTTATTACGCCACATGTGCAAACATCAATAACAATAATAGAACGTAAAGACCTCTCGCAACCCTTAAAATACAACCACACGGCAGAAACCTTATGTATCACAGTAGCAACAACCGCACAACAAAAACCTCGTGCATCACCATATCAATAGCCGTACGGTAGAAACCTCGTGCATCAAATCTCAAGTACAACACATCAAATGACAATATATACAAGAACAAAGCAAGAGAATCAACTCAAGAAATTTCGTTTACTAAAAGACGGTACAACTAACTCACAAAGAATAACCGTAAAAAGAAAATACTAAGCGCAATACGAACAACTCAACAAGGAAGAGATAATACGAAACAATAATTCCATAATACTCAGTTCAACAACAAGGAAGTTAACATAAATCAAATAATTACGACAAGCAGCTAGGAATGATAATATGACTACAGAAGGGTAAATGTCTACAGTTAAAAAAGTAAAAGTCAATTAGACAACAAGAATAACCAAAAAGGGAAAATAAATTTCAGGTAGGTCATGTAGAGATAAAACTAATAACATGGAACTCAATCGTATCAAGAATAACTTCATTCGGTGATCATAAGGATCTAAGAACCTAAAAGGGGTAATTTTCCACAAATAAATCCAAGCACGCACTCGTCTCCTCGCGCACAAGGAGTACAATCAACAAAGAAGACTCAAATCCTAAGGGGAAGTCCCCCAAACAAGGTTAGGCAAGATACTTACCTTAATCCGGCCAATTCAATACCCAATTTAGTTTTTTTGTTACCAATCATCAGTGCTTGGCTCAATCTAGCCAAAAATAACTTGAATACATAAAACAATGCAAGAGAAAATAATTTCAATTGACAAAACTATGATTCTTATATAACTTACAAAAAGTCAACAAATGTCAACTCCCTAGGCCCGCAACTCGGAACCCGACAAAATTTACAAAAACCGAACACTCATTCCACTGCGGGTTCACCCACACAATAAGTAATCTCATTCCGATTTGGTCATTCAAATCATCATTTTACATTTTTAAAAGATTTCACAATTTTTCCCAAATTTTCCTTTAGATTCTCATGAATTTGATGTTAAATCTAAGATATAATCATAAAATATATTTTGAAATGGATTAGAGACACTTATCCAATGATTAGGTCGTGGTCAATGAGAACTTATAATCGGGGACCGACAAACTGGAAAAACTGCTATTGCTATCGATACCATATTAAACCAAAAGCAAATGAACTCAAGGGCCACCTCTGAGAGTGAGACATTATATTGTGTCTATGTAGCGATTGGACAGAAACGCTCAACTGTGGCGCAATTAGTTCAAATTCTTTCAGATGGAAAAGTTTGGGTCTTTGAAAAATCACCTATGGAGGTTTAGGGTTTGAGAAAATTAAAAAATGGGTAAAAATCTCGTCAAAAACCTCACTTAACAGGCCTCAGATTGTCGCATTTGCGACCCAAGGTTCGCATTTTTAGAACCCTTGGAAATTGCAAACAAAAAAGGGATGGCAGAAGTCGCATTTGCAACAAAATTCACATTTGCGAACTGGGCATCGCAAATGCGATGAAAAAGTTCGCATTTACGAACACACTAGAAATCCACAATTTTTCCGACACGAAAATGAACATAACTTCCTCGTACTATGTCCAAATTCGATGATTATTTTTCCTATGACTCCATAATTTCGATAAGGATCTAATGGTTCAAACAAAACAGAATTTGTGTCTCATTTGCTCAATGTAGTATCATTGTTTCTTGAAGAAACGACGACAAAGCATCGAAAAATAAGTGCAACATAGCCTAAACCTATCCGAAACTCACCGAGGCTCCCGTGACCCCATCTAATCACACACACAAGTCATATAATCTAACACGAACTCACTTGAAGCTTCCAATCACATAAAAAATTATCGAAATGACAAATCAAACAAAAAATCAAGCTTATGAACTTCCAAATCTTCAATTATCGAATCTCATATCGAAACCTATCAATTAAACTCATAATTATGCCAAATTTGCAGACAAGTCCAAAATAACATAATGGATCTTCTCCAATTCTCGGAATCGCATTCCGACCCTGATGTCACAACAATCAACTGTGGGTCAAACTTCTCCATTACTTCAACTTTTCCAATTTTAGCGAAAATGCCTCAATACACTCTATGGACCTCCAAATCTGAATTCGGACTTGCACCTAAGTCCAAAATCTCCATACCAAGCTGTTGAGCTCATCCACGTCCCATTCCAGAGTCGTTTACCCTAAAGTCCAATTCCGGACAACTTTTCATCGTTAAAACTTCCAAAATAAGGTTCATTCTTCCAATTTGGCTCTAAACCATCCGAATTCTGAATTCCACCATGCACGCAAGTCGATACTCATATTCTGAAGCTATTCCAGACCTTATGCCATTGAATAAATCTTAATTTCTCAAAATGACCGGTCGGATCATTACATCCTCCCCCTCTTAAAACCAATGTTCGTTCTCGAACGTGCTAAGATTCACCTCGAAGTCCTCAAGTCACTGAGTGCACACTTCCAAAATACACCCACGGGTGATACCTCGTTATCCCAATCCCCATAAGCATGACGGAACCATCTCAACTGTAATTTAGCCTTTCTAGCAATACTAATAAGCCTTGAAGCCAGAATTCTCACCTTCCATCCCTTTCCAAAAGACCCGATCCTACATCCATATCCGGTAGCAGTCTCAACCAGCTACTTTAATTCAATCCAACACACACATGGTACAACCACACAACATGACACATCACACATAGGCCCACAATAATATTTCTGGTAGTAATACTTGCCTGAGATCAAATCCGCACCGGCCATAAGCCTCATATTCAATAGGAAATCTTTTCAAACCTCCACAACACTGGCGATGATACAATAACCACGAAAACTACATAACAAACACCCGAATAACCAAATCTCAACCAATACCAACAGGCACACACCCCACAAGCTAAAACTCAAGAAGCATAGAACAAAAACGAACGAATATGGGAAGGAAAAAAAACACATAAGGGAACTATCAAACAAGTCAAACTAGCAAAAATTTTCTAAAACACTAATATGCAAACCTCTAACAAGAAGGAATGAAACATATAAAAGACTCACAAGGATTTTATATTGATATAAACCTCACCGCGAAACACAACCCGGTCTCCACATATCAAATCACCTAAAATTATGAGGGTCCCGCCCTTAACACTAAATCACAAGTAGGGGACACATCAACCCATCTAAAGAATCTCCCTAGATCAATTCCGTCTACAATTTACAACATAGACTGGCTCCTACACCGGTGGAGCATAAAAATCATAGCTCGTAACCAAGAATACTCGGAAGTCACATCAAACCTACCAAAACAGACAATAAAAATTTACTACTAGCCTCATAACTCTCGACAACAGCTAGAAACATACGATAGACATGACTATCACTCATACAACCTCCTAACAGGATAATCACATAGACATAGTTCAAATCATGAAGCGCTCTCATAAATAGAACAAGCAACAATGAAACTCGCCTTGATAAGCAGAACTATGATGAATAACAGATAGTGCCCTCTATAAGAAACTAAATTCGTACCTGAATGACATTAGTTGGTGCACCGGCCTGAAACCTACTATATGAAACACATAAACGAGCCAACCATCCCCCTCTTGGGCACCCTCTACCTGCCCGAATACCTCGCTATGACACATCGATCCGAAGTTTGGGACAATCTCTCACCATATAGATAGTATCTTCACACTCAAAGCACCCTCTCTGATGACAAGGCGATGGGAACTGTGCAGTACGAGTACTTTGAGATCCATGAACAACTGAGTCACCAAGCAAATCCTGAAGCACTAACTGAACTGGCTGACCCACAAAACCTCTACCATGACGCACCCTACCACCGAAATAAGGACTAGTATATCTCATCGGCCTACGAGGCCTCCTCGCCTCCTCAGGCTCTCTCTCATAATCTCGGCTGCTCTCTCTCATATGACCTTGCCTGCCCCCCCTCTCTATCCTCTTGGCAATATTCACCACATGTTGATGTGGAATATCCATCTCCAACTTACGGGCCATGCTGGACCTGATGCTAGGAACGAGCCCCTTAATTAACCGACAAACCTTCTCGCGAATAGTAGAAACCAAGGCTGAGGCATGTTTAGCCAAACCGGTGTAACAGACACCATATTTCGAGACGGTCATAGCACCCTGATGCAAATGCTCAAACTCCATGCGACATGCATCCCTGAGGCTCTGAGGAACAAACTCTCTCAGAAACATATCTGTAAACTGGGTCCAAGTCAGTGAAGCTGCCTCGTCTAGACTGTCTAACTCATATGCGCGCCACCAATCATAGGCGGATCCTCGAAGCTGAAAAGTAGTGAAAGAAACCCCGCTCGATCCAAATATTCCCATAGTACGGAGAATACGGTAACACTCATCAAGAAACCCCAAGGCATTGTCTCACGCTAATCCATTGTACACATGAGGATCGTACTTCTTGAACCTCTCTAGTCTCATCTGCTCCTACTCGGAAGCCACTGCCATGCCCTCTAGCTGAACTAGTGTCGCAGCCGGCATAGGAATAATCTCTAGAACCTGCTCCATCGGCACTCGCTGCTCAGGAGTGGGGGATATGGGAGTCTGGGCCCCTCCCCCAGCTTGAGATATGGCTGTAGTGATGGGAAGCAATCCCGCCCGAGCCAGGGTCTCCTAGATGAACTGTGCTAGAGTCTCCTGAATGGTTGGGTTAGTAGTAGCAGTAGGCGTGTCAGGTGCTTGGACTCCAGGTCGATCTGCTGGTGGTACCTCGGTGGCAGTTTGCGTGGTGCTCTCGCTGCACCATATGTGCGTTCCTCGAACTCTACCCCGACCCCAACCTCTGATGGTTGCAACAGGGGGCACGGGAGCCTGATCACCTCGGGTAGTACATATACTCAGAGGTTTAGAATTGTGTAGGTCAAAATCTCGCACGATAGGGAAATTAAATGAAGTGGAATTTTCCTAACGGAGCCTCTCTCATATAAGTATAAACGTCTCCGTACCTATCCATGAGACTTTAATAAATCGGCTTGTGATTTATGACTCCTATGAACCTAGAGCTCTCATACCAACTTGTCACGACCCCAGTTCACCCTCCATGAACATGTCATGATGGCACCTAGTCCCTATGACTAGGTAAGCCTAACAATGCGGAAGATAAACCATAATTGCGGAAGAAAATAAATAAAACTAAGCTGAAATTTGATAAGTTGGGGGAGACCAACTTATAGCTTTTGGCTTATTTTTAGCTTATAAACACTTAACTTATAAACACTTTTAATTTTACTAAACGCGTAAATTAACCAAAATGTGCTTATAAGCTAGTTTGACCAGCTTATAAGCTTAGCCAAACACCCTCTAACTAGGATGATATTCAGATATTGAACCTATTTAGAAAACCATTTTCCCTACATATGTGATAGGTAGGGGATACAACATTAGTGAAATGTCTTGATCTACAACCACTTGGATTAACCTTTTTCGGCCATTTGTCAATTACTTTAAAATTTCTTTTTCAAATGTCTTTTTGTTGATAGAGTTGGCCTTGAATAGGGAAGGGAAGTATATAGAAATTAATAATGGAAAATGTTTCAAGCCCTAAAAATTGTAGTAGTATTTCATTATTTCAAATAATGAAATTGATTATATACAACTTTAATATTCTTTTTCCAACTTCAAATACTACTTTTTTTAATTTTTTTTATAAGACCTCCACTCTTAATGTTTGGAACAGTCATTGGATTCATAATACTCCTCCTCTTCGACACTATATAAATAGCCCCTTAACCCAAGCTGGCAATATGCTCACCATAAAAGATATTTGGAGGAATAACAATTGAGATCTTTCCAAAATCTCCATGGATCTTGAGGAGAACTTAGTTAACAAAATAAGGGCTTTAACTCCTGCTATAAACAAGTGTGACATGCTTATGTGGTCACTCAATACCAATGGACTTTTTACTACTAAATCCTTGCTATACCCTAATAAAAAACTACCCTATTAATGAAGAAAATTTTATGTGAATTTGGAATCTAAAGTGCCATAATAAACTAAAGTTCTTACTTTAAAAATGTCTTCATAATTGTTTGGTGGAGCTATTCCCAGACTGAGAGCTGAGTGAGGACCTTATTTGAGATATTTTTTTCCTTCCAAAGCATAGACCGTTTACTAGAAGTTATTTAAATCACATTTGGTATCAATATCGATCCTGTTTGCTCCTGCTGCAAATCCCAGAGGGAAATGATTAAGCATATTTACTTAGACTGCCTTGCAATTAGGGATATATGGCTTCAACTAGGATTAGATACAAATAATAGGAATTATAGTCATGATTGGTTAAATAAGCTTAGAGACCACCATACTCCATTAGGAAATGATATCATTAACTGGACTGAGTTCTTTCCTTTTATTATGTGGATCATCTGGATAAATAAAAATAATAATCTCTTTAATAATACCAATAATAAGCTTATAGATCACCATACTCCATTTGGAAATGGTATCATTAACTGGATTGAGCTCTTTCCTTTTATTATGTTGTTCATTTGGATAAATAGAAATAATAATCTCTTTAATAATACCAATAATAAACTGGCTCTTCAGCATACTATTAATCAAGCAATGCAATACAAACTTCTCACTCAAAATGAAGCAATATAGTCCATAAACCTATCTCTACCAATGTCATCTCGACTAAGGCAGCTTCTAACTAAATAAAAAAAACTGAAGTAACAACATTTTCTGAACTTTGAACAAAAAAAGGAGAAATAATGAATAGTAACCTTATTAAATATGCAAATATTTTCCCTCTTCACTTCTAACAACTCTTATGACCAAACTTGAAGGGATATGTCATATGTACGGAAGAAACACAGTCAAGGAAAGGGGGGACCCTTAGTTATTTAATTGGTTTTTGACTTTCCGATAATATTGTGGAAATTTTTGAAATTAAAAGGCACTATGATATGGGCTTTAGATAAAAAACTTGACCTTTAATAATAATTTTATTTTTAAAACAGTAAGAAAATAAAAAAATAATAAATGAATCTATATCTGGACATTTGACTTCTCTTTCTAATCCATGAAATATTCTCTAATTTCAAAAGGAAAAAAAACAAAAAAGTATTTACCAAAATATACTTTGGAATAGATTACTACTCCGATAGATAACTCCCACATTACAAACTAGCGTATGTCCACAATAAATTAATTAATTAATCAACTAACTCAAAGTCAAATTTAGTATTTAAAGTTTATGGGTTCCTATATCAACCTTAAGTAAATATACAAAAAGTAATTAGGTTCACAATCAAATATTTATGAATATTTGATTACATTTTTTAATATATATATATATATATATATATATATATATATATATATATATATATATATATATATATATATATATATATATATATGCCAAAGCTAATGGGTTCACAAAACCGCTCCGTCCGCCCCTGAATTGAATTTTTTTTACATTAGTCTCGACCTACCGCTATCCCTCTCATTTATCATGCTTAATACTCCACCAATTATGCTTTCATGGGTTCGAGTCACCGTGGAGGGGAGTGTGGAAACACTATAGATCCTCCTAATTTGGGAGGGGTAAAAAAAAAAAAATGTTCATATGGGCAAATGTTTGGAACCACATGAAAATCGATCTAATCAAAAGTTTATAATAAGACAGGATATACAACTCCTCCATTAAGTGTAGGATTCGAATATTAGTATATATCACTTAGCACCTTTTCATATTCTTCCTTATTTTTCTTAATAAAAAAGAAAAGAAAAAAAGAATAAAACAACTAGGCCCAACGTGGAGTATTAGGTGAGTTGTACTCCATAAATGATTATAAAAATCATTATTATAGCATTTAAGACTTTTCTTTACCTCCCACCCTAAATATTGCAATATTACCATAAGGGTGTATTCTGGGCCGGTCCCGGGCCTAAACGGGCCTCGCGGTCCCGGTCCTGGCGGTCCCGGTCCTAAACGGTCCCGGGCCTGGCGGTCCCGGTCTTCGCGGTCCCGGTCTTCGTGGGCTTGGTGGGTAAGACCGGCCCGTGACGGGCCTAAGCCCACATGGTCCCGGGCCTGGCGGTCCGGGCCTGGCGGGCTTCGTGGGCTTCGTGGGCTTTTAATAAAAAAAAAATTATTTAATAAGTATATATATGTTAACTATATATATGTTAAGTGTATGTATATATATATATATATATATATATATATATGTATGTATGTATGTTAAGTATATATATGTTTAGTATTTATATATGTTAAATTTATATATGTTAAGTATATATATATAGTAAGTTTATATAAGTTAAGTATATAAGTTAAGTTTATCTACGTTAACTATATATATATATTAAGTTTATATAAGTTAAGTATATAAGTTAAGTTATTTATATATATATATATATATATATATATATATATATATATATATATATATATATATATATATATATATATATATATATATGTATTAAGTACTTATATTAAGTATATATATAAGTTAAGTTATATATATAAGTTAAGTTATATATATATATATATATATATATATATATATATGGTAAGTATTATATAAACTTAATATATATATATACTTAACATATATAAACTTAACTTATATATATGTATTAAGTTTATATGTTATGTATATATATAATATATATTATGTATATATATTATATGTATATGTATGAAATAGATATATATATTGTATTAAGAGATAAATCAAAAACTTGTGTAATAATTTTTATTACTAAAAATGACATATCTTTATTAATCTTCTCTCCCCCAATGGAATGAGCACAACAAGGTACTAATACCACCATTAAAAGAAAAAAAACTAAATAAGATGTGCCAAAGTACAATTTACAACACAATCTACATATCTCTAACAAATCTCATAAATCCTTCAAGATTTGGAGGGGGTTCCGTTGGCGGTGGTGGAAAAGAAGCTTGTTCATCACCACTTCCCGGCGAAGAAGCATCCTCAACAAGCTCTGCAATCATTTCTTCGTAAGCGTCATCCACATCCGGTTGTGATTCTGCAAGTCCAAAGTTTCTTCTTTCCGAGCGGATCCAATCTCTAAATAGCACCGACTTCTCCAAGCTCTCCCTCATAGCTGCTCTATGATCTCCTATTTGAAGTCTTGCTTGACTGAAGGCGCTCTCTGATGCAATTGTTGAAGCTTGAATAGATAATATATCGCGAGCCATCCTTGCAAGAACAGGAAAATGTTTTTCCCGTAACTTCCACCATTCCAAAAGCTCAAAACTCCCGTCTGGATTCTCCTTCTCTAGTCCCTGCGACAAATAAACTTGAAGCTCATTTAGATGGGAAGATTCGTCAAAATTATCTCCTTGAGAACCCCTAAACTCCGTCCAAGATTTAAGTGCCTTCAAGCCCGCGGCTCTTTTGGACGACTGTGAAGTAGACGAAGTAGGGGTTGGAACAGTTGGCCTAGAATTTTGTAAGGCTTGTTGGTATGCATTATAAATTATTTGAGTATTAATTTTAATTGATGCTTTTGCATCTGCAAGAGTACCACGTTCTTCTACTGTAAGATCTAAAGCGTTATAAATATTTGTATACCAAAAATGAGGACCTCCTAATTTCATTGTAGGGTTTAAAATTGCTCGATACACCATAAATAGGAGGGATAGGGAAAAAATATTTTTTAAATTTTTCTTTCATTGCATTTATAGCAAGTTCATAAATAGGCCCACCCTCGTTATAATCCACAAATAATCCACATAATGCTGCAATATAAACTAGACAATTAGAAATAGTTGGATAACAACTTCTTCAAAATTCAAAATTGCAAATTGTTGAAGACTTGAAGACTTGAATACTTCAATTCACCAACTTCACAAAATTTCACAAAATTGGAATAATAATATAAGCAATTGAGAGAGATTGAGAGAGATTAAGATAGATTGATGAATTGGTGAGTTAAAATGAAATAATGAGGGGTATTTATAGTTGAGAATTGGGAAAAAGTGTAATTATATAAAGTTTGGGGTTATATTAAAGTTTGGGGACCATTTGGCTAAATTTTGATAGCCAAAAACGGCTATTTTTGACCTCCAACGGCTAGTTTTTAAATCTGGCCGTTGGGCAAAAAAAAAAAAAAAAAAAAAAATTTTTTTTTTTTTTTTTTACCGTTGGGACCGGTTGGGGCCCGCCAGGCCCGCGAAGACCGGCCCAGGACCGCTACCCGGTCCCGGTCTTCGCGGTCCCGGTCTCGCGGTCCCGGTCTCGCGGTCCTAAGGGTAAGGACCGGCCCGTCACGGGCTTTAGGACCGGTTGAAGACCGGGACCACGAAGACCGGCCCACCAGGACCGTGGGACCGCCAGGCCCGCGGTCCCGGTCCCGGTCCCGGTCCCGGTCCGGGACCGGCCCAGAATACACCCTTATATTACCATACGATTTATGTGGCACGAAAAGATTTCAAGCATATTAAATTTAGAATTTCAATAAATTTTCCAAGTAAATGGCCTGAAACCACTTATTTTACATTAAAAATTACAGAAATCCTACTAAGTGAACCATCAAATATTATAATTGAGTAGTAATATTTCGTCATCCCTAACCATAGATCATATGTTCCAGCCAGAAATCACTTTACCTTCAAAGTGTCTTGGCAGTAGGACACAAATTAAAATTAATCGAACCCCAAGTGAATACTGAATAAAAAAAATAGGAATAAGCTTAAAAAATACTATTTCATCTATTTAATTTATGTAAATTTATTTCATTTTTAATCTATCAAAAAAATAATTTCTTTCCATATTTGAATAATTTATTTT
Organism: Nicotiana noctiflora; assembly: GCA_032618575.1. Classification (NCBI taxonomy): domain Eukaryota; kingdom Viridiplantae; phylum Streptophyta; class Magnoliopsida; order Solanales; family Solanaceae; genus Nicotiana; species Nicotiana noctiflora. Next base: position 180,559 of record JASVEL010005202.1, on the reverse strand, counting down.
TATATAAGGATTTATAACTATACAAATATACATATTTTATTTTATATTAAAATATACTATTTTTTATTTATTTTAAATATATTCACATAAATTGAAACGATGAATAAATCAGATGGACTGGGTCAGTCAGTAAACAAAAGTTTAAATTTCATGGTATAGCCAGTTTTCACACTGGTCAATGAAAAATAGCCAATGTTTACGAAATCAATGAAAAATAGCCACTATTTTGCTGCAACAGGGACCGATCCCGTATAATATACGGGAGTACTAGTGCATTTGTGTACGAACTTCAATATATTATGATGGACCGGTATACTTTGCTAACTCCTGTAAAATTTGCGGGAGACTGGAGCACTAGTGTTCTAAACTCCAGTATATTATACTGGACAATTATACTGCTGGAACTCCCGTAAAATTTGCGGGAGTTCCAGCATAATTATGCTTGAACTCCAGTAAAATTTGCGGGAGTTCCAACATAGTTATCCTGGAACTCCCGTAAAATTTATGGGAGTTCAAACATATTTATGCTGGAACTTCAATAAAATTTGCGGGCATATTTTTTCAGATTTGAACAGTATTTTTGTTCAAATTAAAGTGGCTAAATTTCGATAACCTTTAAAACTTAGATTATTTTTTAAGAATCAGTGATAAATCTGAATATTTTTGAATTTTTTCCTAAACAAAATGCACCTGTAACGCACGGCAAATTGGACTAACGTGACAGATTTCAATCACATGACACTCACTCACGAGGAAACAAACGGTAGATCTTTACCATGAAATCTCAATGGAGTAGATCTAAACGCCACGTGTCGTCTGTGAGACCCTAAAGTCTCACCTTCCAGAAACTACATAGCAAAATTCATTAGGAAATGACCATAAGAGTCGTACAAATGGCCTAATTTTTCTAAATATTAACGAATTGCCGAACAGCTTTTTATTTATACATAAGAAAATATCTTTCATACAGTCCTATATAATAGTATTACATATATTTATATGAAAATGAGACTATATGTATAGAGAGAGAAAGCAGTGTGTAGACTCTTACACTCTGCTCCCCAGATATAGAGAGAGAAAGTTCAGAGGCGCGCGTAGTGTATGAATTAATTGGGGTTCAGTTTTTGGCAGAATTTGCATGACATTATTCTGTTAGAAAAAAGGACCGAAAACTCACCTTTTTTGTGCTCTGCTTCTGCTACCGTTTGTCTTCAGTCGTCAGGTATGATCAGTGGCTGCCGCCGCCACCGCCCAGGGTGGCGGAGAGTTTTTAGATTTTATGTGTTTTTACTTTTGTTAAATTTGGGGTTCTTTGTTTGCTGTGTGTGCGTCTGTGTTCTTTTTTCTTTTTCATAAGTTGGTAAAGTACCTTTCTTTTTCTTTTACTTTTTATTTTTATTTTATGTTTGCTTTTGTTAATTGGGTTGTTGGATCTGTTGATTGTTTTGTTTTATGGATAGAGTATCTTGTTGACGAATTTGTTTGGTGTAATCTAATGTTTAATACTTGATTTGGGATTTATGTCATAATTAATTACTCTTGAATGGGCCTGAATAGCTTAAATGAGCAAGAATAGAGCTGAATAAATACATATGATTCTGACCGAGCCCGACCTGGAAATGATCGATTGATTGAATGGTTGCTGATTGCTATTAACATGAGTGTGTTAGTTTTACAGTTAAAGTTATTTTGTATAGGGAAAGTTTAGCTTTTTTCTTTTTCTTTTTCCAATATTTCCAATCTAGCGCAATCCCTAATTGGCGTTGCAAATGATGAAAAGAGTGTGCTTTTTCATGAGTCACCTCTCTGTTGTAGGTAGATCATTAGTCATACAGCTAGAGACTAGCTCTCATAAGAGTGTATGTGTTTGATAGTTTTTGTTGGTCTGTCATCTAACTTATACTTCTTCCTGAATTTGACCTTGCGTTAGTTCTTTAATTTATGTTTCAACCAGTAAATAATGATGATTTTGTGCTTAATACTTAAAAGGATGAATCAAAGTGATACCTGCTTAGTGACAGAATACCTAATAGGGTTTTTCAGACATGTAACTCAGTTGCCTTTAGAAATGTACTCTAGGACAAATGCCCTTCCTCCTAATTCCATCATCCAGTTTGTTTAATCATACAAATGTTGAAAGGTGCAGCAGATTGATCTGTGCTTCTTTATTAGACTGTGACATTGTCTTTCTTCTGATGTTATAAATAAATTAGACTGTGACATTGTCATTGCAAATGTTAAGTCTTTTTGTTTTTTAAATAAAAGGTCAGTTACTGTACCTCTATTTTTTTTTGCTTAATGAAGATTGTTCCCCTCGTCTATTTGTGTGAGCATTTCATCTGCGAGAAATTGTCTGCATTGCTACATGGGTAATTTTAATGTTAGCAAAGTTTTTAATTATTTGAAAGTTACTCACTTATTCATATGGATCCTTTTTATCAGGTAAAGCTCAGTTAAGAGACCAATTATAGCAGCATTGACCATGTTTCGTCGCAAGAATCATTCTAATATTGAACAGGAGGGTGAGGAGAAGCAGCACAAGGTAACAATAGTCCTACTGTTTGGACGTGTATGTTAATAGCCTCTATTCTGACATTGTTTTTGTTGCTGCTTTGAGTTAGATTATAGTTGGTTCTGTATATTTTTGAGCATTTCAAGGACTTGTTTTCTATTGTTGTGTTTATACAAATTGTGAACGGGTTCGTACGTTGGAAGAGTTGTTGATGTTCTGTGGGTGCATTGTCATTGCATATTGATACTTATCCTGGAAAAGTTTCATAAAGTGTGCTTAAATCCTCTTGAATACCGCATGGCAAGGATGCTGAATATACTTTAAATTTTTAGACATTGGTTTCTGTTGGCTTTTCCCAATCAAAATCCTATTATGAGCTCTTAGAATATTGGCTCTTCTTATAGGTTAAGGAGTTTAGGGCTTCCCTGGGCCCACTATCAGGGCGCAACTTGCAGTACTGCACTGATGCATGTTTAAGGAGGTATTTGGAAGCACGTAACTGGAATGTAGATAAATCGAGGAAGATGTTGGAGGAGACACTTAAATGGAGGTCATCTTTTAAACCTGAAGAAATCCGCTGGGTAAGGGAACAAATATATTTGCACTAGTGGTTATCTTTTATTGTTAAATAACATGTCCTTTTTATCAGAGCTAGCATGAAAAATCTAGGTCGAAATCACATTAACTTTTTTTTTTAAATCCGTGGTGTGGGTTCACACCTCGACTAATCCACCTGGTAACCTGTCCAGTCCACAGACATAGGTTACCAAAGTAATCCTGCTCATCAAGGCGAGAGCAGATGGGCTCACACCATTTGTTGTAGCTGGAAAATGAACATGGGATCTCCAGGTTGTTACTCCCATTCCCCAACATTGGGATTCGCCGAAATCACATTAATAACCATGACTAGCATGAATGATGGGGAAAAAAAGTACGAGCCTCTGGTAGTGTTGTGTGAATATTTTAAAGGAGATGATGAAACTGCATTGACAATTTGACTTAATTTAATGTGAAATTCTTAGATTAGTGTAATTGTTGTCTATTTGTTTCAATTGACGAACAATTCCTTTTTCTTTAACCATAAGTCTTGTTGGAAGTAGATGATTATCGATATATCTGCCATTCAATGCTCTGCGAATTTCATATTTAGACCTCCGCAGATAAAATTTCCTTTAAGTATTATGTGAGCTTACAATTGCTTCTGCTGACCAAGAAATGGTGTTGCATTGTTAGCATGAAGTAGCAATAGAAGGTGAGACTGGGAAGGTGTATAAAGCAAATTTTCATGACCGCTGCGGCAGGACAGTACTTATATTGCGGCCAGGAAAACAGGTAATGTAAAAGCAAGTTGATGTGTTCAAAATCTTACTCTTTGTTATTTTTTAGTTTCTTCTCTATCTTGTGAAATTTTAAATATGTTTCCCATATATGCAGAACACATCAGCACTGGACAACCAAATGAAGCATTTGGTATATCTGATAGAGAATGCTATTCTTAATCTGCCAGAAGGTCAAGAACAGATGGCCTGGTTAATTGACTTCACAGGATGGTCTATAACCAATAATGTTCCCATAAAATCTGCTCGCGAGACAATAAATATTTTGCAAAATCACTACCCTGAGAGACTCGCAGTAGCATTTCTTTATAACCCACCGCGACTTTTTGAAGCATTTTGGAAGGTATGATCTACATCCTCTTGTCTTTTGTCCCTGGTTGTTGATCAAACCTAGCTGATTGTAGTGTTAACTATTTCAAAGACAACAGAACTTATTAAAGGTGCCAAATTACCAATGTACACCATCATTTTAAGATCTTTTTCTTTGGACAAACATTTTTTCCTACTGTACAACATTGGTTGGGTAAAACAAAAAGATGAGTACTTCCTTTCAGAAGTAGATGTGGCTGGTTAATGCCTTTGGTAAAACTGTCTCTTGAGTGGATCTGTAAACTTTCGAACCTTTGACAGGGTATATGTGCTATCTGGAGTAGTGATATCATATATCGAATTTGCTTTTTTACCATGTACTTGAAATTGTCCCCCTCTCGGCTCTCACTATTTATTCAATTTAGTTGCAATTCATAATTTTCAGCTCCTTTTCCAACCTGTTGAGCTCATTTATTTTGTTCAAGCATCAGTCACCCCCTTATTTTTATCCTTTCCATTGATTAATGCCATTTTCTTATTTTCCAGATTGTTAAATACTTTATGGATCCCAAAACATTTCAGAAGGTCAAATTTGTCTATCCAAAGAACAAGGATAGCGTGGAACTGATGAAGTCATTCTTCGATGTGGATAATCTTCCTACTGAGTTTGGAGGATCAGCGACTTTGAATTATGATCACGAGGGGTTTTCAAGGCAAATGGCTCAAGATGATGTGAAAGCTGCCAAGTTTTGGGGTTTCGACAAACACCACTCTGGTGCTAATGGTTACTCAGCGGCAGAGGTTGCTCCAGAGCCTGAATCCATTGCCCCTCCAGCCCAGCCATAGCTTAGATGCTTGATCCACTGACCAGTTCAGTCTTATATTGCCTAACTGAGTTTAAATAAATAATGAGGAATGTAAGATCTTGTTCCCTCACCCATCCACCCCCTGCATATTATCAGAGACTAGAACACTTCCTGAAGTTATGTTTTAGGAGAATGAGAATCTGGAATCTCAGGTTTGTCTTCTTATGACGCAGGCAGTTGTTACTAAAACTTAGTTCATTTTTTTGGCGACTATATGCTCCTTCTGTTTTCAGTCCTTCTGTTTTCCTTTAAGCTGAAGGTCTATATGAAACAACCTCTCTACCTTCGTAGTTCACAAGATAGGGGTAAAGTTTGTTGTTGTTGTTCCCATTTAGTTGTCGGGATAAATTTTTACACGTCCTTCGAGAAAATATTAAATTTGATTAAACCACACTTGCTTATAGGTAACACAGATAGGTCAGAGACAATTTGACCCTTGCGCAAGGCTCCCCTCACTTTTTCATCAATTAATAGACACTAATTCCAGGACATAAGTATCTCAAATACAAAGCCTTTTCAAAAACTGAACATTTATACAAAAACAAAACAAGCTTAAACATGATGTAACATCAGCTAAAACATGTGCATACAGCTTTAGCAACCTGTTGCACTCCTCAGCTACAAAACTCAAAAAGCAGCAAACTGGAGAGGTAAAAAAGAAACAAGGGGAAGGGTAGCAGAAAACATGCTAAGCTTGTTTAACAAGTAGAATATACTCTTAAAACAAGTATCTTTCTGTTGTTAGCCTTTGGATTATGCTATATATAATTATATAAGGCGCCTTCTTAAGTTTCGAGTAGTACGGACTAATAAACCAACTCCTACTCCAACTCCTACACAAATGCCAAGGCCAATCCCAACACCAACTCGGACTCCAGCATTGAACCAGGATAGTTCCCCGTCTTCGCCATCCATAAGTTCTGTTTGTCTCCAGTACATGCTGTTGAAGTCTTCTTCGCTTTCTGGTTTATAACTTCTGTATTCTGTTACCTGTTAATAAATGAACTTCAGATGCCGTGCAGTTTCCATCATCAAGTAATCACACGGGATTCATCTAATTAATCGCATCTATGAAACTTAATTTGTGGTTCAAAACAAATACCAAGAATTGCTAAATCCAACCGCTGCCTTGAGAATATTTTTCCACTTGAAATGACACAGGAAACTTAACAATCTGAAACTGAAGATGAAATGCAACCTATCTTTGTGAACTTCAAAATTAAAGCAGAACATGAGCAATACTTACACAACAACAACAACCCAGTATAATCCCACTTAGTGGGGTATGGGGAGAGTAGTGTGTACGCAGACCTTACCCCTATCCTGAGGTAGAGAGGCTGTTTCCAAATAGACCCCCGGCATCCTTCCCTCCAAGAACTACCCACCTTGCTCTTGAGGAGACTCGAACTCACAACCTCTTAGTTGGAAGTGGGGGTTGCTTACCATCAGAGCAACCCCTCTTGTCTAAATGAGCAATACTTACACATGAGCTGAATTTTTTTAATATTTGGGTTTACTTTTAAGAAAGGTCAAGTTGAGTTCAGAACAACTTTGATCACTAACAATAGAATACGCTCCACGCAATGGATCACCAAACATCCAAAAGAAACACATTTCATAAAGGTTGTCATATGGAGCGGGAAACATTGTACAAACCTTGATGGTAGAATTCAATCTCACCACATCTAACAGATGGAACAACAACATCAGCAAGGAGCCAACTGATTTTCATACACTTCTAAAGTTCATCATGAAAGATGGAGGAAATTCCAAAGAATTATCTTGATGAGAACGAATACACATGGGGATAATAGATTGACGACTTCAGATTTTTGCAGCTACACTACAATATTATCCAACTGAAAGACAAATTGATAAAGGGTGTCTTAATTTGTTTTTTTTTCTTTGATCTGTATTCTTGTTTCAGGATGTCTAATCATTCAGATGACCGATAAAGAATATAAGGGAAGAATCTAGTCTAATTAGCTCAAAATAGACACCAGAATGGTACTAAACAGTAATTTCTAGAAGGATAGAGGCACCTATTTTATCAGTATTAAAGTTTAGAAGGATAGGGACAATGCAATAGGAAAGAATGAGAATTGAACATTAAACAATTACTTAGAAGTATGAGTCAGCCCATACCCTCTGACATGCTTAGGATAAGATTCTGTTTCCAGTGCCAGGTACTTCTCCTAAAAGATACTAGCCTTTACAGATTGTGACAAATAAACATGTTTCAAGATATGAAACAATATGAAGCTAGATGCAATGGTAGGGTAAACATAAGGAGTTGTCAGGGTCATGGTTATCACATTAGTCCCCACTCCGTCAATAAATTATAGCATGAAGTTTTAGAACATTAATTGAAATATCACTAGAGTATTTATAATTGGTCAAAGAAATTTAAGGAGGGCAGAAACACATCTGAAGGTAAATGCAGGTTGAGCCAGGATTTGAAGCTTATTCTTTCGGGAGTCTAGTTCTTTTAAGTTATTGGATTCTAAATTAACAATTTATACATATTAAATGAAGTTCTAGAGACATTCAGAGTTTGGACCAAAATTACTATATTCGGCCGGACCAGCATATCGATCTCTAGCTCCTCCCCTGGGTACATGTGCAATCAATAATAACAATTCTGAGGAAAGAACCGTCTATAGCTAGGGAAGGCATCACTCTTGGCGGATCACCAACAGGGAAAAGAGATGTAAACAATTAAGGTCTCAAACGCACAAGAATCTTTGAAAGACCGATCCGGACAAGTGAAATTTTGTATAATGTACCTTGTTATCATTTGAAAGAGAAAAACTGTAGAATTGCTCAAGTCACTGTAGCTGGTGTTTTGTAACCCATTTGGAAACTTCAAAGATAACATACCCCAATATTACGTTTTTAATAGCATCTTTTCTCTCAACTTTTCCAGCTTCTTTTGACCATGAAAATAACCTCAAATTCAGTTTGAATCAAAGAGGAGATAGAAGTGGAAGAAGAATCACAAAGCAATTTTAAGTCAAAATAAATGTAAGAAAGACACCAAATACACTGAAGGCAATGGTGTTGATCAACTCACTCCACCTGTTAGTTAACTATATAAAGAGTTCGGCTATTTGCATATGCCTTATCACCATTTTGTATGGTTAACATTAACGTTAAAATGAACCCTATTTTAAACTCAAGAACTTCAAATATAATCCAATGATGAACATAAAAAACAAGGTTTGAAGTACAAACAATACCTGCAGATCCTGTCCAGGTGAGACTTCTTTCTGCTGTTCAGCTGTTTCATGCTCCGGAATGGAGTCTAACATTCCCTTTCGATGGTGCTTCTTCCTGTGAATTAGCTGCAAAGTCTTAGTTAAGATGATAGGTGTACCAGAAAAGCAACCGGCAACATATACTTCAATTGTCGGCGAGAATGCTTCAGAACCCACAATGTGTTTTCCCTTGAGAAAGCCAGTGCCAGCGCTCATAACTGATTCACAATTCATGCTCCATCTTCTAACAGTCTCTTTAGACTCCCTAATAAAACCATTGACGTCGGCCATTTCCAAAACCCCAGAGAGAACAAGATCATCTTTATGGAAAACCTCAAAGTTCACATTCCCTGTCAATCTAATGCTATCTGTGCTCACAAATGTCGCTTCTTCAGCTTTCTTATCAACACGGTCCCTTCGAAGAAGGCAAGAAACTCCTTCCGAATAGATGGAACATCTTTTACCATTTACTTCAAGTAGTGTATCAGGACTTAGAGGGATATGGTTAAGAGTAAGACTTTCTGGGGTTGAATCATCAACCACAAAATTGCTGATTCTGATGTAGAAAACTCTAATATCAAACCAAGATAACGATAATTTACCACAAGATTGGTAAGAAGGGTGCCTTATAATTTGGAGACCAGCATCAGCTGGTTTTCCATTGCTTAGAACTTTATGTGAATTCTCCATATTTCAGGAGCCTATCCCTCACTATATATAATCCTTCACCATTGTCTGATATAAGAACATAACAGAATCATAAACCCGGCCGGCACCCCCTTAGGCCAAGGAACGCCGTTTCAATTCAAATCCCTACTCAACACGGTACCTCAGGACTATCTAAATCTGGCTGCCAACAGAAAGTAATTTATTTCTAATCAGATAATCAAATAATATAATTTGTACAGAAAATATAACATGAATCATAACCGAAAGCATAAAAGGACATGAATGTTGCTAGATACCAAAAGAAACCTGAATTTCAGGAACAGAATACCTTGATATAAGGAAGAGAAAGGACAGAATCAATAATTAAAAGGCTATAAAAAGAAAACTAAACTACCTTACAAAAGGGTTGATGGAGAAAAAAAAAAGACTACCCAACAAAAAGGATTTAAAGGTCATTTATGCTAAAAAGGCTAGAAAACCAAAGATGGAGGAGATCACTACACAAGAAACATAAAAAAGATTCACAAAAATGGAATCTTTATATGACTTTGTACACCCACACAAACTGGCTTTATCAAAAATTACATCAAAACAACATTGTCCACAAATTTATCATTAATCTTGTATTTTTTGAAAAAAGAGAGGAGAAAATACAAAATAATCAAAATCAAACACCATCCCACCTTTAGCTCCAATGCTTAGAAGTCTAATTGGTGATCAAAAATTAAATCCTTTTTCTAACTTTCAGCTCTTCACTCTCAAAAACAAGTAGCAGATGGGAATTAAAGAACCACTTTTTGGCTTCTCAAAGATTGATACAAATATGCTAACAAAAAACAGGCTATCAAGAATAAATATAAATTACAGAAGCTGCCAAATAACACACCCAATCACTTCCATACCCAAGAAATAAAATAATAGAAGAAAAGAAAGACTAATACAGACAAAAGCTGAAATCTTTTTCACCATATAAAAAAAAAATTACAAAGGGAAATATTGAATCCACTAACTCAGTTTCCAAGCTGCAAATTGTCTAACAAATCACTTTCAAAACACCAATAAGAGTTTTTGATTGCCTCCTCCAAATCTTGTGGCTTAAAATTAAGCACACTGATGCTACTTTATGGACTATTCCTATCAATCAAAATCAACTTTTTTTCAGTTGTCTTTCTTTTTCTGTGTGTGTATGTATGTGTAAATAGTGTATATGTGTGTGTATATATATATGTATATAGACTTAAAACTAAATACTAATTCTGTAAAAAGATCCGATCTTTCTGTTTTGGATCTTTGAGTATTCTAAAGAATGTACATAGCCTTTGAAATTAAGGTTGGTGCATAATATATACAAATCTGAAATAAAAGGAAGAAAAATAAAAGGAGCAGAAATTCATAAGCAAAAAAAAATGTTGATGGTGTTGGTTGTTAGGGGGTGGGGGGAGGGGGGCTGGTTGACAGTAAGATGGGTATTTGGATTACATTTGAACCTTATCTAAATGTGGAACAAAATTTTGAGATTTATGGTCGGCATCTTTAATTAAGTTGAAAATGATGTTTAGGTTTGAAGGTTTTGTTAGTATAAATTTAAGTAAAAATGTACGTAGTTTTGACCAACTTTGAACCTAGCCACATGTAGAGTCATAATTCAGTGTTAAACACTCAAGTGAATACAATAACTGAGCTTAATCCAAAGTTGTTATAGTACAATAAATAAAAAGATTACCCTAGAAAAGCGAAGTATATTCAAACTTTTCTATAACAGGTTCCTTTGTTTTGAATATTTTTTATTGTTATAGGGAGGTGCTATTATAAAGAATAACATAACATGAAAGTTGATTTTAAAAAAAGCTTAACTTTTATACTAAAATATTGTTATATGGGGATGCTATTATAGAGAAGTATATTAGATAATATATAATTTAAATTTAATTTGTTAATAATCATGATAAATTAATGTGGTTTAATACATGTATGACATTTTTCAAAATTTTTATATATGAAACTCCAACATACTGTGTTGGAATTTCATAATGTGTAGGAGTTCCAACATAATATGTTGAAAGTTTATACACATGAGCTCTATAATCCAACATATTATGCTAGAATTTTCCGTCTACTTTCCAACCTAATGTGCTGAAAGTTTATACGAAGTAGCTCCATAATCCAACATTATGCTCGAACCTTCCGTGTTTCAGCAAAATAACGACTATTTTTTAATAACTTTGCAAATGCTGACTAATTTTAAATTATCAGCCTGAAAACTGGCTAGATCGTGCTATTTTTACGTATTAATTTTCTCTGATACCATAACATAAACAGTAAAATTTGTGTGGGGTAGTCACTATTTAAATAGGATATTTACTTTTTCTCCGATTTTTTTTAATGCTGAACAAATGTAGCCACTAGTCTACTAAAATTAATATAAACAAAATAGCGTTACCCTTTCTACTATCTCTTTTCCTTCCCAAATGGAGATACAGTGTTTATATATCGGCGATGCTTCTCTAGAAGAGGATTCCATGACCATGGGAGAGGACGAATCACATACCAGATCGAGAATGAGAGGTCATTGGGTTTGTAGTGGAACAAATAAATGAGTGGCCAATAGAGAAACTTATACCATTGGAATTTGGAGGTACAAATTCAGATTGCGGAGTTAGATGTGTCAAGGACAATTGGTGAACTTAGAGTTGGAAGTTCAAAAATTAAGGACACTTGGTCCTTAACTTAGAGCTACAAGCATGTAAGGACATGTAGTCCTTATATTAAAGTTACAAGCATAGAAATTAAGAACGGATAGTCTTGAACTTCGAGATCCAAGTTCAAAATTTAAGGACATGTTGTCCTGAATTTAGAGTTACAAGTTCAAAAGTTAAGGACATGTAGTCCTAAACTTAGAGTTACAAGTTCAAAAACTAAGGACAAGTAGTCCTTAACTTAGACTTACAAGCTCATAAATTAAGTACAACTAGTCCTGAACTTACAGTAACAAGCTCATAAGTTATGGACACTTGGTCCTGAACTTAGAGTTGGAAGTTCAAAAATTAAGGACACTTGGTCCTTAACTTAGAGTTACAAGCACAGAAATTAAGGACAAGTAGTCCTTAACTTATAGTTACAAGCACAGAAATTAAGGACATGTAGTACTGAACTTCCAGTTCCACGTTCAAAAATTAAGAACATGTAGTCCTAAACTTAGACTTCCAAGCTCATAAATTAAGGACAACTAGTTCTGAACTTACAGTAACAAGCTCATAAATTAAGGATACTTGGTCATGAACTTTATGAGCAGAAGGGTATTTTCGTCTGGGTTGATAAAACTTATTAAAGCAGTGATTAAATACTAAAGACATTTTAAATAGTGACTTAAAAGTAAATACATGTCTTATTAATGGCTAACTTGGCACTTTCCCATATAAACACCCTTTATTTCCATGTTATAATAAAGTAAGAGAAATTTTTATAAAGCACTATCTTGTAGTAGTAATTAGGTATCTATAGATACCATTTGCTATATTACAGATTATTGATACCTTTTCTGTGGTTATAAGATGTATTTGATGTATTTAAGCTATTATATTCATGAATACAGTAGCAAAAATAAGCGTGAATCATGGAAGTCCAGCTAATCAGTTGTTGTATTCGACTGTATTCATAGAGTAAAACGTGGGATTACAGTTGAACAGATTATTGTATTCGACTGTATTCACGGCGTGAAATAGGGAATTACACTATTTTTAAAACGAAAAGTGAATCAATTAACATAGTAGACTCCTAAAATAATACAACAAACTCAATTATAACACACAAATTTTGTATTTTCAGCTATAAAAAGTACACAAAAAACATAGCAATCTTCAAAGAAATTATATAATACATTTGAATACATAAATTATACTAATTAAAAAAAACATATGAAGACATTCATTGCATATAGCGAGACAGTGAATTCAATGAAATACATAAAATACAACGGAACACATTGAAATACAATGAAAAAAAGACAGTAAATTCAATGAAATACATTGAATACAATAAAATACATTGAATTACAATGAAAAAAGACAACGAATACAATGAAATACATGAAAATACAATGTAATACGTTAAAAATTCATTAAAATATATTAACAGAAAAATAAGTTGTTCAGCCCCAAAATCGTCTTTGTTCAAGAACAAACCCTAATATCAGACGAATCTGTCGTCGAGCAAAAACCCTGAATCTCATCATTCCCACGCATCTTATAATTATATTTTTTGTTGCTCTATGCATAGTACATTCTTAAAGCAATAACCTTATATCTTCTAATGGCAAGAAGACCAGCAAGAAATCTCTTTATCTGTATTTATCCAAGAATAACAATTTCAAGTTCAGATTTTCTCATTTTCCAGTAGCTACCTGCATACCCATTTTAGAGAACCCCTAAAAAAAATCCAAGATTTTCACATTAGGGCAACGAACCAGAAATTGGCTTTTTCAGCCACGTCGAGTCTAACCAGAAAAGAAATATTTGCGATAACCACTAGGGCAACGAACAGAGGCAACAATCATGATTTTGTGGGAGAAGAGAGTAAAGTGTACGAAAACGAGAGAAAAAGTGGTTTGGAAAATTTATCATTATGTGAAAGAAAATCTGAAAAAGAAGAGAAAAAAATATTAATTAACGTGTATGGTGTCTTAAGTGTAGGATATAACTACTAATTAAATAATTTATTATTTATGATAAAAAATGGCTATATAATATAATTTTTTAAAATAATATTTATTTAAAATAAATACGAAACAAAGTTTTTCTATAGGGTGCGAAGGAGGCCATAGTTTTTTCCGGACTTTAAGGTGAAAGCCCACAGTTTTGTCCATTTTTCCTCATATTAACATTTACGTTAAGTAGTTACATAAACAAATACTACAAGCTATTGCTTTCATTGCATTTAACATTTACTTATCCTTAATTAAACAAAAGACTATAACTTGAGAGTCTATCTAGAATTTTAGTACTCATTTGTTTGTAGTTAATGTCACTATCATTTATTGAATCTAATAAAAATAATGTGCTTGGTCTTATATTCAAAACGCTTGTTTCAACGTAGAAACTTTGTGGTTCTCAAAAGTTGAATGCTATATTAGTTTTTTGTTTCATCCACATGGAATTTTCATGGTTCTCGTTTTTTTTTTTTTTATATCGTAAGTTTTCTTATGGTTGAAACTCTGCTGTTAGGAAGATAAGTAGTTTAGCTATTCAGAGTTGTGAAAATTTTGTTCAAAATGCTATCGGATGCATCAAGCAATATAGAAACTTATGCGCATTCAGGGACTCCATGATTGATTCCTCCATAATCTCTAATAAGCCAATGCATCAAACACTTCATAATATTGTACACAATATTTGGAACTAAAATGCAAATTTGCAACTGACGACGCTGTTGGCTTTTATGTATTTAATTATATTAAATACTTAAAAGAGGGTAAATGAGAAATGGAGAGAAATAAAATTTTTGAATGAAATTTTAAGTTTTCCCCCTTGGCAAAGGTACATTGTCTCATATTGGAAGAGGAAAGGGTTTTTGATGGGTATATAAGCAATTGTTCTTCTTCTAGCTCATAAAGAGTTGAGAAGAAAGCAAGCCTCGTGCCGTCGTAGCTCGCTCGCTCGGCTTCGATCGATTAATTGATTAATTTTTGGACCAAATTAATTTGTTAATAGTAAAATGTTAACAGAAATGTTATTAAATATTTATTTTAATAATAGAATATTAATATTAAATCCAATTCAGTTATCCGCATTTTAGTTTTCTATTTTTGTAACAGAAAATTAACTAGCCTTCAATTTTTCCTCTTTATTGTTGTAAATAGCCATTTATGTTATGTCATTTATGTTATGGCCGTTTTGCATAAATAGCTATTCCGAAGAGTTGCACCTTTTTAGATTCCATCCCAACTTTGGCTATAAATACAAGGTTATTATGCTCAGAATTTTCATATGATTTTCTCAGTTTCTCTCCCTTCTTCTGCATACTTTTACCATCAAACAAAGCAATAGTAAGTGTGATTTGCTACTGAACTTTGTGTTCGCTAAACACTGGGGTTTGAAGTATCACCACACCAGTGTGTAATTCGTTCTATCTTAGGAGAAAATAATTCATAACCTTGGGTACTAGGAGCGGATTAAATTTCTTAAAGAAACACTGTGAATTCAGTGGGCTCGAATTGATTTCGATCTTGTTACATTTTCTGTTTGTATATTATTTTGCTTCTTTTTTTTCCAAAGTTAGTTTACAAATACATTTTACTAACAAGCTTAAGGAATTTACTATATTTTTTGTATTTGTACTCACTGTTTCTGGAGAGTAAAACCTGTGTGGTTTTGTACTCTATTAAATCTACGTGATTTTAACATTTGTGTCATTCTTTTATAGAAATGATGAATAATAATGTGAACCAAGTTGTTCCAATGGTGACTGCCAATGCCTTAACAAGCCGAACGACACCGGCAACATTGGCTCCGGTGGAGAAATCCAGAAAATTTTCTGGGATTGATTTCAAGCGCTGACAGCAAAAGATGTTCTTCTACTTGACTACTCTAAGTCTCCAGAAGTTCATCAAGGAGGATGTTCCTATATTGTCCGATGAAACTCCAGAAACTGAACGCTTTCTCATGATTGAGGCGTGGAAGCATTCAGATTTTTTGTGCAACAATTATATTCTAAGCGGGTTGGAGGATTTGTATAATGTCTACAATAGCGTGGAAACGTCAAAGGAACTGTGAACTGCGCTTGAAAAGAAATACGAAATTCAAAGATGCCGGGTTGAAGAAGTTCATTGCTGCAAAGTTTTTGGACTACAAAATGGTAGATAGCAAGTCTGTTATTATCCAAGTCCAAGAATTTCAAGTGATTATTCACAATCTCCTTGCTGAAGGTATTTAGCAAATTAATATTATTGTCGAAAGTAGTAATCTTAGTATTTTTACTAACAGAAATTTCATTGAAAGTCTTGTCATCAATGGAGCATTCTAAGTAGTAGCGATGATTGAGAAGTTGCTTCCTTTGTGGAAGGACTTCAAAAACTACTTGAAACACAAACACAAGGAGATATCCCTTGAAGATTTCATTGTTCGGTTGAGAATCGAAGAGGACAACAGAGTTGTAGAAAAGAGAGGTCGTGGAAACTCAACAATAATGGGAGCAAATATTGTTGAAGGAGAACAAAAAGAGGAAGAAGGCTAGGGGCAGCTGTAAACACGTGATTTTTGACCCTCCCCGAGATTTTTTTTTAGCATAAAATATTTAGTTTAGGCATAATATAGCTATTTTAGCTAATTTTGACTCTTTTACTTTATTTCTACCTTAAGATAAAAAATAACAAAAAATATAGTTTTATTAACGTTTCGTAATCATTTTTAAACTTGAAAAATACAAAAATATTACTTTATATTTTTATCTTTTTATAAAAACGAAAATAATAAAAATAGTTGCATTAACATTTTGTAGTTACTTTAATTTTGAAAGAAAAATATAAAAAAATAACTTTGTTTTAATTATTAGTCTTATAGTTATTTTGGTTACCTAGGATTAATTAAATAACTCATTCTCGGTACCGGGCGAAGAATAATATTCGGGTTCAAACTACCCGGTTTTATAATTTTCGGACATAGCCCATAATAATCCGAGCCCACCACACGTGGGGGACACACATGGGGGACACGGACAGAACACGAGGAAGACCCATCACTATTGGGTACCCAACCCCACTTGAGAGACCCATCATTTTGGTCTTGGAATACTTGAAATACAATAGGATAAAGAAAACATACAATACACCTAGAGGGGGGGGTGCACTCACGTGAAATGAAGGGGGGGGATTATTTTAAAGAGAAAAAAAATCACGAGGGGGGACGGTGACTTTTAAAAAACAAAAAAAAAGCAAAGGAAAGAGGGGACAGCACGGGATTTTTCAAAAGAGGGGGCAGCCATCAAAGGACCAAAAAAAAATACACAGAAGGGAGGGGGTCTTCTTCAGTTTTCATTGGAAGAAGCAGAAGAAAAAAAAACACTGGAGGCATATTTTTCATTCTTTGTCTCTGGACTGCTGGAAGACCAAAGACCCGAAGAAGAGAATAGGATAGAGACCACCCACCTCCATCGCTTCCAACAGCCAGCGTCCATGTCGAAACACCACAACTCTACCAACCAAAAGACCTGAACAATACACTTAGTCACCGCGGCTGACCCCTTCTTCTTCTTCAGCTCACCGATGATATCCTCCTGCCCTTCACATTCCCATGGCTTGAACTCATGCAGCACACACAGACAGCAACGAGCTTCTTCTTCTTCAACAAAAGCTCCCAGCCGTGACCTCCAAGGAGAGCTTCATATACATAAGAAGAGAGAATAACGCTTGGAGGCACACGGACTGGGCAGTGATCTTCTTCGGAGGAACCAAAAAACCTCGCTGCTGCTCGATCCTCATCGTCTTCATTCGATTAAAACCAGCAGTGACCACTAACAACATCAGCCAGCGCAGCCATGAAACCATTCTTGAGGTCGTCGTTCGTTTTATGAGTTTCGTCGAGGTTGTCGCTGTCCGTTTTCCGACGAGTTCGAGCTGTTGAAGCTCGATGTCGCTATAAACAGTCACTTGAAGTCGTGTTGATGTTCGATTGTAATCGTTGAATCTGCCTGTTGAATTCATCGGCCAAGTTCAGGTTTTTGTTCGATTTTCGCTGGGATTTGGTAATTAATTCGCTGGTTTTGCTGAAGATATTTTGTTGTTGTTGCTCTCCGTTCGGTTTTCTGAATTTCATTTCCTATTTCGGGACTTTGGCTTGATCATTTATCTTTTAGCGCTTCTCCAGGTATGTGAATATTCACATGTTCTCTTTAGAATTTATTAGTGATATTTCTTGTTAGACTCAAATGCCTCTTGTTATAAAATCCTCGTGAGGCAGTGCTATTGGTTTAAAGTTTTATACTCTCTAATTGATAAAAGAAAGCTAATCCATGTAATGTTAATCTTTGGTTTTGAATGAACTATGATTATACATGAAATATTCTGTTTATCTATGCCAATCATGTTGGAGCCATTAAGTTTGAAATCGGGGTTTGTTCGTACAAAAGGTTAATCTATTTTGTGAAAATAGTATGTTAGGGGTTAGAAATTGTTTGCTATGTGAAAGTAGCTCGTCAATGTCACTGTTGGTTGGAGTGGATGGAATTTTCAAGGGAACGTATCTTTATCTTAACTCAAGTATAACAATATGAGTCACGAAAGATTATTCACATTTGTTCTCTTACGGGTCGTGGAAGTTGAGCCAATATGGCCCTAATGAACTTACTTAAAATTTGTAAAAATTGAGATGAGCCTCGCCAAACAAAAATACACAATTGTGGGGACCTTAAATAATTGTTATGAAAATTTTAGATTTGGAAGGACCGTTTAGTAAATTTCACTGTCCTTCCCGAAGTTAGCAAAGACAATAGACTCTTTAGGCGCGTGTTTAATAATATTACTTTCCTAAATGCGGGTGCGCATTTATGTGACCCAAATCTTACTCTCGGCGAAATTGAAATACATTAAGTCACAGGCGTACTGGTTGCGGTGTGGCTCGAAATGTGTTTTCGTGACGTCGCAATTCTTCTAAATTAAAAGCGGAACATTAAAAGTACATAGTTAAAATATATAAAGAAATCAGATAAAAACAAAAATCGCAGTTGAGCGACCGTGCTAGAACCACGGAACTCGGGAATGCCTAACACCTTCTCCCGGGTTAACAGAATTCCTTATCCGGATTTCTGGTACGCAGACTGTAATACAGAGTCATAAATTTCCTCGGTTCGGGATTAAACCGGTGACTTGGGACACCATTATTTTCCCAAGTGGCGACTCTGAATTAATTAAATAAATCCCGTTTCGATTGTCCTTTAATTGGAAAAACTCCTTCGCGCTCCCGCGGGTGCGGAAAAAGGAGGTGTGACAGCTCTGGCGACTCTGCGGGGGACATTTTTGGAACTCTGAACTTCGGTTCGGGGTCTAAGAATTCGAGCTCAGTTAAATTGTTGTTTTGTCTATATATGATTTTACTACATGTTTAATTAACGTGCTACATGTCTACCGCTTTAATACTAGTTGCACTGTATATACAAACTGTTATATGTTTACCGCTTTGATATTACGTGAACTGTATATAAAACTGTGCCGCAAACCCTTCACTTCTCACCCCCGGGGATGTGCTCACTGGTTGAGACTCCTTATTCTGTTAGTGTCATACCCGAAATAATAAAGAGGCTCGGAAAGTTTCTAAGCCGGCTGGCCTTTTGGTTCCCGGAAAGGAGCTCCTTCCTCAGCCCGAGTTGTCCGCTTGGGTACACAGTCTAGATCACATACCGAGGTTCTGAGCTTAGAATAACATGACTTCATGCCGGATCCCCATTAGGAAACGCTTATTTGCATCACGTTGCATTTGACTTAGGGGATTCAACACAGGGGTTGGGTCCGTCTAGGACAGGTGACCCAGTAATCAAAGACCGAGCATATTCTATGTTGCATTTATTTATCATGTATTATTATGATGATTGGTTAAAATCCTGAAAAACAAAAAAAAAAAAAGGAAATAGAATTTTGGAATAGAAAAATATCAAAAAATATTGACGAAATGCTGGCAAAAATTTGAAAATTTGAAAAATAGGAAGAGCAATTTTGTTGAAACAATTGGTCATAAAATAATCTGACCGAACTACGCAGGTTTGATTCTCCCCATTAGGTGGGATACGTAGGCAACCCTTATCGGGTCCAACCACCCCTTTAAAAATCAAATAAAAAAATATGTGTTTAATTTTGTCAATAAAATCAAAGTGATGCCGTTTTTGCAAATAGCCGAATGTTCTGAAAGGACGCCGGAAGGCTGTTTTTGCAAAAATAGCCATTTTGAATTTTTATAAATAATTTTTGGGCACAACCTTGAAATATTCCCTCGCGGAAATGTTGAAAGGTCGTAGCCGCAAAATCAAGTTTGGGTTACCACCCCTTTTAAAAAATCAAAAAAAAAAAAATGTCGAAATTTTAGTTTTCAATAAAATCAAAGTGATGCTGTTTTTGAAAATAGCCGAATGTTCCGAAAGGACGCCGGAAGGCTGTTTTTGCAAAAATAGCCACTTTGAATCATTTTTAATAATTTGCAGCCACAACCTTGAAATATTCCTTGTGGAAATGTTGCAAGGCCATAGCCGCAAAATCAAGTCCGGGTTCACACCCCTTTTGCAAAAACAACCAAAAAGTATCAAATTTTTGATTTTGTTATAAATAAGTCGGGTGATGTTATTCTTGCTCAAAATATGCCGAATGTCCCTCAAAGGACACCGGAAGGCCGTTTTTGCAAGAATAGCCACTTTGAGTCATTGTAAATAATTTTGGACACAACCTTGAAATATTCCCTCGCGGAAATGTTGAAAGGCTGTATCCGCAAAAAATTAAGTTTGAGTCATCACTCAACTTTTCAAAAATATCCATTTTTATCAAATAAGCCATTACATGGCCGGAATTTTGCTGAAATAGCCATATTTTTGCATTTTTAACTTCCTCAGTCTTGTGTTGGCCTGTGTCGGTGCTGAACGACGCCCCATAGGCCCCAGGATAAAATTTTGAATTTGCATCTTCTTAAATAAAAATTTGCAAAAAGAGCCACTTTGCCTAAATAAGCCATTACGTGGCCAATTTTGTAAAAATAGTCACAATTGACATAAAAACTTTCTCAATCTTTTGTTGGCCTATGGCGATGCCGAACGATGCCCCATGAGCCCCAGGATGAGAAAATTTTCAAGTTTATTTTCTTAAGTAAAATTTTGCAAAATAGCCATTTTGCCAAATAAGCCATTACATGGCCAATTTTGTAGAAATAGTCATAATTGACGTTAAAACTATTCTGATTCCTGTAGAAATCTCTCGCACAAGGCGTGAAAGTTTTTTTTTATGAGAGTTTGTAGTTGGAGTGAGCTTTTACAATTTTTCTTCAAAGAAAACAAAAAAAAAAAATCAAATAAATATCTCTTTACTTCTTGCATTAATTTGCAAGAACTACGCTCGGTCTGATTCATGCGGGGTCATGATACGTAGGCAATCCACATAGGATTCGACCATATCCATAACCAAAAAAAAAATGAAAAAACTAAAAAAAAAAAAGGAAAAAAAAAATGAAAAAAAAAACCACAAAAAGGAAAAAGAAAAGAAAATAGTAGAAAAACAAAGGAAATCAATAAGCGGAATACCTTAACGCTAACCCGGTGGTTTCGTTTTGTTAATCCAGAAAGTTGAGGTGATTGGTTGTGGTAAATTGGAAAGCAAGATTCAAGGAAAATGATAACCGACATCGGAGTTGTTACAAGTGCTCAGGAGACTCGGGGTCAGAAAGTTCAACAAGGGTCTGCTGTGGTTGAGGAAAATAGAACAGTGAAACAACAAATGACCAAAATGCGTCAAGCATGGTCCAATGGCCGGGGACAACTTTCTCATGAGTCACAATTTGCTATACAACAAGAACAGTACCACTCTCACGACCTTCCTGCAAACATTGAGAAGCCTACCCGAAAGAAGGTACAGGAAGAAATAACCCAAAGATTGAAAAGCTTAGAACGGCGGTTGAAAAACACGCACGGGTTGGCAGGTCAAAAGAGTGTTGCTTTCAAAGATCTATGCTTGTTTCCCGATGTCCACTTGCCACTTGGTTTCAAGATTCCCAAATTTGAAAAGTACGATGGACATGGACACCCCATAGCCCATTTGAAAAGGTATTGCAATCAACTAAGGAGTCTGGGAAGAAATGAAGAATTGTTAATAGCTTACTTTGGGGAAAGCCTTACAGGAGTAGCCTCTGAATGGTTTTGGGATCAAGATGCATCTCGCTGGCACGTCTGGAACGACATGGCACAAGCTTTTGTCAAACAATTCCAATACAACATTGACATTGCCCCAGACCGCATTTTCCTTTCAAATCTGAAGAAGAAATCAAGTGAAAGTTTCAGGGAATATGCCCTTAAATGGAGAGAGCAAGCGGCTCGTGCTGAGCCACCCATGGATGACCATGAGTTAATCACTGTCTTCCTTCAGGCTCAAGAGCCGGATTATTTTCAGAACATGATGTCCGCGGTTGGTCAATCCTTCTTGGATGTAATCAAAATGGGAGAAATGGTAGAGAACGGTCTTACGACAGGCAGAATTATAAGTCAAGCGACTCTCAAGGCTGCAGCTCAGGCTGTCCAATTTGAATCTAGTGACACGAATGAGAGGGATGAAGAAGTCATGATGATATCGGGGTCAAGAAAAGGTTCCAGAAGAACACCTCGACGGTATGCGATGTCTCGACAGGTTTTCCATAACTCCCCTGAGCATTACTATCCACCTCCGAACCCACCATACCCAGTTGATCCACCCCAGTATGTTATTCAGCCATCAAATCATCCAAGAAAGCAAGCACGAGCATCACAAAATCTCTATCAGCCTCTGCAAAATTTCCAAATACCTTATAACCCACTTCCAAACCAAGGGCATAGAAGGGAACCGAAGTTGAAGGATAATTTCACACCAATAGGAGTTTCCTATGAAAGCTTATTTGAGAAGTTAAAGCAACAGGACATGATTGCACCCATCCCTCCAAATCATGTGGACCCACGTGCAAGGAGCTTTGACCCATCTAAAAGGTGTGAATACCATTCCCATGCCCGGGGGCACAACATGGAAAGTTGTCGGGATTTGAAAAGGGAAATAGAAAGGATGATCCAAGAAAGATTGATTGTGATTCATAACAGTGACACCCAGAATATCGCGCTGAATCCATTACCTGCACCTGATGATACACACTTTCTGGCGGTGATGCCTGGTGGCATGGAATATGAGAATCCACTCGGGAATTTGCCGACTGAAATGAGAGAAGGCCATAGTGGTTCTGATAATCAAATTCGTGGCTAAATGTCAAGCTTATCAATTGGAGAGTCATTTGTGGTGGCTTATTTTGTTGTCATTTCTATTTGTTCGAGTTATTTCTGAATGGTAATCCGAATGTTGTCTTGTGGCTCAAACCTTTTATCCTTGTATTTTTCTTTTGATCATAGTGTCTCATCTAAAGGGGTCTAGGTTCGTTCTAAGTATTGTACCCCAGTTTTGTTTTTTGGTTGTTCGAGTCGTTATTTTATCGGTTAATGCAATGACCTATTTTCTATTATTTCTAGACATTTTCTGTTATTTAGTCCTCTCCTTCCTATAGTTCTTTTTCTGCTAGCTCTAGTGACATGACGTGCGCGCATAGTTCTGGCCTGATCTTAAAAGTTAATCACAAAACCATTGGGAGGTGATCGAGATATCTAAATGAAGTAAGAACGGTTTGAGATTATTCGAAACCCGAGTCATGAGAAACTGGGGCAAGTAAAAGAAAACCGTTAAAGGCAAGCTGCCAAAATTGACATGGGGTCGTTCATAATAATGAAAATGAGAGTGTTGCCCAACAGTGCTTTAAAGATGTGACGAATATTAATTGTGTTGTTTACACTTGGCATGTTTTGAAGATTGGAATGACGAAGGCATTTTGTTCTGCTATCCAAACACTTTATCCATCGTCAACCCTTTGAGCCTTATTTTAAATTCTTTCATACCCCTCATTCGGAATTAGTTGCAAAGACTAGAAACACAAGTTTGAAAGTTAAGAGAAGAAAGGGATAAAGAAAAAAGTAAAGAAAAAGAAAACAACAAAAAGAGATAAAGAAAAGAAAAAGAAAAATGTATGAAAAAAAAAGAAACTTGAAAAAGAGGAATTGGGAACTACGTTTGACCTGATTCCTCAAAGAGGATACGTAGGCGCTTCACAGCTCGGTCATAGTGTAAATAAAGAAATAAAAAATCCCCAAGCTAGAAACTGGGGCAATAAAAGTTGTGTTTATAAAGGAAGATGTAGACTCCGAAGGTTGTAATTTTGAACCCATTTTGTTTTGTTTCGAGCCTTTAATACCATTTCTTTCTAGCCTTATCCAAATCCACATTACGATCCAAAGAAAGACCTTTTGACCAATCTTTAAAAGAGGCCAAGTCAGGCAAATGAGAGAAGTCTTATCAGAACATAACACTCTGATTCCCATCGGAAAAGACTCGGATCTGCAGCAGAAGAAATATGAGAGAATCTTAGCAGTAGCACCACCAATCCCCAGCGGAAAAGTAACACACATGAGAGAGTCTTAGCGGTGAAAACCTTCACATGCACCATAAGGCGATGAAAGCTGAGAGAAAACCGAAATGAGAGAGGCTTGGTAGTGAAAACCCCTCGGGCACTACAAGTCGAACGAAGGTTGGAAATGAGGTAGGAAAGCCCCAGGAGAAGATTACAAAAGGCGGTTTAACGACGGAGGATAGGCTATATGTGCATGTCATGTCCATTAGAGTTGGTATCCACATTTGATAGGGTTATTTTATAATTTTTCTTTTTAGAGAGTCATCCTCGTTTTTGTCTTTTATTCTGTTTCCTTTTATCTTTCTCCTTTCATAAAAAATTCCCCAATAGAGTCTGTTTGTAAGAAATGACTTCAAAATTTTCCATCAGCTTTCCAATTATGCAAGACGGAATTTGATTGGTACACCCAAGTGGTATAAGTGAGGAGGGATTAAGCGCAAAGCCGGTGTCCAGAAGGATATTACCCAGCAATAGGAAATCGACAAAGGGGTGAATAAAGAAAATGGTTCACCAGTAAAACATGCAAGGTCTTCACGAAGGGTCACTATTATAGGAATTCGGGTGGTCGGTGGAAAACCACGTGGAAAGGTTCGCGAATAAAGAGTCGTCAAGGAAGGCGGGGAAGCAAGAAAGGAGAAAACTATCCCCAGCATGAATATCATCAAATGATAACATCCCCGGCAGGGTCTGACAATGAAACGCAGAGCAGGGAAAGAAGAGGAGAACCATCCCCAGCAGGAGCACCACAACCAGCCACCACATTTTAAAACTAACTAATTTTTCTTTGATTTGAAACAGGAAGAAGAGGGGTTGTTGGCAGAAAAGCATGCCACGAAGAAGATTCTCAAACTGGGGCAGAAAATTTTCTCCCGTTGCGAAAATTTTCTCGAAACCAAATACCTGGTTGGGGAAAGAAGCCAGATAACGCGAGGAAATGATCTTTGAACCCGGTCGTCCCCAGCAGCTTTGAAAGAAAGAAAACAACAAGCTGTGATAGAGGAAATTATACCCCCAGCAGACAGGACAAAACGAGGAAGCTTGCGTTCAGAAAGGCAAGAGGCCGGTACCACCCCCAGCAGTTCTTAGAAAAATGAAACATTGATTTCGAGATTGCCCCGGCAGCATTATATCCTACAAGTTTTCAAGGGAGCGAAGCACGAGCCCCGAAGGAGTTTTGGAAAGAGGAAGAAGGAAAAGGGATCCCCAGACAGGGTAATCCCCAGCTGATGACATTTCAATCCCCGGCGATTTCGGGAGATAGGTTTTGAAGGAAGTAGAAAAGGAGGAAATAAAGAAGATTTCCCCAGCAGCATTATCCCCAGCAGGTAAGTAATCAATTCAAAGATGTCCCCAGCAGTCAAGAGAAAATAACATGACCCAGGAGGAAAGCAATTCCGAAACAAGGTAATTCAGAAGAAAGGATGGCCCAAGAGACGATGCAGGAAGAAGAAAATGGTACAAGAAACAAAGGAAGGCGATAAGGATGGGATGAAATTAGTGAGTCGTAGTTGAAGTCAGGGAGCCCGCCTGAAGAATGGAGTGGCGATTTATTTTGAAGTTGTAGTTGAAGTCAGGGAGCCCGCCTGAAGAATGGAGTGGCGATTTATTTTGAAGTTATAGTTGAAGTCGGGGAGCCCGCCTGAAGAATGGAGTGGCGAGTTAATTTTGAAGTTGTAGTTGAAGTCAGGGAGCCCGCCCGAAGAATGGAGTGGCGATTTAATTTTGAAGTTGTAGTTGAAGTCAGGGAGCCCGCCTGAAGAATGGAGTGGCGATTTAGTTTTTGAAGTTATAGTTGAAGTCAGGGAGCCCGCCTGGAAAATGGAGTGCCGATTTAGTCTTGAGTTGTAGTTGAAGTCAGGGAGCCCGCCTGGAGAATGGAGTTGCGATTTAGTTTTGAGTTTATAGTTGAAGTCAGGGAGCCCGCCTGAAGAATGGAGTGGCGATTTAGTTTTTGAAGTTATAGTTGAAGTCAGGGAGCCCGCCTGGAAAATGGAGTGGCGATTTAGTCTTGAGTTGTAGTTGAAGTCAGGGAGCCCGCCTGGAGAATGGAGTTGCGATTTAGTTTTGAGTTGTAGTTGAAGTCAGGGAGCCCGCCTGAAGAATGGAGTGGCGATTTAGTTTGGAGTTGTAGTTGAAGTCAGGGAGCCCGCCCGAAGAATGGAGTGGCGATTTAGTTTTTGAAGTTATAGTTAAAGATAATTTAATAGGAAGTGAAAAACAACAATTAGAGGTTTTAGATGAAAGCAACAAGAAGAAGGAAGCAACAATTGGAAGATTTCAAGTAAGGCATCAATTTAGACCTAGTCTGAGGAATTATCTCCTAGCGTCAAAATCTTAGTCCGATGAATCTTTCTCCTAAGATATCAAAATCTCAGTCTGATGAATCTTTCTCCTGAGATCACAACAATTTAGACCTAGTCTGAAGAATTATCTCCTAGCGTCAAAATCTCAGTCTGATGAATCTTTCTCCTGAGATCACAACAATTTAGACCTAGTCTGAGGAATTATCTCCTAGCGTCGAAATCTTAGTCCGATGAATCTTTCTCCTAAGATATCAAAATCTCGGTCTAATGAATCTTTCTCCTGAGATCACAACAATTTAGACCTAGTCTGAGGAATTATCTCCTAGCGTCAAAATCTTAGTCAGATGAATTTTTTCTCCTGAGAATGGAGTGGCGATTTAGTTTTGAAGTTGTAGTTGAAGTCAGGGAGCCCGCCTGAAGAACGGAGTGGCAAGTTATTATTTTGAAGTTGTTGTTGAAATCAGGTGCCAGCCTGAAGAATGGAATGACGATTTATGATCGGAGTTTGTCGATAAAGTCAGAAGCCCGCCGGAAAAGCAAAACGGCGTCTCAATTTCTAAGATTTGATAAGGATAGTGAAGAATCGGAAAGTGACAGAGTGTAACAGAAATCCCCAGCATGAATCCAAGTTCATAATCGGAAAAGTTAGATTCAGACTTCGAAGGAGAATAGCTTGAAGATCACAAGTAAGGAAATTCACTTCGGAGTGCAATGCAAGTTAGCCACAAAAGAAGCTTGCAACCAGAATGCGAGTCAACAATCCGAGATGATCAACAAAAGTTAGTCACAACAAAAAGAGCAAGGAGTTAATCCAAGTGCAGAAGTTGATGAAAGATGTGGTGTGCTCAAGACATGGCCGAGGTCACAAGCACTGCATACCTGGTCTTGATCCGAAAAGCAACACCTGCAACTAGCAAGTATCAAGGTTCAAATTTAGAGTCTGCATGAAGCACCAACCAATACTCAAGATCAAGCTTCAGAAGACTTATAGATAGGAATCTTGTAACTAGTAGCTGATAGGCTTAGTTAGTCTTTCTCATGTTTTGATTTTTGATGTAATAGCAGGACCACGGACCGGAACCTCGACGGAACGGAACCTCGGCGAAACGGCACCTCGACCGGCTCTCCACCTCGGTTACTCGATATCCTTACTCACTTTCGAACTACACGTGGCCTGATTCCTTTATAGCCAAGGATATGTAGGCAGCTCAGATACAAGGGCTCGGTCACATTCCTCTTCTTTTAGTTTAGTCCCTCCGAATAAGGGTCGGGTCAAAAAACACTTGTCTAATCGTTCTTTGTCTGAAAACTCTTTGTGTTTTCAGTCAAAGAGGGGCAGCTGTAAACACGTGATTTTTGACCCTCCCCGAGATTTTTTTTAGCATAAAATATTTAGTTTAGGCATAATATAGCTATTTTAGCTAATTTTGACTCTTTTACTTTATTTCTACCTTAAGATAAAAAATAACAAAAAATATAGTTTTATTAACGTTTCGTAATCATTTTTAAACTTGAAAAATACAAAAATATTACTTTATATTTTTATCTTTTTATAAAAACGAAAATAATAAAAATAGTTGCATTAACATTTTGTAGTTACTTTAATTTTGAAAGAAAAATATAAAAAAATAACTTTGTTTTAATTATTAGTCTTATAGTTATTTTGGTTACCTAGGATTAATTAAATAACTCATTCTCGGTTCCGGGCGAAGAATAATATTCGGGTTCAAACTACCCGGTTTTATAATTTTCGGACATAGCCCATAATAATCCGAGCCCACCACACGTGGGGGACACACATGGGGGACACGGACGGAACACGAGGAAGACCCATCACTATTGGGTACCCAACCCCACGTGAGAGACCCATCATTTTGGTCTTGGTGTATTTGAAATACAATAGAATATAGGGGACACTATCTGCACTTACTCTTGGATACCCCTATTTACTCCTATTAGCCCCCGACCCCCCTTTCTCCCAGGCGCATAGATAGGGACTAGTCCTTCTCCTTTGTAAAAAAAAAGCAAAGGAAAGAGGGGACAGCACGGGATTTTTCAAAAGAGGGGGCAGCCATCAAAGGACCAAAAAAAAATACACAGAAGGGAGGGGGTCTTCTTCAGTTTTCATTGGAAGAAGCAGAAGAAAAAAAAACACTGGAGGCATATTTTTCATTCTTTGTCTCTGGACTGCTGGAAGACCAAAGACCCGAAGAAGAGAATAGGATAGAGACCACCCACCTCCATCGCTTCCAACAGCCAGCGTCCATGTCGAAACACCACAACTCTACCAACCAAAAGACCTGAACAATACACTTAGTCACCGCGGCTGACCCCTTCTTCTTCTTCAGCTCACCGATGATATCCTCCTGCCCTTCACATTCCCATGGCTTGAACTCATGCAGCACACACAGACAGCAACGAGCTTCTTCTTCTTCAACAAAAGCTCCCAGCCGTGACCTCCAAGGAGAGCTTCATATACATAAGAAGAGAGAATAACGCCTGGAGGCACACGGACTGGGCAGTGATCTTCTTCGGAGGAACCAAAAAACCTCGCTGCTGCTCGATCCTCATCGTCTTCATTCGATTAAAACCAGCAGTGACCACTAACAACATCAGCCAGCGCAGCCATGAAACCATTCTTGAGGTCGTCGTTCGTTTTATGAGTTTCGTCGAGGTTGTCGCTGTCCGTTTTCCGACGAGTTCGAGCTGTTGAAGCTCGATGTCGCTATAAACAGTCACTTGAAGTCGTGTTGATGTTCGATTGTAATCGTTGAATCTGCCTGTTGAATTCATCGGCCAAGTTCAGGTTTTTGTTCGATTTTCGCTGGGATTTGGTAATTAATTCGCTGGTTTTGCTGAAGATATTTTGTTGCTGTTGCTCTCCGTTCGGTTTTCTGAATTTCATTTCCTATTTCGGGACTTTGGCTTGATCATTTATCTTTTAGCGCTTCTCCAGGTATGTGAATATTCACATGTTCTCTTTAGAATTTATTAGTGATATTTCTTGTTAGACTCAAATGCCTCTTGTTATAAAATCCTCGTGAGGCAGTGCTATTGGTTTAAAGTTTTATACTCTCTAATTGATAAAAGAAAGCTAATCCATGTAATGTTAATCTTTGGTTTTGAATGAACTATGATTATACATGAAATATTCTGTTTATCTATGCCAATCATGTTGGAGCCATTAAGTTTGAAATCGGGGTTTGTTCGTACAAAAGGTTAATCTATTTTGTGAAAATAGTATGTTAGGGGTTAGAAATTGTTTGCTATGTGAAAGTAGCTCGTCAATGTCACTGTTGGTTGGAGTGGATGGAATTTTCAAGGGAACGTATCTTTATCTTAACTCAAGTATAACAATATGAGTCACGAAAGATTATTCACATTTGTTCTCTTACGGGTCGTGGAAGTTGAGCCAATATGGCCCTAATGAACTTACTTAAAATTTGTAAAAATTGAGATGAGCCTCGCCAAACAAAAATACACAATTGTGGGGCCCTTAAATAATTGTTATGAAAATTTTAGATTTGGAAGGACCGTTTAGTAAATTTCACTGTCCTTCCCGAAGTTAGCAAAGACAATAGACTCTTTAGGCGCGTGTTTAATAATATTACTTTCCTAAATGCGGGTGCGCATTTATGTGACCCAAATCTTACTCTCGGCGAAATTGAAATACATTAAGTCACAGGCGTACTGGTTGCGGTGTGGCTCGAAATGTGTTTTCGTGACGTCGCAATTCTTCTAAATTAAAAGCGGAACATTAAAAGTACATAGTTAAAATATATAAAGAAATCAGATAAAAACAAAAATCGCAGTTGAGCGACCGTGCTAGAACCACGGAACTCGGGAATGCCTAACACCTTCTCCCGGGTTAACAGAATTCCTTATCCGGATTTCTGGTACACAGACTGTAATACAGAGTCATAAATTTCCTCGGTTCGGGATTAAACCGGTGACTTGGGACACCATTATTTTCCCAAGTGGCGACTCCGAATTAATTAAATAAATCCCGTTTCGATTGTCCTTTAATTGGAAAAACTCCTTCGCGCTCCCGCGGGTGCGGAAAAAGGAGGTGTGACAGACCGAAATACAACCCAAGCAAGAAGTGGTTCAGTGGAAACTGCTACAACTGTGGGAAAACTAAACACAAATATACGGAGTGTCATGTTCCGAAGAAAGACAAGAAGAATGGTCAAGAAAGCATGCTTGAAAAGCATGATGATGTTAATGACTTATGTGCCATGCTTTCCGAATACAACTTGGTGGGCAATCCTAAAGAGTGGTCGACTGTTTCTGGAGCCAATCGCTATGTTTGTGCTATTAGAGAAGCTTTTGCTACTTATGCTCCTGTTGGACCCGATGAGACGATTTCAATGTGAAATGCAGCAAAGGCCAAGATTGAAGGATGTGAAAAGATATTTCTCAAAATGACTTCCGACAAAGTGGTGACTTTGAACAACGTCTTACATGTTCCCGTGATTATGAAGAATTTAGTCTCTACTGGAATTCTTGTTAAGAATAATTTTAAAATATGTATTTGTATCCAATAAGGTTGTAATAAGTAAGAACAAGAAGCTTGAAGGAAAATGTTACCTCACCGAAGGTCTTTTCAAGCTAAATGTAATGTCATTGAAATAATAATAAAATTTCAGCTTCATCTTACTTACTTGAGTGAAGTGAATTATGGCACATATGTTTGGGTCATGTCAATTATAACACCTTGAAGAAAATGATTAATTTGGAAGTATTGCCTAAGTTTGAATGTGACAAATCAAAATGTCAACTATGTGTGGAATATAAGTATGTTAAACATCATTATAAGTCAGTTGAAAGGAATTCAAATCCATTAGACTTAATTCACACAAATATTTGTGATATGAAGTCAATACCATCTTGCGGTGAAAAGAAATATTTCATAACTTTTATTGACGATAGTACTAGATATTACTATATTTACTTACTTAATAGTAAAGATGAAGCAATAGACGCATTCAAGCAATACAAAAATGAAGTTGAAATACAACTTAACAAGAAATCAAAATGATAGAAGTGATAGGGGTGGTGAATATGAATCTCCCTTTGAACAAATATGTTTAGAATATAGAATTATTCTTCGAACAACGACCCCTTACACGCTCCAATCCAATGGGATTGCAAAAAGAAAGAATAGTTCATTAAAGGAGATGATGAACGCTTTATTGATAAGTTCTGGTTTGCCACAGAAATTGTGGGGGGAAGTCGTTCTTACGGCTAACCGAATACTAAATTGAGTATCCCATAGAAAAACACAATCCATTCCATATGAATATGAAAAGAAAGGAAGGACAACTTGAATTATTTTAAAACGTGGGGGTGTTTGAAAAAAGCGCATGTTCCTAAACCGAAAAGGATAAAAGTAGGACAGAAATCGTTGATTGTATTTTCATAGAATATGCGACTAATAGTAAAGCATATCAATTTCTGGTTCATAAATCAGAAAATCCTAACATTCATAATAATACAGTTATAGAATGAGATAATGCTGAGTTCTTTGAAAATATATATATCCGTATAAAAAGGAATGCGAGTCGATTGGTGAAGGATCTGAACGATCTCGGGAAGAAATAAAAGAAAGTACACTTAACAAGGGGGATTCAAGATGTAGCAAACGTCAAAGAACATCTACTTCATTTTGGACCGGATTTTATGAAGTTCTTATTGGAAAATGAGCCTGGAATATTTAAAGAAGCCATGTCTTCTTCAAAGTCATTGTTTTGGCCATGAAATGAGTTCTGATGTATTTAGTACATACCCAGAACTTTGTTTTGCACTACAGTAAATATCATGCGGTCACTGAGGGATACTGTGTAGGAGTTCCAATATAATATGTTGAAAATTTATACGCAAGAGCTCCATAATCAATCATATTATGCTAGAACTTTTCGTGTTCTTTCCAATATAATATGCTGGAAGTTTATATGAAGTAGCTTCATAATCCAACATATTATGTTGGAACTTTTCATGTTTCAGCAAAATAATAATTATTTCTAATGACTTTGTAAATGCTGACTAAATTTTAATTATCATTTTGAAAATTGGCTAGCTCATGTTATTTATTTTACTAATCTTAAGGTGCACGATTTGCGCATGTAACCAACTCTCAATACTATATTGTAATTAACGTTGCTCTATGTTTTTATTTCTTTAATATTCAATGGCCCTCTTACATAAATAAATTTACGCACATTAAAGTTTTGCAATCACTTATGAATTTGTAAGAAAAAAAAATTGTTTCTTTAACAAATTAATTGATTCAAAGAGTTATTTTCTTAAATCAGTTAAAAAAGTAATATGTACAATATTTGCATGCATATTTATACATTAAATTTGAAGTATTGTGATCAAGTTGTGTTAGAAAAGTGATGTTAAACCGCTCATCTCTAAGAAAATTAATTATTCAACGTATTGGAAAGAAACTTCTCATGTAACTATAAAAATATTGATCAAGACAAAAAATTAGACTATGTGATAAAATCATGCAAATAAGTGCAAAAAAGCAACAATATTGTTTGACTCAAAAAATATAAAAATCTTTTTGAACAAATTCATCAAAAGATGAAGGGCTAAATTTTAGCCAAATATAATCAATTCCAGATCGAAACGTTAATGACAACAATAATATACAAGATGAAGGAGGCATGATAGATCTTATTAAGATTGACTATTGTCTTTCTTATTAATTGATGAGAAAGTAGATTTACATGTATTCTTTGGGATCTTTTCTCCATTTTCTAAGATACAAGGAAGGAGCTTTTGGTTCCTTTTTTTTTCTCGGAGAATTCCCCGGCCGCCCGTTGAGAGTTTTTCTCGACTATATATAGTCGAAGTCACTTTACCCGTTACTTGACTCGACGCTTTCTCGCCACTGATGTATCCTAGTCGTGACTTTAAGTGTTGCCTTTACCGATTTGTCGAGTGTCTCAAAGAAGAAATGGAGTGGGCTTCGCTGATTTTTGACCAGATTTTGACCAGTACAGCTTCGAATAACTTGGTCGTGATGGTCAGATTTTGACCAGTACAGTTAGTCCCTCCGTCTGTCGGGGTCGTCCTATGCCAATATATTTTTCTAAAAAGATACCATTGTGATTTATACGCTGTTAAATATCATTATTACGTTATGTATATTAATATATTAGAATTTTTATTGTAATTCATGTACTATTAAATATCATCATTATATCATGCATATAATTCATATACACATTTATATGTTGTGTGTGTGTATATATATATATTAGTTATTATTCATATTAATACACAATCAATATATACAATGGTTGGAGAATTTATGTTAACATATATAAATGTATGCGTAATTTTTAGTTGGTATATTATCTGGTATAATTTATACATGGTTTACATTGCATATAAATTATCTAATGTAATTTGTACATAGTTTATTACAATTTATACATGACTTATACAATATATATTATCAAAATTATGAGATTATATTCTAGACTTCTATATGAATATTATTATACATGTTATATTCCAGATTTGATAGTTTTATTTTTTTATAAATGGGAATAATCAAATAATATTATATGAGTAATAATTAAGTATAAAGTCTTTTTTGAATAATGTAACTTAATTAACCTTTTTTAATGTAATAAAATGCTTTGGCAGCGTGATTTTAGGTGGAAGATTTAAAGCTATCGACTAGGAAATGAATTATTTAATGGCCATGTATGTAAAATACTTGATGCTCTTAGATTTGTGAAAAACTTTCTTAAATTTTGCCTATTTATGTTTTTTACTCTAAAACATATGGGTAATTTTTTTCTTCGGCCTTGTGATTATGGAAACATTTACAAGCTAACTAGTAATAAAAGTTCAAAGTTTCAACTGTCAAATCTATTATGTTACTCCTATAAGAACTAAATTAGTTCTAGTTATCATGTTTAGTAGCAAGGTATCCATCAATCTTAAGTAGTAAACTATAAGGTATCGAATATCTTCTCTCCTATGATTTAGATTTTTCTTATTGTATACTTAATCCTCTAATAGACTATATTCTTGAGTGTAATCTTGATTAATACATTTCAAATCGCGCGTTCCATATTTATGTTGTTTGTAGAAATATCTAAAAACTTTTGCCAAAGTCCTAAATAAGTACATATTTTACTGTGTTCTAATTTCTAGTAGCGACTCCTACATGATATTTTAAGAAAAATACCGAAATTTAATAGAACCATAACGATATCAAGAGAACTGAGATAATTTGGACGGTTTCGAAAAGTCTAGTTTTGGTTAAACAAAATAGAATAACCGAAAAATTGATATGATACATATCTTATAAGATAACTGGCCGAGCCGAACCATTGACACCCCTAGACCCTAGTTAGCACCTTCATCAATATTGATCGAAAAAGAATTTAGGGGTCGTTTGG
This sequence comes from Nicotiana noctiflora, assembly GCA_032618575.1. Lineage (NCBI taxonomy): Eukaryota > Viridiplantae > Streptophyta > Magnoliopsida > Solanales > Solanaceae > Nicotiana > Nicotiana noctiflora. The sequence goes on along the minus strand of JASVEL010005202.1, from coordinate 145,671 downwards.
TTTGAAGACAGATTATGCCGAGTTAGTTATATTTGGACTAGTTATCGTGATATTATTTCTTATTGATTGTTTGGTAAGTTGTATTAATCTAGGGATTGTCAAGTTTACTACTTTATCCTGGCATAACCTATCTAGGAATTGCCATTTCATCCTTTGCTAGATATAAGTTATTCTGGTACTAGTTTTAACCTTAGAATAATTCATCTCAAAAATAATAACCAAACAAGGGACAAGACGATACTAAATTTTTATCCCAAAATTATTTTCTGTATCCCCGTACCAAACGATTCTTTAATACTCATTGTAAACTTTATTGGTACGTATATAAATTATAATGTTATAATATCACCCACAATAAGACACAACATAACTAGTCATGGGAGAGTAGAATAACTTTTTTAAAAAAAAATTGGATGCAGAAAATTTCACATTTGATTTAGTCCGATTCTATGTAAAAATGTAAATGGGATCATATTGCTACACAGGAGTTTAAAAAGGAAAACGACAAATCGTATCAATTTGATAATTCGAATTAAATCGTGAAAAAAATGACTAGAAATTGATGTTGAAAAAACCCCGATTATTATTGGTTTTATTTGGTTTTAATTAAAGAAAGTCAAACCGAAACCAAACCAACCCGACATTACATAAATAAAATTTTAGATATATTTAATATATAAAGATACTTACTGTGATGTAATTTATAAATATTAGAAAAATTCATAATTTTATCTTTTAAGGTATTATTTCACGGTTAGACTTAGAACTTTTGACTGTTCCAATAAGTTTTATAGTCATCAACATTAGTAAATTAAATAATGCTAACAAAAGCCCAAACCAAAATCAAGTCAATACTAATGCTAACAAAAGACATTCAATTCAATACTAAAAATGGGAATGTATAGAATATCTATTTGTTGCTTTGCAATAATTTAGTTAAAAATACATAACCTATTTTTATTTTTTCTTTAGCATTTAGTGATGTAGTTAATACTCCCTTATAATCTACTTATTTTAGCATGACTTAATATTTTTAGATTATGTTTATTTTTATTATGGCTTTTTAATTAACAATATTTATTTTACATAACTTTATTGTCTTTATTGTTGAATATTTTAGGATAATGCCATTACACACCTTATATTTTGTATTATTTTATTGAAAAATACTTTATATATTTAGATCTTACTAAGATTAAAGAAATATTTTTTAGCACAATTCATATATTTTGTTCTACGAAAATTTTATTAGAAAAAACCCGAATAACATGAAAATATTCGAGAGTGAAAAATTCAAGTTTTATTGGTCAGATTTGGTTTTTAAATTTAATAACCCGATAAAATTATTTTTATTTGGTGATTGTAAAATCTGAATCAACCCGATGGATGAGAAAGTCTCATATTGCAGACACAATAAATGATCAGATTATCACTGCAAAATTTCAGAGAAGGAAAATGCTTCACGTCTGCCTAAACGAATATGACATCCCCTAGCCACAAATCACATAAAAAAACAAAGCATAAATCTTTCTTGACAAAATCCCCTCAAATTGCTCTTTAGCAAAAGCTGCAACCAATGAAAGGAAAGTTCTTACTCCCTCCGTCTTACTTTATTTGGCACTGTTTGATTTGGTGCTTAGAAAAATTTATTTTTTTTCTGAAAAATTACATCACATAAATTATAAGGATAAAGTTTTTAACATCTTCTTTAATTAAGAATCAGCTAAATAAGTACTCTTTCTGTTTCAGTTTAACAATTTGGCTTAAAACTATAACTCTACTTTTAATAAGAAACTTTTATAACCATATAAATACTTTGGATCCAATTTGAACTTGTTTAGGATTATAAACTCCAAAAATCTTGTGTTTTTTCTTAAAACTCCGTGCCCAATCAAACAAGTGCACATAAATTAAAACGGAGGGGTATTAGAGTGCACCTTGAACCAAAAAAAAAAGTACTAGAATGCAAGCTACTTATAATATATTAAAATGATTTACTATATATATGCTGATGGTAAAAAAAAAAAGGTGCGCAAATCTATAACAAATTACCTGTCTCGCCTTCAGCTTGTTACTCCACTAATTATAAACGGTATAGTGTAAAAATTCTTTTATTTACGAAATATATATAAAATTAAACTCTTGATAATCCTGATCATGCAGCTTATTTTGCCTTTTTATTTTTCTTTTCTTTTCTCTTTCCTTTTCAAAGAAGAGCACATCCTAATCAAAAGTGCCAAACTGCATAAAATTTGTCTGTACAGAGTGTTTATCCAACTTTATCTTGAATTGAGCACACTTTACACAAAAGTCATTACAGTCAATATCACAATTCAATCCAGAGTGTAATAGCTAACCATTTCCTTCCTAACAAAATGTTTCTCACATTTAAAATGGACATACTAAAACCAAAAAACTAACAGCACAAGGAAAGGAACAAAACCAATAGATGAATAAACTTGTTCATCAACAACATACCCATTGTATTTTGCCAAGTGAGATATAGTTGTACGCAGACGTTATCCTAAAATGTGAAGATAAAACGGCTGTTTTTGAAAGACCCTCACACTTTGATGCTTCCCTTTGTTTCAAAAATTACCTACAAAGAAAAAAGGAGATTTTTGAAAGTGATATTTAGCAACTCTTTCTTGGCTTGCTTTTTCTTCTTGCTCTGCTCCTTGTAGGTTGCTGCTTTTGTGGCTCTAAATTTTCTTCAGATTGTTCTTCCTTCTTTTCTCTTTCTGCTCCTTTATTTTCTGATTCTTCACTTTCATTTGGTTTGAGTTTCTTTACTTCTCCAGTTGCCTCTTCTTCATTTTTTACAATAAGTTTCCTTGGTCTTCCTCTTTTCCTAGGAGTAATCTGTTGTTGTTGAGAGTCTCCACTCATTGCTGATGATTCTGCTATTGCTACTGATAACTCCTTTGTCTTCTTCACAATTTTCTTCTTTCCCATCGATCTTTTCACAACCCACATAGCTATTTCAGTCTTTAAAAAAGATTATATGATAAACAATATCCAATCTTGAAAATTACCCATAAATAAAAAACCAATCTTTAATGTTTCTGGTGTACGTTCTCCTTTGCATATATCTATCTATACATATGATAACAAAATCTAATCTTGAAAACTGACAAAATGGATTTCTGTTCACTAAGCTCCCACTTTACACCGAGTTAGGAAAAAGTCGGCCACAAAGGTCTATTGTAATACAACCTTACCCTCTGTTTCTACAAAAAACTACAAGATGGAACACATAACATCTTGGTCACGTGATATCAACTTATCAACTACGCGAAGTCATCCCTTCTAATCTTGTAACTACCAAGTGAGAAAAATTCAATCTTTTCACAACCCACTAAGCTATTTCAGTCTTCAAAAAAGATTATATGATAAACAAAATCCAATTTTGAAAATTACCTAAAAATAAAAATCCAATTTTTAATGTTTCTGGTGCTCTATTTTGCGTATAACCCTTATAATAAAATCCAAAATTGAAAACTACACAGAAATAAAAATCAAATCTTTAAGGTGTCTGGTGCTATATATGCCTCACCCCAACAAAAAAAAAAAACAAAAAAACATGAAGACACAACATACCAATAGCAAAAATTCAAAATAAAAAGTAAGGAAATGAAAAACTTACTTTTCTGAGAAGCTAGAACCAATAATCATAACAAACAGTAAATCACATGTAGCTCTTTGTGGTGCTGTGAATTAATCCATTCAAAAGCAGTACTTTCTATCTTTCCATACAAAACTAGAGAGAGAGAGAGAGAGACTTAAGTCGAAATAGAAAACAAGAGTCAAATGCAGTATATAAATATATGAAATATTAGAAGCTACCTAGCAAATCTTTCCTTTTTCTTTTTTCTTGGCTTATATATCCATTCATTCAACTTTCTTTTTTTCCCCTCTTGCTGCCAACATGGAAAACATTGTATTAGAAAAGAAACTACTATAATATACTCCATAATACTACAAAATAGTACAAATTATAATTGGCTGGACCAGCTGTTTAGCAGAGAAAGGACGAAATAATAAGGTGGAAACAAAGAGTAAAGGAAGAAAAAAGAAGTGAGACAAACAGGGGGAATAAGGAAAAGAGCTATTTTACTAACCATGGTTAGTTTGAACTTTGGTCAATGACTAAAATGGAGGTTGACGTGGGCTATGGTTTATTTATTTAACTTATATACATTAAATAGTGAAACTCAACTTCCGTTATTAGTATTTTAATTTAATCTCTTATAATATATTGTCTGTTTTATTTTTCAAGTTACTTATTTTACTTTTTACCGATATTTACTGTCAGTTAACAGGAGTATCTTGTAAACGATTGGATATTTAAATTTTTTTTTACATCGTGAGTATCTACACTTTATAATAGAAGTTTTTAAAATAATTACTATCAAAGAGTATAATAAAGTGATAAATATTCTTTTCCTTTTAACTAGATTTCTTGAGTTTGAGCTATACGAATGAAATTTTCTTTCGTATGGAGCGCTAATTCCTATGATAAGATTGTTACGACCGAAAGTTCAGATGTTATACGGAAGCTACTAAAACAAATCTTAAACGACGATAAATTCAATAATAAAAAAAAATCTACTAAAAGCGATACAAATATTTAACATGGTTCGGTCAACTATTCTACATTCACAGCAGAGATGAACAATCCACTAAAATAAAAGAGAGTACAAAATATTGAGAGAACACGAAGAGGCAAACACAAGTGACATATAACACTTGTCCTGTAAAGTTCTTCTCCCATATGGCTATATTATGGATACTACTGAATGAGAAGGATGGATCTTCAATCTACAGAACTCCAAACCTTTTCCTACAAGAAAAGGGACTAGCCAAATATGAAAGAATTATATTTTTTCCTTCTAGGAAAAAAAATCCAATTATAATAAATATGTTACACTTTTCTTCATAAGATAAGAAAATTAATTATCATAAGAAAATCTGAACAAACAACTAACAAAGATTCGTGTTATGCAAATCTGGATTAGTCGATCTAATTATGGATGCAATAATAATAAGCTTAAAAAATAAGGCATTTTGAAGAGAGAGGTGTGGGGTATTGTTAGTGATATGTAGGAGTCAAAAGTGTCAGTGTCACAGTCTGACCATTTCTGTCGCCTTTGGCGCCTATGGTTTTGGTTTTTTTAATCTTTTTGTCCGTGTAAATAAAGACAGGTTAAGATTTTAACTCAAATGGTTAAGTTTGAAGATATGTTTATTTTTATCCTTATTTTATGTATTATCTTTAAACAAATGAGCAAATAAAATTAATGGAAATGTTGTGCTTTACACGCGACTAATGTTAGAGCTGAAGAAATAAATGATGAATAAGTGGATTTTTAATCTAATAGAAGGTGTAAAAAAGCCAAAGAGGAAATAAGAAAAAGATATACAAATAGTAATTAAAAATGCAAATACGGCTTAATTCTCTACTAACCAAAACCAATAATTCACTCTGTACGGCTCTGTGAGTAGTCCTTGCTTGCTTCATTTATCTTGGCAGAAATAGAATTTTCACTAAGAAAATCTAAAAATAAAAAAGTAAACAACACAGAAAAATTAAAAAGATTCAAAAAAAAAATATATATATATATATATATTAACTTATATTTATAATGTAATTTTCGGACAAAATGAATCGACTCAACACCTAGCTCTACCCCTGTTCATTTACGTGGACGTAGCATTTAGTGCCAAGTTTATACACGTGAATTTTCAATGGGCCAAAAAGAATTTTCTTAATTTAAAATAGTGCCATTAAGCAAGTGGGAGAATAAAGCAAAAGCAATGGCGAATAATTAGAGGAAACAAAAGGCATGAATCATGATTACAAATTTAATAGTGTTTGTTTTAGAGTTTGTAAATTCATCTTTGAGTTTTTTTGGTCCAAGATTGTTCACGAAAAATATTTTTATTTATTTAAACAAACTAATTTAACATGTTCAAGGCAGCAAAAAACTATTAGCAATATATCTATGTTAATGTAGTTTTATCAGTTCCGTACGAATTTGTCAATTTAAAGTTTAAAATATTAACGAATTATCTTTGATTCAATTTGTAAACATATTTATACGATAAATGATTAAATATGTAATATCATGTAATTAAAGAAAACAATTATTTGACGTTAAGATAAAATGATAGCGAATTGGCCCCAGATTTTTGTGATGGGGTAGTCATGACCAATAAATTTTTCAGCCTTGGAAATGGGAAGGATAAACAATAAAATAATTAGAAAATCAAGAAATACCAAAAAAAAAAAAGGTACTATACTACAAGAATAATAATTGAGTAGATGAGCCACGAGTGTCAAAAAGATGGGCCCTTCAGTATCACGTATTCCATTCAAAATCACTCTCCACAACAAACTTTTTATATCCCCATGATAAAATTAGGAAGAAAAAAAAAAGGACAAGAATTTATATTATCCATACCGTCCCATGTAGAAATTAGTCCTTTCACCTAATTTAAATGGTATATTTGACGCAATATTAAGAAAAATCAGGGAGATGATTAGACAATACATGAAATATTTTAATCATTCGAGGATATAACCTTAGGTAAGAGTGCATGGAACTCGGTAATTATGGTAGAAATTTAGTAGGTAGTCGAGCGATTTCTCTCTTTTCTGAGAGAGGATGTGGTTCTAGTTTAGAGCACATTATTTGCTTCCTCAAGCCGAGGATGTCTGTAACAATTACTACAATATCATAGTATATTGATAAGAACTAAAGATCTAATAGTGGAAATACTGAAACTAAGAATATATGAGAAGATTGTAGAAGAATGAGAAGCTTAGACTCAGAAACGAGAAGAGATGAACAGACTTTTCTTCAACAATTAGCATAACCTCCAACTCAGATCCACTACCCTTTTTAACATAACCGCCCTAAGCCTACACTTTACTGCTCATCCTGGATCCCAAATTAACCTGGGCTTATTGTTTGTTCTCGGCCCAATAATTCATGTCAGCCAAATAGTTATATCTTGTATAACATTGGGCTGGAGTTGATTCATAATAATACTCCCTTCCTCAATAAGAACCTTGTCCTCAAGGTTCGAGTCAAGAACAATGATACTCGCTACCTCCCAATCAAATAGCTCAATACCAAGGCATGGTATATGACTTGAGGAAAATGTATGAATTAGTGCACCTGTTATGGACCAACCACCTTGGTCATTGCAGCTCTTAGTAGAGAATAACAAATTTATAAACTTGAACGCCATCAAAATCTGCCATTCATAGCGACCTGGACTTGCTTGCCATCTTTTGGAAGCAATTAGCAAAGCGGACCAATGCAAACATTCTAGTAGCTAACCTTCACAAAAGCATGAACTCGATTAAAGAGAAACTGCCTTTTTATGGTACTCGAAATTCTTCCTTCGAGCATTCAACAACTTCCCAATCAGTCCAAATATTTTGCAGTAACAGATTATAAGAAGACGATAAGCACAGATTTTTAGTCAATGTAATACATGCATAACCAAACATCCTCAAATAGCTTATAAAAATGGTGATAGTATCAGCAATGCCCCATTATATCCATTATTCTTTAGTATAAATTCTTGGTTGAAGAGAAAGATCAATTATGTTAGCTTGAACTACTGGAAATGGGTCCCAAATAAAATTCTTCATGGTCACAGTTGAGTCATTTCCTTCTCTATCAATAGAAATACTCACATGATAGGCCACCATGTAGGAAATAATATCGAATAATTGGCAGCCGATTAATCTATCAAGAACGCTGCTAGGAGAAAAATTTATTTTGAAATAACTTAAAATATAATACAGGCAACACCCTTCAACATTCTCAAACCCTCCGGCACGAGAATTATCCATAAAGTACTGATAAACAATTTTAGGGGCTCGCTCTCCACGTAATCTTATCACACCTGCTATCAATTAATTATAACCCTGATCATTTATATTTACAGTCAAGATTATTAACATTACTATGTTGAGTTCATGTATATCATGCCTTGCAACCACATGATTTTCATTGCCACCAGAAAATTTATAACCAACTCCTTGGACTACTTGATGCTTTAACTTATATATCCACTCCTCAAGTTTAATGTTTTCCACTCCTGTAACATGTCAGTAAGTACATTTGCTTTGGGCTGCATCTTCATGTACTATTGTGCGGTGTCATAATTTTCTGCAGTAAAGTATTTCACTAGTCTAAAGAGTAGTTGATGTATCACCGCACAAAGGGAAGTATTAACCCTACCAGGATCAAAGATAATATACGAAAAAGTAAATCTTACCAGATCAAACACAGTAAAGAAGAGTCTAACTGCTTTATTGATCCACATATTTGGTGACTGTTTTGAGTAACTTTCAATAATTTCTTAGAGAACTCTATGTAGTTTCACCTCCCTAACATGCACTCTTGAATCAAACAAGAATCCAAAAGTATTACGCTTCTGCCTAGTTTCAGCCTAATAGTCTAAGTGGCCGTTGATATCATGGTGGAACCACAATATATTTTTAAAATCTACCTTCAGAGTTGATTCACAGTGACAACCTAAGAGGAGAAAACTTCCTTCAATTTGTATGTCTTCCCAATTGTCCATGTTATAGGTAACGACTTTTATCTTTGAAAAATCCTCATTTGGAGTTAAAACTTCAGATTCAACGGATAAAAACACACATGAATTAACCTGAAAATCTTACCCTGTGTCAAACTAATTGTCCACATAACTTTAAAATAGAATAGTCCCCATTATTGATTCAGGCACATAGTAGAGATACATGCAAGACCTCACATGAAAACAATAAGAAGAATCAAGCATATGACTATCATCCAAATTGACACAAATAGGCAAAGCGAGTATGTGACAAATAGAAAAGTTAACACAAGTGACTAGGCTAGGGAAACAATCCAGAAGCATAGTGGCAAGTTGAGTGAGTTGTTTAGTAGTATCTCGCTTAGGACTTTTAGCAAAAACCAAGTTCACATGGCTTGTGCTATTATCTTCTAAAGTGGATTCAATCTCAAGGGACAAGACATGTGCATTTAGTAGTTCAACACTAGATAGAAGCAAGGATGATTCATCAAAAGGAATTAGAAATAAAACATTGTCTGCACATTGATTCTGCGAAATAATGCTAGTTCCTTGTGAAAGTTGGTCAAGTATTTCGTCTTCATTGTTTGCTAAAGTTGTAGTGACACTATCAACAAAATCTATAGGATCAATGTCGATAGAGTCTGAACCAACCTGAATATCAAGAGCTGGAGCAGATGATACTGATACAACAGAACCAAGGCCGTATGCTCTTTTTGACATTTTATCGAACACGTTGGCCACCTCTGAGTTTCCATGTTTGAAAGTATATTCCAAGTCATATGAGTTTGTGACATAACTCAGAGCTGCAATCGGAGACACAAAGATCGTTGGTGGAACAAGTGTAGCATAACTCATGTAGTTAACACAAGCCAGTGAAGTTTCTGATGTACTTACTAAATTTGGGAAGGTCCGTGTTCGAATGCAGTTTCAATTTCTCCTTAAAATTATTCCAATAAAAAATTGCTCGTTTCAAAACAACCAAGTGAACCAAGTAAGAGCTTCGCCATCGAGGTAGTAGTAGGGGAGAGGTAACCAGTCCTTCTCGGAGAAACCAAGGTATATGAAGTACAGCTCCGCCCGATAAACCTAGCCCTCTGGGTTGCTGCCACTGAATTTATCTAGCTGCATGATGTCCATTGGAATCCAAATCGATGAATGCACCAATGTAACAATTGCTACAATATCATAGTATATTGATAAGAAATAAATATCTGATAGTGGAAATACTGAAACTAAGAATATAAGAGAAGATTATAGAAGAAGAGAGATGAGAAGCTTATACTCAGAAAGGAGAAGAGATGAACAGAATTTTCTTCAACAATTAGCATAACCTCCAACTCAGATCCACTATCTTTTTACATAACCATCCTAAGCCTACACTCTACTACTCATCCTGGATCCCAAATTAACCTGGCCTATTGTTTGTTCTCGGTCTAATAGCTCGTGTCAGCCCAATAGCTACTTTTATAACATTGGACTGGAGCAGATTCATAACAGTGTCATGACCCAATTCACTACTAGAATATAACAACTCGACAAGTCGTTTGAGCTTTTACACTTTGATCGTCAGCTCTCTGGCATGAATTGCTCAGCATGGTATATTATGACTTATATAAATCGCTGGTTTTGGTTTCAGGTTAATCAGAATAAATTTGGAAGAACAGTTCTCACTTTAAAGCATAAAAATTGAAAGGTTTGACCAAAATTTGACTTGATTGTATATGATCTCGAATTGAAATTTTTATGATTTAGTTAGCTTTTTTAGGAGATTTGGGACTTAGGGGCGTGACCAGAATTTATTTTGGAAGTCTGTGGAAGGTTCATGCTTGAATTGGCGAAATTGAGATTTCAGCGTTTTTCGGTTGATAGGTGAGATTCTGATATAGAGGTCGGAATGAAATTCTGAAAGTTGCAGTAGTTCTGTTATGCCATTTTGGATGTGTGTGCAAAATTTCATGTTATTTGGACGGGGTTTGGTTGGGTCTTTTTTTATCAAAAGGGAAATTTGGAAGATTTTTGAAAACTTGGCACTAATCTGGTGTGTTTCGGGTGATTCGATATTATTTGAGGTATTTAAAGATTGATACAAATTTGAATAAGGTTTTAAGATGTGTTGGTACATTTGGTTGTTGTCCCGGGGGCCTCGGGTGAGATTCGAGCGGTCAATCGGACAATTTCGTGAAGTTTGAAATTTGCAGAATTTTAGTTTCAGTTGTTGCAGAGATTCCTTCTCTGCGATCGTGTAGTGGTTCCTGCGATCGCATAGAAGCTTTTCGAAGGGTAGTCTATTTGTTCTTCGCGTTCGCGAAGATTGAGTTATGATTGCATAGATTGGTGAAATTGTTGATCGCGAACACGTAGTGATGGTTGTGTTCGCGAAGAGTTATTGGACCTCGGGTCTTGGCTAGATTTTTTTCATCGCGAACGTGATAATGGTTCCACGATCGCGTAGTGTAAAAAAGGTTGAGCAGCGCATTTGCGGAGTGTTTTATGCATCCCCATAAAGTATTTTTGGGAGCTGAGTTTTTGTGCTCCGCGATTGCGAAGAATTTCCCGCGATCACGATGAAGGGAATTATATAGGTGGGTAGAATATTTTAGAAGTTCATTTTCGCGAATTTGAGGCTAAATTCGCCCATTGTTGGTCGATTTTGGAGGAGATTGAAGAGGGATTCAATGGAAATCAGTTGGAGGTAAGATTCTTGGTCTTAAAACTTGATTATTATGTGAATTTCACCTAGTAAATCATGGAATCTAAGCCTAAAGTTGAAGAACTAGGGCTTGAAATTAGAGACCTAAAATTTTGGATTTGAAGGATCATTTGTGGATGGATTTTGATGTTCTTGGTGTGTATAGACTCGGGTGAGGAGGAGGATTATATTGAGGCGACTTTTGTCGGATTTCGAGACGTGGGCCCGGGGGCCCTATTTGAGCAATTTTAGGATTTTTATGTGAATTGGATATTTTCGAGTGGGCTTCATCACTTTAGCATATTTTAATGATTATGTACTGATTATGACTAGATATGGATCATCCGAAGGTCAATTTCGTGCGGGCAAAGGCATCGCCGACTAAAGTTTAGATCGGATCGAGGTGAGTAATGATTGTAAATGATGCTCTGAGGATTTGAAACCTCAGATTATACATCGCGGTGGTATATTGAGGTGAGGCACATGCTTGATGGCGAGCGTGAGGTCGTGCACTATTGGGGACTATGACTTAGTCTGTCCTGATTGTTGATTTTGCCGTGTATTTGATTGAAATCTATTTGCTGTCATTTTTATTTGGGTTGAATGCCATACTTGGGCTTTGTGCTAATTATTTGAACCTTTTGGGAATTTTTGTTGATATTTCCTTACTGTTTTTGACTTTATACTTGACCTCAGTTATGTTATTTTTTACTATTTTTAAAACTCATCCATGTTCACTCAGTTTTAATACTCAAATTATAATTAAATGATGTTTTGGGATGAGAAACACTATTTCACTGTTGCCCGAAAGGCTTATGAGATTTTTGACTGAGTAAGGCCAAGGGCTGTGTTCTGAGGATATCTTTTGGGTTGGGCTGCACACCGCATCAATGATACACTGATTTTGATTATGAGGCAGAGGGCCTAAGATTGTACGCCACGAGGTGGCTTGATATTGATGTGAGGCCAAGAGCATGTTGTCGATGCCCCATTTTTCTCGCGAAGTTGGGTTTGCGACATTTTAGAGGACAACTCTATTCCCGTTTGGGAATTGACTTTTTGAAAGTGAAGAGTCGCCACCTAATGATTAAGTGAATTAGGACACTAAGGGTTTTGAGTTTGAAAACCAGAGTTCGGGTAAGGGCTATAAATTATCTCGGGGGAAGGTGTTAGGCACCCCTCAAGATCCATTAGTGTGGTTCCCAGCCATGCTATATTGTGACTTTAAAGCAAACAAGTGTCACACCTCCTTTTTACACACCTACCCCAAAGGATAATGTTAGGCACCCCTCAAGATCCACTAGTGTGGTTCCCGGTCATGCTTTATTGTGACTTTAAGGCAAACAAGTGTCACACCTCCTTTTTACACACCTACCCTGAAGAATAATGTATAAGAGCGTTTTTTCATTTAAAATGACATTATTCGAAATGGGGCTATATATTTATTTTAAGAGTCGCCACTTCGAATAGGATTGACTTTTGGTGTCCCAAGTCATCGGTTTAACTTGAATCCCAAATCGAGGAAAATTTTGACTTCCTAGTTAGAGTATGTGAACCAGAAATTCTAAATTAGGAATTCTGTTGACCCGAGGGTAGGTGTTAGGCACCCCCGGATCCTGTGGTTCTAGCACCGTCGCTTAAATTATTATAATTGGCTAAAAATCTGATTTTAATACATGTTTTAACTTATGTGCTTTTAATTTTAAACTACTTTTATTATTATTTTTAAAAAGAATTGCAACGTCGTAAAAACGCATCTCGAACCACGTCACATAAATGCACTCGCGGTTTTTGACACATTCTGACTTCGTTGAGATTTGGATTTGAGTTACATAAATGCGCCTTAGGAAAGTAATATTATTTATGTAACGGGCCTAAAGCAACTAGCGTATTATTAACTTTGTGGGAGGCCATGACTTCGCTAAATGGTACGTCCCGAATTCTAAGGTTGAGTTAAAACCAATTAAAGTGAGGGCCACGCAATTTGTGATTTTATTTGGGCGCGGCACACCACATTTTTATTTTAAGGCCAATCTAAAAGGACTATGATTCTCTATTAGATTTGTCTCTAATAGGACTATATTATAAAATTCAGGCCTCAAGTTCAAGTCCGAATTCAAACAAAAGGGAAACCTCTTAATTTGAACCCACTACCTAACTCGAAGGCCCAAATTTGCTATATAATTAGATCAATAACAAAAATGCTTTTTAAAATAAAACCTTTAACATATTGGGCCTAAAAACCAGCCCGGGGAAAATCAAATTTGATCACTTTATAATGACCTTCCTAAACACTGGGCTCCAGCGTAGACCCAATTTGGAAGTGTAGTGTTATTGGGCTTAAAGTCATGCTCCCAATCAATCCATAGCCCTGTGAAAAGAGATAATTCACAAGGGCTGATAACGGTTGGGCTTTTGATTGCACCATTAGGCCCAGATCTCAATTAAGGCCTAGGTATATCATTTTGTGGCTTTGGGCCTATTACTACTGATTCAACTCAGATACTAACTCTTAGTTTCAAACCATTCGTCTCATACATGTATAGTTACTTTGCTAACCTGGAACGTAACAGCTATTTAATCTTAATTTGGTATGAAGGAAAATGTTTTCCATGGAAAATGTTTTCCTAGAAAATGTTTTCATGGAAAATGAGTGATTTTATCACTTATTTTCTCTTGTTTGGTTGGTAGGTGGAAAGCATTTTCCGGAAAATATTTTCTATGTTTGGTTAGAGAGTAAAAAATAGTTTTTTTAGAAAAATATTTTTTTTGCAACTCTCCTACCCCTCCCCCTCCCACCTCCCCCACCCCTCCCCTTCCCGAAGTCTCTAAAAATTGACACAATCTAAAGGAACTAATGTGATGCTTTACTTTTTAACGCAAAAATCGCGTATTTTCGAATCGGTAAATTTTTAATTTCTAAACCCGTAAACTTCCGAACTCATAATTTTGGAACTTGTAAAATATTGAATCTTTAAATGATAAATAATAAAATTAAAAACTGAAAAATATATTTTAAAATTTTTTCGGGGGGGGGGGGGGGGTAGGGGGGTAGGGGGGGGGGGGGGGGTAGGGGGTGGGGCTGGGGCGGGGGGGGGGGGCAGTAAATCGAAAAAAAAAATAAAAATTTAAATTACAAAAAAAAGTAATTTTTTTTTGTGCGGGGGGAGGGTGTTGGGGTGGGGGAGGGTAGGGGTGGGGTGGGTGGTGCAGAAAAATAAGAAAACAAAAATTTAAAATTATAGAAAAAAAAATTAAGGTAAAAGAATTTTTTTTTTGCGGGGTGAGGTGGAGGGGTAGTAGGGTGGATGGTAACGGAAAAACTGAAATTTTTCTAAAAAAAAACTATTTTTTGGAGAGGGGGTGGGGTGTGTTGGTGAGGGTGAGAATGATTGAGAAGGAGCTTTGGAAAATGTTTTCACTTCTTTTGATAAGGAAAACATTTTCCTCCAATTGGAGGAAAATGAATTGATAAGGAAAATGTTTTCCAAAACATTTAAGCCAACCAAACATGGGAAAATTAGAAAACATTTTCCAGAAAATATTTTCCTTCATACCAAACACACCCTTAATCTTAATTAGTTTTAATTTAGATGATACACTTTTTTTATTAGTCCACTCCAAAAAGAATAACATATTTTTACAGTTGAAATAATTTAACTTTAAACTCTTCATTTTGCTCATTTTACCCTTAGTGGGACACAAATGTTATAGCCTCCACAAAATTTTTACCCTTTAAACTTTTAAGACTACAAGTTTCAAAAATATTTTCTCCTTTTTTAAACTCTGTGCCGAGTCAAGTTGATGTCTAAATTGAAACAAAGGGGATGTTTTCTTATTTTAAACTTAACTTAATATATAAAATCTACTTTTCTTACATTAAATTATTCGGGGGCGGTTCGATATATTTTCTATTTATTTTTATAAAATTAAAAGTCTAACCCAATTATCAGTACGGTTATAAGTTTATACAAAAACCTACTCCGATGCACTAAGCTCCTGCTATGTGCAACATTCAGGGAAGGACTTATTTAAAAAAAAGAATTAATAATCTGTTCGGTTTAGTCTCACCCCCGGTGGTAACCAGCCTTGCCTCTAAGTATCAAGTGTTCATAGGAGGATAGATTTTGTCTGAAAATTCTGATTTATACTTTCATCTCATCTCATATCTTATCTTAAGATGTATCCAACCTAAAAAAACGAAACCAATAAATGAAAAACCGGAACCATATTTATTTTGGTATGATATTGATATAACATTTTTAAGACTGAAAGCCAAAATACAAAACGACTGCTGAACACCACTAATAAAAGCTGGCTCTTTCAAAGGAGAAATGCAAGGAAAGCAAAATCTAACTCTGTGAAACAAAATTGTAAGCCATCAGAGGTAAAGAAAATTGCTTTGCACTTTCAATAACCATTTTCTTTACGAGATGATTTGTGGTGTCGCTCTTTTTTATAACGCAATTGCTCTGGATCAAACCCGCCTTCCACAGCTCCATAGACAGCCCAAGATGGTGTAGGAGCCATGTAATCCTTACTGGTAAAGGGTTTTCCAGACGCGACCTGTGGAACCATAGGTTTAAAAATATTGATTACGTCAAAGGAAATGAGAATGTTATAGCTATAACCTATGTACTGAAAAGCTTGAACAAGAGAAGTAACCAACCAGGTCATGGAACTTGTCGTAGTCTATCCACGTGTACCACTGACCGTCTATCTTAAACTTATCGACTTTCGCCAGAAGAACACAGCAAGAATGCACGTGCTCGCAAGCAACCTCATATCCTCCATTGCTCTTTTTAGCCAAGGCCTCAGAGAATTCCTTCACATCAGAGTGCCAAGGGACATTCTCCATTGTCAACTTTGATGTAGCCGACCTGTGTAAAATCCTCCTGATTACTTAACTGAATTCGCATGCACTAAGTTCTGAAATCAAATCAACCTAGCAGAAGAGGGGGAAAAGAATAAAAGAAAAGTAAGAGGGAGAACTTACGATCCACAGTAAGTGACACCTTTGATTTCAATGAAATCAGGTTTTCCGATGCTGAATAGGTTAAAATATGCATCCACTTCTTCTGCATTCCACCCTTTAACAAGTGTCAAACGATAGACAGTTCTTTGCTCCTTCTCCTTGAGAGCTTTCAAGGAATCCTAACAAAATCAGAATAACAGAAAATCAATACTGAGCCAATCTGAATTGTAGCATACAAATAAGGAAAAACAGAAACAAATGGTGTTTCCTGTGGCAGCAGAATCTTTTTAAGCACCAATGTAAAAGTAAGCATTTTAAACTTTCCACTCACTGGTATATCACAAACTACAGTTTGATAGAGGTTGCTACGGTTTACTAGTGTGCAGCTGACAACTATAACTGTGTTTTTGGACTCTGGTTTCCCCTTCCTTTTTGATAAGATCTGTTTTCCCCTTCCTTTTCGTCATCCTTCAACTTAATGGATATTCCTTAAATCTCTAGTTTTAATCAGAAAAATATTTCTTATTCACGATACTTACCAGAAAACGCTCCCAGAAGTCTCCAAATAGTGGCCTGTCAATTGCTTTTAAGCTGTCCTTTGTACCAGCATCTACACTGACATACAACTGTACATTTAAAGATGAAGCGAGATTTAGCTATGGAAATTGGGCGTTGACATACTTAAGAGATTGATAAAATAAAAAAAAGAACAATAATAGCCTCGCAGACCTGTGTGATTGGTTTCAACAACTTAATCTTGTCCGGGAACTGTGCATTAGTTACTAGAAAAGTCGAAATCCGCCTCTTATGCAGCTCATCTACAAGTGAATTTATTTCTGGATACATAATAGGCTCGCCAACCAGTGACAGGGCACAATGCCTAGGAGAAAGACCCTCAGACAAACGCTCAGCTTTAACACCTGCAAGGGTGGAATATTCTGGTCAACAGCGTACATTAAAAATACAACTCAACCAAGGTACATTTTCTTGGGTGGATACAGCAAATTCACCTAACAGTGTCATGTTAAAAAATCACCAAAGGATTTCAACCAAACACATTATTTCTCATGTGGCTTTACTCAACTTTCCCACATACAAGTGCATGTGCACCAAAAAACAAACCTGGAACGCCTTTCATCTGTTTTATCATTTTGGTATGCAAATCTATAGCTGTGTCCACAATCTCAATGGGGTCATCCATCTTCCACGTCCAGCTCTTCCCAACAGGGTTTGTGTGATGTCTCCAACAAAAAACACATTTGTTCGCACATGCTAAACTAGGAGTAGCCTCCATGCACCTATGCAACAGGCAAAAATGCAAACTCAGCTTTAAAATCAGCATACAGGATAGGAAGTCGATACATATTGAGCGTACTATATGGGGCGAAACTGATCATGTTTGTACTTTTTGTTTCTCTTTTGACGGTTCACTCAGCTATTTGACAGTACATTTTCTACTGAGGCCCTTTTTGGGACAATTTAAACTGAAATATCATTTACTGGTATATCAATCAACTTACATGCTTTATATGCACAATTCGTTTTCTATTCTACTCCTATTCCATATAACAGACTTGTCTAACAACACTTCTTCTTTTTTTTGGGTAAGCACATGCAAACATAATTGCAAAATTTCATTCTCTTATTCACTGCATGCTTCATCGATGATCACATCCACTTGTGACCACAGAGCTGACAATGAGAATATTGTTGAAAGCTAAAATGCAATCCAATCAACCGATGACCAAAGAACCAGTACACAACTGATAGACAGAATATAGTAAAAATGTAAACGCTATAAACAATCACCTGTGACTCTCAATGCCATAAAATGAGTGCTTATAGCAACCTCCACGCCCTCTAAGTTGTGACTTTGTCCATCTACAAAGTTTCACACCACTATGCGAACCGATTATTTTATAGCCCTGCAATTTCATCACAAAATAAACTATATTAACTATCCATCAAAATAATTAAACTAATTAATTTGATAATGACAGGAGTTAGTTATTTGACCACGATACCTGTTTCACCAAACTCGCCCTAATAACTGGAGTTACCATTTCTTTCTCTCCATTCACAATATCACCATTCAACTTCCCATTAACTAACTTATCTCCAACTCCTTTCTTTCTCGAAGGCCCTTTACCTGCAATATCCTCAAGATCAACAATTCCTGACTCCCCGTCATTTTCTTCAAACTCATCATCATCATCGCCCTCACTCACAACTTCATCTTCACTACCATCATCAATTCCATTCACCATATACCCCCCATTTTCCCCTAAATTACTCAAAACCCCGATAACTCTCTTGCTCCACTCACCAAACACCTCATCCAAATTACCCTCATCCACATCACCCTCACCCACCTCTAAAACCTCAACCCCACCAAGTTTCCTCAATTTCTTCGAAAAATCACGCGCCACGGCATTAAATGTTTCACCATAAGAACCACTCCCAACTCCAAAGATTGCAAATTTACACTTACTAAGCAATAAAGAACCAACCCTAAAATCATCAACACTCTCATTTAACCAATCAATAAAAAACCCAGCATTTGAAGGTGGTTTCCCGTTTTCCCAAGTGGAAGCTATAATTAATACAAAGCTCTCCTTGTGCAAATCCTCAGGCTCGTAATCTTTTGGGTCAACGAGGTCAAAGTCAAATCCATTGAGGTTTAACAAGCTGTGCAAATTTTTTGCTAGGGTTTTAGAAGTGCCAGTTTGGGATATGAAGAAGATTTTGCCTTTAGGGGTTTTAGGGTTAGGGTTTAAAGATTTGAGGCGTTTGAAGAGATGACGGCGGGATTTGTAGAAGAAGTAGACGGTGGTGGCGGAGAGGAGCGTGAAGATTGCGAGGCGCGTGGGGTAAGAAGACAGGGACGGAGACATGGTAGGTATTTTCTAAAGGGAGCTTTGATCTGTCCGATGTTACATCTCAGTGCATCAATGGCGGCAAATGATTTTGAGGAAAAAACGCTCTCTTTTGAGCTTCTTTTTTTTTTTTTTGTTTTTTGGATGAATAAATAAAATATTTTCTTCTTTAATATATTAACTAATAATTTTACCCGCTAGATGCGCGATCGATATTAAAAAATATGAATTAGTTAATTATGATCAAGGTTATTTGAATATATTAGATCGTATTATTTTATAAATTTTAATTGTCATCATATTTATCAATACGATATACCCAATAATAAAATCTCTATTAAATTAAATGTACTTATATACAATAACAATAATAATATACCCAATATTATCCCATTGTTAAAAATAATGAATTACTATTTTCATTATTAGTGTGTACGAAGACTTTACCCCTACCTTGTGAGGATATTATATTACCAATATTTAGTATTATTATATTATTAATAGATATTTTTATTGGCATATTACGTTTAATATTTTTATCTGCTACTATCTTTTTGTAATATAATAGAAGATATATATTTTATTAATCTAGAGATATATTTTTATTTAAATTTTATTCTTTTGTTCTCAGCAATTTTATTTGCATTTTAATGACTAAAAGATCTATTAAATTAAAGGAACTAATATAGACACTTTTTTGTCTGATTATGTCGGCAATTAATAATTAGACTTAGAGTAGTTATGTTTTTTAAATTTTTAGGTTTAACAAAACATTTAAAAAATTGTTCGTATTGTAGTAAACTGAATTGGAAGATTAAAGATTTTTTAATTTTTTATTTATTTTAAATTATTTTGAATACCCAAATTTTTTGGAGGTTTGTTTCTAAAATTTGACACTTATTGAATTTTGGTGAAACTTGGCATTCTTGGACTTTTTTGCTATTTTTATTCTCTACAATATATATATATATATATATATATATATATAGATATAGATCAAGGAGAGGACAAAGTCTTCTCCTTTTAATAATATATAGATCGAAGTTAATTACCAAGCAGGAATACAGTTTAAACTGAAAAAAATTTAAAAAAATTACTGGGTTAGTAATTTAACTCTATCTATTTTCAAGAGTAACCTATTGAAACATAGTAATCCTAGTCGTCTCTTTTTGTTTATCATCTGATTAATTGACCTAATTAATTTGAATTGCATAATATAAAATTTAAATAACTACCCAATATAATCTTGTAAAGTGGGGTCTGGGTGCGTAATGTAAAATCTATTAATTTTTATTTTTAAATTCGAGATTTTTAGTTAGAAGGAAGAATCTCATTGCTCCTACATTTTTCTTTCTTCCTATTAACGTGTCCAGGTTCCTCCGCTACTTACTCTTTTCTTAGGAGAATTGAGCTCAATTAAATGTTTTATGGACATAATAAATTTGAGATCCCTTTCTCCAACTAATTCGTGAAAGACAGTGTATTAAATTTCATTTTAAACAAAACGAATGTAATTTTTTTATTTAACAACTTTACTTGGAAATAGTTATTTCAGATTTATCATATTTTTTTTTGCTAGTTGGAAGTTTGTTTAACAAGTTTAGGGAAAGTATTTGAACTTTAACTTAAAATAATAGGTAAAAATAGTACGGTATAGCTAGTTTTCGATCTGCTCATTTAAAAATAGTCATTGTTTATCAAGTCAATGAAAAATAGTCATTATATTGATGCAATAGAGATAGATCCAGCATAAAATACTAAAGTTTGGTGCACCTGTGTATGAACTACAACATATTATATTGGACCGGTATACTTTACTGGCTCCAGTATAATATACTAGAGACTTGCGTATCAGTGCTCCAAACCCAATATACTTGTTGGAACTCTGAAGTTCTAGTGTACTTATACATGAAAGTATACTTATCCTGGAACTCCAGTATAATATGTTGGAGTTCAAGTATACTTATACTGGAACTCCAACATAATATACTGGAGTATTTTCTAAATTTTGAACAGTATTTTCGCTCAGTTTTATCTTTACATAAAAAGCAACTAAATTTCAATTAATTTCAAAATTAGACTATTTTTGAACAACCAATTATAAATCTGGCTGTTTTTGAATTTCTACCCGTGATCTGAAGTTGTATATCAACGTCAAATAATAATTCAAAATCCATAACATGAAAGAAATCTAACTTCTTTTATTTGCTTCTATATTTTCTGTATTTTAACATTATGCAGAATTAAAGTAAATGGGAAATAACGAAAACTTGGCTAATGACCTCTGAGTCCTTAAACATGACCAAATTTTCTATAAACCTTTTGATCAATTAGCAATATTTCAAGAAACTTATAAAAATAATCGACGTATGTGATAAAAATCAAAATAACAAAAATATCAAGATACCAATTTCATTTTTTTTTTGGCAATCAATTATTTATAACATGTTTGCTTTGATGTTTCCTCAATATTCGTCAAGCTCATAACGTATAATTGACTCCAAAATCATTGATGATATAAAAAACTGGTACACAGTATTTCGCAGGGAATAAACCGCATCTCAAAGGGTGCGATATAGGCAATCTATAACTAAGCATCGTTGGCATCACTGGCTGATAGTTTCAATGAAATAAAGCCACTAAATACCTATACCAAGATCCTTGTGGAGGACTCATGTCATGCAAATTCTCAGCTGGTTAACTAATCATTAACAACCCAATGGAATTCAACAAGTGGAATCTGGAAAAAATAATGTGCATGCAGACCTTAAAGGAAGAGAGACTGTTCCGAAAGACCCTCAACTCGAGAGAAAGAACAAGAACAAATAAAAATCAACAAGAAGCCGGTGAAAAAACAAATGAAAAAAAAAAGCAATAGCAACAAGTAGTAACATGATAGGGTACTAGAAAACTAAAGCGGAAGATAGTAATAAAAACAAATCTAATACTACTAGATAGTCGGTTAGCGTAATAAATCCGGAACAGATCAGTCAAACACACTACGACCTATTACCCTTCTACAATGCAACAAAAGAAGTAAAGAAACCACATCATAGTATACGATTTATTACAGATCAGAAAAACACACTACGACCTACTACCCTTCTACAATGCAACAAAAGAAGTAAAGAAACCACATCATAGTATACGGTTCATATAATACTCTAACAACGGACATGAGGTTGGGAAAAAAACATATCACATTTATGCACAAATGTTCGATTCAATCAATTATAAGAGCAAAAATAGATCACTCGCACTAGTTGCTACAAGAGATCATTACTTTTCCAGTATGTAAAGACTGAGACCAAGAAATCGGTACAAGAAATCGCAATTGTTAGCAGTAGTGACAATGTGTTACTCAACGTATAGACCAACCTCGAACTGATAAACAGCAGATCTTGTAAAGAATGACTGTAAGACTGAAACCGTATGTGGTATCCTTCTTGCTTATCCAAATAATCAAATGACTTGCCTCGAAACTTCTGCGGGGAAGATATGGAAAATGGAAATTGAAAGATTTGCTCCATTCATCAAGGTCTCCACATGGTCTTTTGTGCACAAAGGATGCCTTCCTTATCTTTTGCGAATGTCATTCGTATCTCCCAATGCAAGCTTCTCAATATACTCTCTAGTGGATCAAGTATTTCGACCTTGTCACGTATAATTGCCCAACCACCAGGCCGCAATATGCGGTCCATCTCAACTACAATCACTATTGGATGCTTGCACCTGCAATGAATGGTCATGAAAACAAACCACTTTAGCTCTACAGAAAAATTTAAAGTCTATAAATGGAAAGTTTGAAGCTTTACTCCCACTGGGTTCCGGCTTCAGATGGAGAAGTAATTCTAAAAGCTTTAAAGGTTTGTTTTATCATACTATAGGAAGTGTGTGGAACATCAAGAAGAATGACAAACAGAATAATCTCTATGGTTAGACTCCAAAACCCTATGGCGTCCGAGGAAATATCAGGGATAATAAACAATATAACCAGAGTATGGTGGGATGCCAGAAAAGATTTTGGATGTGATTCCTGTTTAGTATCAAGGGAACAGCAACTAGTCACCTTTACTCATCTGCTATTGACAGCGTATCCCTATCCTTTTTCCTTCTTTTCTAACAAAAAATGAATCTTTCTAAGCAGTAGAACATCATTCAGGTGGACATGGGGAGGGAGGAATATGCATGCAGCCCCCTTGCAACTGCTTGTGTGAATCTCCTTTCGCATTAATTATGACGACCAGGAATGAAATAGACCATAAACCTCATGGGTTTAATCCAAACATCAAGAAGCAAGCCAACCTTAATATTGCAACAAAAGTTCAATGGGGTAAACAAAATAGTGGTCAGTGAAGCATTCATGCCAAATATAACCAAGTTTGCTAGGTCATTAAAAGTCAATTTCATAGCTTAAACTGAAATGACCTACAGCGCTAGATTGACGTCCCAATATTAAATTTATAAGAACAATTACTTGTGCACTAGGATTGGTGAAAAGAGAATGATCCATAAAAAAAATAGGAGGGGAAAACTGAACGAAGTGAACAACTAAAGGCGAAAAAGTCACGCTAACCTGTTTTTAAGCCTTGAGAAGAGATGATCTGCATGTAGAAGGTCATACGATCTCGGATAAGTACCAAATGCCTCGCACCAATCGTGGTACACGCCAACAAGTCCTCGCTCAAAGACTATGGGAAGGGTATTTGGTGCATGTACAGGGATCACATTCATCACCCACACCTTCTGCTGCGCAAGGGCAGCTGCAAATCTGTGTATTTTTTACTCAGTTGTTAGTATCCTTGTTGTGGCACTAGTATGCATTACAATATTACAATCAGAAGAAGTGGAAGAATCAATAGCCTACCCTCCATTGATGGCTTTCATATCCATTACATTCCGAATGTTGGACCAATCAATACCCAAGCCAACTAGATAAGAATTGTTAACAATAGCGTTCCAATGCTCACTGTCTGCAACCAATTTCTCTCTATTATTCATCCAGTCCGGAAAAGTTTCAAGTCTCTTTGGCCATTCCTCAGGCCATTCTGTTCCTCGTTGTTCTATGGATTCAGGAATTGTATGCAAGCAAGATCTTATTGGCGCATACCTGTTACGAATAAATCAATTAAAATTTAACATTTGAAAGTATTAACTATTAAGAAAGACACACAGGAACAGTGATGAGTTGTGCACTTATTTTGCCAAGATCACTCGTCTATATGCATTAGTGGAAGTATGTGCGAAGGAAAGTAACATTGACCAAAGAGAGCAAAAGAGAGAGACAAGTATTGCAATACAGGCTTTTGCAGCTCACCAGGAAGCATCTGGGTTCTCGTTCGCTTTGCATAGAGGTGGAACTTTTTTCCTTCTCAATTGATATATGTCATTTGCTTGTGGTTTTTGGTATAACTTAATCCTGATATCACTGATTTCATCAGTTTTATCAGCAAGGATATTCCAACAAATTGAAGCTGTCAGCGTTGACATAGCTGGAGAAAAGGTAAATATTATGAGAATGAGTCCACTACAAAATGGGCTATCTTAAATACATGCTTAAAAAAAGTAGAACACACAAAATTGAAAAGCTTAAAAAGATGAACTATACCATAGATCAGACAATGAAGGTTCATCTTTCAAATTTCCGCACACGGAAAAAAGTCTTTATAACGACACAAAAGAAAATCAAGCTACACGCCAGAAAATGATCCAACCATCCAAATTGGGAGTTTCTTCAGTGAAAGTAATGAGTTTAATAGTAAGTCTTTTGTAAGTGATATGAGAATATCGGAAAGTCATCATTGTCAAGAACAAGAAGCTTGAGATGGAACGTGAAAATAGAGGGGAGGACTTCGTGATTCCACAAAAGTATCCGCGACGGTGGAGCACAAGTGTCCACTTCCGAAATGATTTTACTGTAGGAAAATACGGTGCGCTAAAGGACTTTTCACCACCATTCAGGAAGGTATTTACTCATTGGAGTAAAATGTGCAAAAGTATAATTAAACCGCCTTTAACTACCCTGAAGAGAAAAAACACAGAACCAAAAGCTGTTTTCCTTGACATAAATAGAGGACAAACCTTCTTCAACTTCAATGCTACTGTGCTTTGAAGAGAAAATAAAATAACCACCAGGCCTCAAAATTCTGTTCATCTCTATAAGATGCTTTCCCCCTGAAAGTAAAACTAATTTAAACCTCCAGATATTATGGACAAAGAAACAGAAACAAAAAAAGAAATCTCTAGCCTAGTAACTTTAACACTAACCATTAGAATGCCAAGATACGCGACAATCACTACAGTGAATAGCATCAAAGACGCCACTAGGAAAGGGAAGCCTCCGAGTTCCGAATGGGGTAACTACTGCTGGAAAACCACGCTCAAGCGCAACTTGTGCTAGGTCCACTAGGTCATCTTTTAAACCTAGAGTAAGTGTTAATACACCTTTCTCGAGTAGAGAAGCCCCAAAACTTGAATCTTTACATCCAATATCCAGTAATACACGGATGTTCTTCCCCCATTCAATGTCTGGTACCATCTACCAATCTCCAATATCAGTTCGCATATCAAATACAAGTAGATATTTTGCAGTTAAAATTTCAACTGACATCAAAATTAGTAAATAATCATACAACAGATAGCAATATTATCTCAAATCATCCCTACATACACATTGAATCTAAATCCAACAACTTCAACCGAAGAAACATAATTAACAAAGATTTAACCAATTCCAGATCAACTACAACCAGCTACTGCACCAACATTAAACATGGTCAAGGCAAGTCATCTTTGATCTTCTCAACTAACGGAAAAACATCATGCTTTTCAACTGTAGTATGAGGACTCATAGACAATGTTGGACTCTGTCACTTCAACCATATTTATGAAGTTTTGTTGTATAAGATAATCATAAGACCTTTGAGCACTAGACTGATAGAGAAACTTGAGTCAACAAAGGAACTCACCTCTTCTATGAAATCTAGATAATGTTGAATTCCACCTTTGGGCATAGATTGGTTCAATGGAAAAGTGAGATACTCTCCAGACTCCACCACCCAGCTTTCTGTCTTAACAAACGCTGCTAATTTCGGGTGTGCCACATTTTTATAAAGTATCTGTAATATTACTATTAACTTAACATAAGAAAGAAAGGAGAATTAAGCCGTATTTAATGAAGACGGGCTAGAGTTCTCATACCTTTGACTTACTTTCAGGCCAGCTTACTGGAGTTTCATAACCATCAGGAGGAAGGGGAACAAGACACATGTGAGGTGCTTTAGGACAACTTCTTTCGTGATGCCGAAAATTATGCAACTTTCCACTGACACTTTCAATGTCAATGCAAGGAATGTAATTGTGCTTGCTTCTAGTACTACACAAATTCCAAGTATAATGTGCTTCGGGATTGAATAACGGTCCTAAATTCTTCTTCATTTTCTTCTCAGTATCTCTAGATTTCTCATCCTCATCTTCCACTTTCTCAGCAGCCTCTTGATCCAATTCCTCAGAATTAGTCAATTCACCATTTCCTTCCCCTTCCTCATTACCATCTACTGCACCTTCTTCATCTTCTTTATTAGTTTCTGTGTCCTCTTTCTCTTTACCATCTACTGTTTCTTCTTCTTCTCCTTCTTGTTTCTTATTTTTTGGTTTTTCTTTGGCATTTTCATTACCCTCAACTACTTCTTTTTCTTCTTCTTGTTTCTTGTTCTCTATTTTCTCTTCTTCATTCTCTTTCTCCAACTCCTCAGTTTCAGATCCTTCCAAAATTTGATCTTTTACCTCATCAACTTTTTTGGGTAATTTCAGATCCTCACCCTTTCTTTTTCTATCAACTCCACTTTTCTCATTTTTATGCCAACTATTACCAGATTTTGAAGGCAGAGAACCATCAGTTTTTTTCCTTTTTTCACCAGAACTTGATCTATGTTTCAATTTCTTATCTTCTTTATTAACTAAATGACCTTTATGGGGTTCTGATTTTTTGGTAGAAGGAACTAAAGAAGTGACCTTTTTTCTATTTGCAGATGAAATGGGTTCTCTGATATCATCAAAGTTTTCTCTTTGATAAGTTATTGAATAAGAAGAAGGTGAAAAAACAGACCAAATGAAAACAAAACAAAGACCCAAAATTACTACTGCAGCTAGCTTTACACCTAATCCAAAAGATTGATATGAACCCTTTACCTTGCGCCCAAATCTTGTTAAAGTTGTGTGCTGCTTCCTCATTGAAGTCAATGGAAATTCAGAGACATTCCCAGAATTTTAGCCAATCTGCAGAAGTTGAGAAACAATCTTTTTTTGACCCAAAACAAATCTTGGAAGCTGAAGAGAGAAATGATAGTGAACTTCTAACTAGAAACTAAAGTTAAGTGAAGTAAAAGCAAGATTCATTATACTGTAGTAGATATAAAAATGTTTTTTATTTTTTTTTTGCAGTCATTTTTGGGAACAGTCAGTATCTTGGTAAAAGGATAAGTTTAAACATAGAGATTACCAGTATTTGGTAACCGTCGTTATAATGTAATTAATGTTTAACATGCTGAAAAAAGATGGTATTTATCTAGGGTTTGTTACTTTAGTTTTGTAATTAGCAATTGTCATTTACTTGATTAAGTAACAAACAAAAGTTCTTGGCAGGGATAAGAGGAGTTTAATTAGTTTGTCCGATTTCCAACATGCTCTACCAAATCGAGTGTCGTGTTCAAATTTTTTGGCTGATGACAGCAGTTCGGTTTAAGGAGTTATAACAATTTTTTACGATTTAAAAAAAAAAAACATTTTAACTGTAAAAGTTGACAATTTATACGAGTAGTAATTTATTAAATAAAACTTTCAATACAATATCATAAAACTTGGATATATTGACTCTTGTATTTTGACCTCTGTTATTCTCTTAGGATAAAGAAATACAGTAATAAAAATTTCTAGCTCATTTTGCTACAAAGTAGCAGTAGACTTGAGTATATTGACCTCAAAAGACTCGTTTCTCGAGTTAGGTTAAGGTAGTTAAAAAAAAAATACTGATTGTTATTAGGGGTGTTCATAAAAATTCGAAAAATCAAATTAAATCGATAAAAAAGAAATATTTGATTTTGAATTTGGAAAACCTAACTAATTTAATTTGATTTTGATATAAATAAAATATAATCAAAAAATCGAATCAAATCGATTATAGAAATAGCTATTTAAAATTTATTATTATTATACACACACACACACACACACACACACATATATATATATATATATATATATATATATACTAGATGATGCACCCGTGCGATGCACGGACCCAATTGATATTACTTGATGAAAGGGTATTTTTTGGTCCTTTTAAATAATAAACATGATTTTAATTATTAAGAATTTTAACAAGAAACTTTGTGATTTGTTCTATTGGAATGACATAATAGTTTTTTTCTAGTTTCATTCGATATGATTGAGATATTATTTAGGGTATAATGCAATTATCATCACAATAGTAGGATTTGTTGAGACTATTTTAAAAATATTAATTGTATATTTATCTATTTTAAATTTTTTATAATAGTGAATTCTAATTGAATAGACTATGTACTCAACTAACTCCGATCATAGAGGGAGAAGTATAATATTATATGATGATATATACTTCTCATACTTCTTAATATATAACAATTTTTAAAAGATAATAATTTCACAAATTAGTTGTTTTCATTTTTACTTCAGATATTCTCAACTCATATTTTTAGAGATGTGATAATTATTATAAATTTTTATATTCTATTATCAAAAAGGAAACTTAAAACTATATTTTATTCTTAAATAAAAAAAATTCGAATTTAATAAAGTATTCCAATTGAAATTTGTATAAAATAATATCAATAGATAATGATATAATAACATTTGAATGTATTAATAAAGATAGTAAAAGTTGAATGGAAAGTGGGGTCCACCTAAAGAATTTAATAGCTTATGGGCATGTTAGTTTTGGTTTCTTCGGTTATTAAGAATCCATAACAAAATTTTTGAGCATAGTATACAAATAATGCACTAATATATTAAAATGACAATTATGCCCTTGGTTAACCTCCTCTTCTCTTTTCTATATAATAATAACTAGATATGGGTTGCCCGTGCTGAGCACGGGACCAACATGTGATTTAATGTTTTTGGTTTGACATGTATTAGCTTCATGTCAACGAAATTTAAGAAGATAATTTCCGGCTAGTAGTTTGCGCGCGGTATAGATAAACTGATGAATTATATTAGCGAAAATAATTTGAATCAAATCTGTAGGTATTTTGTGAAGATAACCGAACACTAATTTACCAAACTAATTTGGATAGTGGCAGTAAAGCCTCTCTTGGATGCTTTCTGGAGAAAACCTGAAAGTTATGCTAATAAAATAGTCTAAGAGTCTAAAAGAAAGAGAAAGCCTGCGACATAAATGTGTCATCCATTAAAAATAAAAAGAATTGCTAAAAGTGCATAATAAACATTTCACATGGACAAAACTAATTTATGTGATCCTTCATATTAAGAAATGACTTTGGTATTACAAAGTAGAACTTTGATTTTAGT
Organism: Nicotiana noctiflora; assembly: GCA_032618575.1. Taxonomy (NCBI): domain Eukaryota; kingdom Viridiplantae; phylum Streptophyta; class Magnoliopsida; order Solanales; family Solanaceae; genus Nicotiana; species Nicotiana noctiflora. The sequence continues at coordinate 115,961 of JASVEL010005202.1, read as the reverse complement.
AATATAAAGAGTTGCGTGCCTTTAAGCAACCTGATATTCACTCCCATGACAGTTGTTTAAGAAAATGCCTAGAAATAGGTGAAAGAATAATTATATTTGTGCACGTATTTCCTTTTCGAGCTTCATTACAACGATTCCCAAACTCAAGCAATAATTCAATTTGAATGAAGATGAAACTCTTTGGAACTTCACTATTTGATATGATTCAAAATGCTAACTATTGTTCTTCCTTTTAGCTATTATGTTTTTACAGGTGCACTTCTGAAATTGTACATTCTTTTCGAATACTTGTTTGAGTCTCCAAAAACTCTGCGACACTCTTGTGAAATATAAGGTGCCACAATCCTCTCTGGGCCTGGATGCATTTGCTCCAAAGTATACCCTTCACAAAATAGATAGAGACATGTAAGTGATTTCTTTCGAGATTATTACATTACTACTCTTGCTTCAATCTCACCGAAATTGGGAGTAATACATAACGTGTTATTATTTCACCTTCTAGTGAAGTTAAAGAAAACTGAAAAATAATACTGAGAATAATATTGAAAAGCTTAGTGCTTCTTCACTTTGTCATCCATACTGTTTTATGTTGCATTCCTTTACCTTTGTGCATTCTCCCCAAAACGTAGACCAACAAAGTGACATCAACGGTTCATGAAATCAAGTGAAACAAATTAGATAATTAACTAACTACGTTGTTTGCTTAATGGTGGTACTTTTTCTTATTGCATTATTTAAAAAGAGTACACGGGAACACGATCCGAGAATTCAAGTTCAAATTTATTTGAATTCTTGGTAACTCTTGCATATAAGAGTGTAAGAAAAAGGAGAAAAGATATTAAACCTGAATCACAAGGGGAAATGATATTGTACAAGAAAAAAACAAGAAATTGAGGAAAAAGAATCATGATGTCAAGGAACTGTATCTTCTTAAATTTTTTCTTAATGATGCTTTCGACTTATTAACTCTTACTTGTTGAGATTTGGACTTATTAAATCTAATAAACCATAATGAGAGACTCCTTACCTAAAGTGAATATGTCCTGAGAAGATATTGCATTTGAAACTTTTAAATGTATCTGGACAGCAATACATACTACATCTAGAAGATGAATGAGATAAATACCTTGACTATAAATTTGATATACTTTGGAAACATAAAGCCATTTGACAAGAAAATCTCACCATATAAAAATTGCAACTTTGGGGGGAACTATTCTGCACAACAGGCATCATCAAATGAAAAATATCAGTACTACTATAATTGCTGAATTTAACCAGCTTTAATTTGAAAGAGAAATCAATAGACAATATGGTATTTTGCAACTAAAAGTGCTTTCTAATCTTCCTGAATATCATAAGTAGAGATTTAGTATAATCTTGCACCGGCTCGGGCAGAAGAGCTTCCTGACAAATTATCAAATACAAAATATGGGTCTTTTTATTATTGTTGAGAAAGTGATAAATACAGAATATAGTGTTGTTTCCATTTGGCATAAGCAAGTTTATTCGAGTTAACAAGTTCCATTAAAATGAAGGGGTAACAAGGTAGAACGATAGATGGTAATAATATTCCACAGAGCATATTGCTATTGCTAGTACAAAAATAACATAGGAAAGAGAAAATAACAATTTTTATCGATGCCAGAAGCTTCTTTAGGTTACTGTGTAATCCATGAAGAAAACTGGTAATTATCAAAGAGCATAATAATGCAAGATGTAACACTTTTGACTGCCCTCCAGTTGTTATTTAAATGTTTAAATATTCAAGTGCCATTTGGTATTTGCAATTCCAGCTTTTCGAAAGAAAGTCGAGAGTGTCATTGCAACTTCAACTTTCAGAGTATAATGCAATCTTGTGCTTAGTACGTAAAGAAAGAATGGAATGACCTTTCTAGATGATTGAATTGGTTGACTGATTAAAATTAAGAAGATAGTAGTAGATATATAAGTTGTGGCATCTCAATTTCTACCATAAAACATAAACATACCGTGAGAAGCCATAAGTTGTAGCAATAACATCAAAACAGTTAATTGTACTATCACTATTAAACTTTATCATTTAAAATTTAGTCCAAAAAGAGTGACTTAGGGAAATACACGATGGCTTCTACCAGCTAGTACAATATGCTACTTCTCACCTCTTACAGGGCGACGACAATGCCCAAAGATAAGTTTCTACTTCGATATCATCTTTAATACTCAACAACAATCATAGGTATTTAATCCAATTCTACCTCTGCAAGAACTGGTTTAGTTCAGAAAATAGTGGATTCCTATATCATATTCCATAAGGCAATAATATTTAAACCTTTTTGTTTATGAATTCAAAAAAAGGAAATGAAAGTACAACTCATTGACTAAAAATCAATCTAAAGAGCCTTTAAAAAAAGTATGCCAACTGACGGAAAAGTACCTAATAATGTAGATATCCCTTTGGTTACTCATTTCTCACGCTGTAAGAATTGTTGCAGACAGATGAAGCAACATGATACATAAAACAGTGCAAAAGATCAAGAAAAAATTAACAACCATTAATGTTTTATTGAAAATTTTGAGAAGTCCATAATATTTCAAAAGCGATAAACACCCAAAAGAGAACCATAAAGCAATTCTGCCAAGAAACGAATATCATCACGTTATTCCTTTAATTGAATTTGAAGGGACATTTTCGAAATCCTGAAAAAAGTCTAATGCAAATGAAATTAAACTATGATATCTTTTTTTTAACGTTATCTACTCCCAAACACACTCCTATATTTTACACATAACAAACACCTTCTCCATTTATTTCTTCTCTGAATTTTTTCAACTAAAAATTTTAATATTTCCTCCCCCTATAGACTGAAAATATCAAACGAAGACCATATATGAAAATACAGAATGAAAACAGATTAAGGAAAACAAAGAGAAGAAGAATAACCTACGTCAAACATGAATCTAAGCCATGATATTGGAAAATTAGAAGAAAACCGGGTAAAAATTAGGACAAAAATTGAGAGAAAAGTTGATCAAAAATTGCAAAACTCAGCTGAGAAGATGAAGAGAGCTCAATAATCTGTCCTAGAAAGCCTGAAGAAAATTGATGAAGGAATCGATATTTCTTGAGTGCCTGCACTGTCTGTTGTTTGGAAATTGGAATAGGGTAGATGAAAGAATTGATAATTCTAAAAGAAAAAATAAAGCACCTTTATGATAGGACTAAATGACAATAATGCCATTGGTCGACCATTTAACTCTTTCTATATAATAGAAAAATAATAAAATAATATATATATATATATATATATATATATATATATATATATATATATATATATATATTATACAAAGTTTCTAAAATTTTATGGTACATGTTATTCGTTTGCACTTTTAGTTTAGTTCTTTACTATTATAATAATGTAGTTCTTTGCCTTTACATTCTAGTTGTAGTTTTCTTTTGCTAAGTACGAGAATTTATTTTTAGGTGAGTCCTTCAATTATTCATCACTATTTAATTCATTTATCATTAATATATCCTTATAATGATAGATTTTCCAAATAGCAATTGATTTGATAGTGTTACGTTGAAAATATAATTGTCGAAATATGTATTTGATGGTGTATATTTTATCTTTAAGGAAAAAGAGATAAAAACCCGAAAAAATTAAAAAACTGACAAAACCGACATAAACCGAATTGATATAAAACCGACTTAATTAATTTATTTTGGTTTGGTTTCAATATTAAAAAATCGACTTACTTGATTTGATCTTTTTTAAAGGGAAAACCCATTTAAACTGAACCATGGACGCCCCTATTCACAATAAAATACAAATTTAAATTGTATTAGGATTGCTCAATTTATCTTCAAAGTTTAATACGAGCCATTGATTCACTTATTCATTAATCTAAATTAATCATTTCATAAAGATATCTAGCTATAATGTGAAATTTCTGCAAAACCAACTTTAAATATTAAATAAAGAAAAAGAGGATAACAAGCTTTTAAGGATTATTAGAGATACAAAAAATAGGCATTTACCACTTTCTTCCTTGTCTTTTTTTGGATATATAGGTAGGCATTTGTCACTATGTCTAAGTAGTTTCCCCTTGAATGAAGTCATTAAAAAAATTTAATCACATTAATGAAAAAACGAGAGTCATTAATAACTTGATTATTTTAGATATAGTAGATAGAAACGACACAAACCAACTTTCACACAACTCTATAGGTTCATAATGAACCGTTCATTCATCCGATCTTAAACTGGGGCTACCTCTAACAAAAGATAACACATCTTTCTTATGGAATGAAAGCAACTCTTCTTAAAGGGCAGCCTGCTTTCGCTACGTGCGAGACCGAATAAGGGTCGAATTACAAAGGTTTATTGTACGCATCTGATGATATTTACACACCTGATAATATGTTATAATTACGTATTTTAGTTGTTTGTTACACTCAAATTTACTGCACTTTAATTGAGTTTGAGTTTTAATCGATAGTGTCTAGCACTAATTGTGTGTTTTATGCATTGTAGGATTGATTACGAGCTATAGATGTTATGGAATGAATTCAAGGGATTTGAAGCTTTGAAGTCTAAGTAAAAGCCCAAGAAATTAAGCCGGGATCATTTTCGGGAATCAACTAGATGATAGAGCAACAAAACGAAGAGAGTAGGCATATTGCGCATTGTCTAGTTAATTACAGATAACTTTTTGCTCAGAATTACATTTGGGCTCCACAATATATGGTTGGAAATCTAACTCAAAGGGTTACAACTTTCATATTTTATGTTTTTCTAAATTTCAAACGAAACAGGGTGAAAAACATGGTCGAAACCGCAACCGCGGACCTGAGGCGGGTTGAGGCAGTACACTTGCCAAATACCATGCCCGTACCGCGGTTGACCATGGCCACGACCGTCCAGACTTGAAAAAATTATTTTTTTTCACGTAGGAGAAGGTATAGTTATTTGGGCCCGACCCTACTTGGTATATATACATGGAAAAACGGTATTTTAAGAGGTTGGACACACTTTTAATATAATTTAGACCTAAAGAGGCAGAGGAGACCGATTTTAGACACAAATTCGACCTAAGGAGGCAGAGACACAATAGGAGCAAGGCGGGGAATTCTTATACGAGTTTTTCCTTCCTCTTCCTATTTTTTCATTGTTGATTATGACTTTTAGTATTGTAGTTTTACATACTATTATGAACAACTAATTTGTTATCTAGGGTTTTGATGAAACCTTTCGTAGGATAAATTCTTCTTATATTTTTATGTAATTGAGTCGTTGGATTTCTCTACTTGTTTAACTACGTGTTTATTGTTGTCGATTGAATGATCATCAATTGATTGTGCCTATTTATTATGTGTTGCGCACGAGAGAGTACATATTTAGGTGGTTGTTGAACAACGTCACTCCTAACGTATGTGAGAAATCAATACAACGAGTTTAAAGGTAGGTTTAGAAATAACAAAGCCTTGATGTGGTCATAATGAGCGGTTAGATAAAGCCAACTAGTATAAACTAGAGAGAATATGTCTAGTAAATTATTGTAGTTTCTCAAGATAGAATTACGACACCTAAAGTGCTCACGATCAGTAGAGAATACATTGGCAAAATTGTAGGGAAAATAGTTAGAAGGATCTGACAATTGGGGAAATCATAACTCTAGACCTCCTTAATTTAGATTCCAACCCTTTGTCTCGTTAGTTCATAATTTTACCGTTTTCTAGTATTTGTTAGTTAATTAGTTAGAAATATAAATCTCAAACTTTATAATTTAGAAAATTGTTCAAACTTGTCTTTTTAGTGAGTGATATTAAACAGATATAGCTAAGTCTTAGTTCTCTGTGGGATTCGACTCCGGACTTTTAGACGGGATTATATTTGCAGCGACCGCTTATCCTTTTTACGACTAGAGTTGGGCGTGATCAGCACCCTTACCCTGCATTTTTTCCACGGCTCAAACTCGTACCTCCTGGTCACTAGGCAGCAACTTTACTAGTTACGCCAAAACTCCCGTTCAAAAGCATCTCTTCTTAGTGCAAATTAATATGTATTAGATCATAAAGTATAACATAATTGTAAAGAAGCGCCTAATGATATCGTCAGGAATTTAACTTCTTAAAAAGTTCATCAAATGACACAAACATGGAAAATAGGTTCTCGGTAATATTGAACTTTGTATGTCTCAAACTCTAGCAATACAATGCATTACAATCCAAACCAAATTTCTTGTTGAATTGGCAGTCTATTCCTCAGTATAGGACTATACTATCTACCTCTGCATTCGCGCTCTATAGGACCAATCTTATCTAAGTTAGAATAATCATACAAAAATACAGGAATAAGGAACTGCTATAGTAGATTTTTTTTAACAAGTTTACCTTGGAAACTATACATGTAACATGTTGCTATACTTGAAGTAGCTATTGAGAGATAGTGATTGAACAATCAGAGGGTCTCTAGCAGCTGAGTTGTTGAATTCTGCTCCGAAAAATCTAGTGAAGAATTCATGTTCACCTTTATCCTGCAAAGAGAGAGATGATAACAAGTGATGTACAAGTAAAAGGTGGCTCGAAATCAAATGAAAGAGTATGAAGCTAGTACTGCCAAATCAAACCTGTTGTGGATGTTAACATATTCGTCGGTTTCATCCAATATCTCCTCCTGGCAAAAAGAATAAGAAATTTGTCAAAATGAGAAAGTAATATACACGCAGGTAGCATCAAAATCCTTAAAACTTGTGAATGTGTATAACCATGTGATTGCGATATTTCAGAGAAAACCTTCACAAGTTCACGTCTCTGGGGTGAACCGATGAATACAACAGCATGAAAAGGACAAAATTACTAATGAAAGTCAGAATTTTGTAAACCTGAAGAAGCTCCTCAATGACATCTTCCATGGTAATAACACCGACCACTTCTTGATTGGGAGGGATCTCGGGGATTGGAGTGTTTTCCAAATCCAAGATACAAAATGAGCAACCTCTGTGTCTCTTCTTGAAAGCAGGAGTAGGGGGAGGAGATTTCTTTGTGACTCGGTCATCGTCAGCCTTATGAAATGCGGTCTTAGTATCTTGCAAGTCATATTTTGATGCTGCATTATCAACATCTGCAATCAGATGCAACATGACAGGTCATCACTTTATACAACACTTGAGGTGACTGAATCAAATCAAGATTTGTTCAAGTACCTTTATCATTCACTAGTGTATCTTTCGTCTCATTCAGATCTTTATATACAACAGCAATGTGGCTATGGCCCTTCTGAAACTCATTCAGAATGTCATACAGAGGCATGTTTTCAGAAACCCTGAAAATACCAATGCTGCGCAATTAGCTTAAATAAACATTGCATGCTAAATATTATCTGCTTGAGCTGTAAATTTCTCCTTCCACAAATATGAACTCATATTACAGTTTGCAGAATCCAAACTGCAGATCTGTGTAAAGGTTGTGGATTGATCTAGGAAACACTTTGTATTATCAGTACCTTAGAAATTCAGTACAGGATAGCTAGGGAAAGTTTTCTTGTGTAGAGAAAGCACAGTAGGATAATTGGATCAGCTTCCCCTAGTCTGGCTACATGCAGGTGAATTCTACAAGTGCAAGGGCCATCGTGGGGTTCTGCTAAACAAATTGCTAACCCAGAGCACCCTCAGTCAGTTTATTTCAGTAAACTTCAAATTACTGTATATGGACGAATGAATTACATGATTATATCAGGCCATCAGAGCTGGATAACTTAAAGACTACAAGAAGTATATCCATTGCAACTGAAGCAACAAGGATGTCAACCATCAAAAGCATAAGGTTATATAAGGAAGAAACCAAGGGACATTAATGGACTTCGGATAACATAGATGCAATTATATATCAGAAAGCATTGTTTATTTTGGCTTTAATTTTTTCTGAGTGTCATCCATTTCCTTTGAAACAAATATAAGTTTTATTTAGATTAATAGCTGGAGGCATAGTTGATTGAATCAATTATAAACATATACATTTAGGAGACGGTTAAACTGCTGCACTTATCCTTGCCTTGGAATTTTTCTTATCATCATTTTCCTCAGGGGAACTGACTCTCCGGGGTGAACTGCCAAAAGATTTTTAACCTGCCCATGAAATATTTGAAGACGGTACAAAGAGCAAGCACAATATTAGTTAGTTACAAACGACACACTTGTGCAAAAGTAATGCAGAAAAAGAAACGAGAACTCTTGATAAATGATCTTGAGAATTAAAGTTCAACTCAATAAGTGAAATTCACAAGGTAAATTCTGCATTCAAGAGACATAATTACCAAAATTAGTCCAATAATATTTGTCGGCTTTCTGTAGTAAACAGGAACTCTACTATGCCCCATTGTCATTATAGCGTTTAGTGTTTCCCTGCATGAGATAATATGAGAGGGGGGATGGGGTGTTAGAACATAACAAGATTGTGAAAGCTTGAAATCAGATTTAACAGCAACCTATAAACCGCACAAGTTAAGTGTTCCATCCAGATCAAGAGAAAAAGCCTTTGATATTGGAGTCATTGCATCTTTTGCAGTTTTTTCTGTCAACTCAAGTGCTCCAGCAATTATTGTTGTTTCATCATGTGTCAAATCTCCTCCTTTTCCAGCCTGTCACAGCAATAGGAAGAAAACAAGCTGAGGCGTACAATAACAAAAGGAACAAAGAGAATTTGAAAAACAGGCTCAGCTTTAGCACCTAATCTTGGTGAGTGAACTTGTTCATTTAAGCAGCGACAGTATTCATGCATATATATGAATATTGCATGTTTAAAGTATGTTTAAAAATTGAGAAGTAGAAACTACTGATTACCTCATTGCCATGGAAATCCATAAATGTTTTCAGCTCAGCTCTTCGCAGAAGGGCAGCATGGCCCTTACCTAACATCCAATCCAAGACCTAGAAACAAAACCAAGGATGAATTTATAAGATCCTTAACTAGAGAAAGCAGCATGGAGAAATTTACAATTTGCATTGATTTCGTTTATCTTAACAAATAAAGCAATAGATATTCGATATATCAAATTATTAGCATGAAAAGCTTCTCTTTTATGGTAAAGATTAAAAAAAGATAGAGAGAGAGGGGGATGCCGTTAACTCTGATATTATTACTATAACCAAGTAGAGCAGAATAGCAAATATATTTAACTCCTCTTATTAACTTTATGTTGCATTCTTTCCATTTTATTCCTAACGCTACAGAAAACGAACAGCTCATACACTTAATTTGAGTCCAGAACTATCTAATTGCTGGAGAAAACTTTACTTTACTATATTAGTGGATTCATGAAGTTTTATTTCTTAACCCTGTTATTTAATCTGTATCATGAGTACACATCGGCAACCAAAACATACAACTGGTGAAGCATTTCTCGCAGCAAATGATACCACATTAAAAGTGACATCGTAACTTAACAACTCTACATGAGTCAGTTATAGGATGTAATTGCACTTTATACCTTACTAATTGGATAAGCAATGGGAAAGAATAACCAGAGAAGAAGTTGAACAAAGGGTGCTACTGTGGCTCCAACTGTCAATCCATAGCGAGTACAGATTGCTTGAGGAATTATCTGCAACCATAAAAAAGCAGCGACGCCTAGTTACAACAAGAGACAAACAAATACCATCGCTAACAAGCTGAAAGATTAAGTTGATGAACAGAATGGACCACCTCTCCGAACATGAGAATCAGTGTCACAGACACCAGTATTGCTGCCCATGAAGGTACAAGCTTGTCCAAGAATATAGGAAGAGACTACAAAGTGAAAGGAGAAAAGTAATAAATTAAGTCAGCAGGGGTAATAAAAGGAGAACTATAGCCAAATAAGTAATGTTACACAAACCTCCATTGCTAAAGAGTTGCCGATCAAGAGTGTGCAAAGCAAAAGGTGTTGATTTTTTACCACTGGAAGTATTTTAGCTGTCAAAGAAGGAAGAACTTTAAAGAAGCCGATTCAAGCAGACATACATACAACTCATATTGTGAGAATATAAAACTGCTCCTCTTCTAACTTATCCCAGTGCAAGCCATATTTCGATATAGGCGATTTATTGCTTGAATTATAGAATCATGATACAAGAAGTGGCTTAACTTTCTTTTCTGTCCATTCCAGGTATTACAAGAAGCGTGTGCCTCCTTCTCCTACTCTTTCAAATATTCAATTACCTTCATTCGGGTACATAGTCGGCACATAATTTCCTTACTTTACACTTTGCACGGTTTGCCTTACCAACAAAGGTTACCACATCAAGGTTACTGCTAGATAATTCATTCAATTTCTTAGTCCAAATTTACACTCTTTTACTAACAACAACAACAAACTCAGTGTATTCCAACAGGTAGGGGGTCTGGGAAAGGTAATGTGTACGCGACCTTACCCTTACCTTCTGAAGGCAGCGATGCGGTTTCACTCTCTTTTACTAATTCGTGATCTATAGACACCTTGCTTAAGTCAAGATTCAACATTTTTTCACTTTCTATAGGAAAAAACAATTGGTTCTCACATAGCCAATTCTATACCTCAACTCACCCAGCTGAACAATTGAAACAAGAAGAGAAAAAGAAAAGAAAAGAAAGAAGAAGCTTGAATAGAGCATAAAATTAGTAAGAGAAAAGAGAACTCTAAGAATTGATCATATAGAAAAGTTCACAACTATATAACAAAGTTACAAAGGTAGCAGGTAAAGATTAGCCAATCAAAACTACTGACCATCAATATAGCAGATAGATAAATAAAAACCCAAATCAGCAATCTTTAGCACTTTCTAATAAGGACCCAAATCAGCAAACTTTAACATAATCTTTATAATAATACATATATAGAGAGAGAGAGTAAATTTACAGGCATGAAGACGATCTTGGGGACGGCCAGATTTGCTAAGAACTTCAAGGTCAACAAGTCCAAGAGACATAAGACCAAGTGTAAGACCTGCCATTAAACCAGCAAACAACACCAATCCTATCACTGCTAAAATATACAGAGAAAATTTTGTTCCACAACATGCCACATCAGCTGCCATATTTTACAGATTCGATACTCTTTCCCAAGTTCAAAAAAAGTCTTGAAATTTGCTAAAGTTTTGATTTTGTTTGGATTTTTGTAACTAAACCTCGATTTTATCAGACCCCAATATAGTCTGTTACCTAACTTAGAAAGTATTTATAGTGATTTTTCTTTCTGGTGTATCTTTGTTGTGTGAGCTGTTTCTTCCCATTCAAGAACTTTGTCTTTTTCCTCCCACCCCACCACCTCCCTATATTTGAATTACTTTACTAAATCAAGATGTTGTGTTTGATAATTATGCAAAAGGTCATAAGGAAGAGGAATGGTCACAATTTATTTTTGGCATAGGTGCATGTCCAATGTGATGGAAAGCACTTATTCCCAGAATATTACGTGAGTTACATTGTTTCTTCCGATGATTTTTGTAACGGTAGAATTAACTGTATTTTTGGTTCATATTCTTGAGGCACATGTTCTTTGTGAAAATGAGTGTGAGCTGAGCATAAATATATCACATTAGTTTGTTGGTTAATCATAATAAGAGAAGTGCTAAACGACCACACTGGCGTGACCATACTTTGGCCACACTACTGAAAATATATAACTGACCATCTAACTAGTTAACCTATATGTTTTCCTCCAAAATTCAATATTAAATTCCAAATCTTGATGTATGTGAAAATTTAATATTGGAAGATGAAGAGTCTTGTATTTATATGTATTTTATACAAATTATATATTTTTTAATTATTAACAAATTATTGTATTTTCCTTGTATTTATATGTATTTTATACAAATTATATATTTTTTAATTATTGTATTTAAGAAAAATAAATATGGTATACGATTTTGTATACTTCCTCCTTGCCAAACCCTAAACCAGCGGACACTCTCACCTTCTCTAAAAATGGATTCAAACCAAGAAAATTTGGCGGTGCAACAAAATATGAATCCAAATGAACATAACACAAATACAACATGAATATCAACCAAGATAATAGGAACGAGTTGTACAGATCTTTAGGGATGGCATCAGACTATAGTTTGTTGAATGAATACGAACATGTCAATGTTGATTCTCACGGCAGTTTCAACGATGCAGTGCACTTATATGATGATGATGAAGAAGCCGGTGGAGAATATCACGGAGAAGCTAACGATGATGAGGAGCAAGTTTTAGGAAAAGAGTTAGAGTTATGTGATGTTGATCGGGAAATGGAGAATGAATTCACTGAGGAGGATTTTGTCATAGGTCCAACCTCTGGAATGCGATTTAGAGATAAAGATACTTTGTTTGCATTCTACAAAGAACATGCACGATTGAGAGGATTCTCCGTCATCAAAAGAAATTCCAACAAGAAGGGTAGTGTCATTGCCAGGTATATAACCTACTATTGTGATAGGACTAGGATTCGCAAAATTAAGTTTACCACCAAGAGTAACAATTGTAAAACAATAACGGTTCACCTATAATATATCTCAAAATATCATTTTCCAACGACTCACGGTCATACTAGACGCCAATGTATGGATGCTCGTCACCACAGCCCATACACCGCACTCGATCACATAACACATAACACATAATCCTATTCCCTCAAGCTAGGATAGAACAAACACTTACCTCGAATGCTTATGAACAATCCAATCCGTGGAAATGTCTTTTCTTTCAATTTGGCTCCAATCCAACCGTATCTATACACAATTGATTTAATATCATCAATTCTACTCAACAAACTAATTCTTAATACCAAATAACACTTTTACAACATTCTGCCATGAATAGTAAATTTCAACCCCGGGCCCACATGATCGGAATTCGGGGTTAGGACCAAAATCCGGTTACCCATCCCCCACGAGTTCATGTATATAATTTGTTTCAAAATCGGACCTCAATTCGAGGTCCAATTCCCAATTTATGAAAAACCCTATTTTCTAACAAAAACAAGAATTTTACCATGAAAACATTTGATTTCTAATGAAAAACATGTTTAATGATGTTAGGAATTGAAAGAATTAAGTAAAAGTGACTTACAATCGTTTTGATGAAGAAGAAATCCTTGAAGAGTCGCAAATGGGTGTTTTGGTTTTGTGAAAAATGAAGAAATGACTGAAATTCGTGTTTTTCAGGTCTCTGTGTTCGCATTTGTGAACATGGGTTCGCAATTGCGAACCCCGACCAATTTCTGGAGTTTGAAAAATAAGCTAAGGGTGGAAAGTTCGCATTTGCGAACATTTGTTCGCATTTGCGAACACAAGGCATACTGGGAGGTTCGCATTTGCGACATAATGTTCGCATTTGCGAACAAGGCTCCTTCGCATTTGCGAAGAAGACTTCGCATTTGCGAAGCATGGCTTAGCAGTGAAGGCATCGCATTTACGAAGAATGCTTCGCATTTGCGAAGCATGGCTTGGCAGTGAAGGCCTCGCATTTGCGAGGTTATGTTCGCAATTGCGAACCCAAGCCTTCCTGGACGCCCTTCGCATTTGCGATCAAGGGTTCGCATTTGCGAACCCTGCCTTGGTCTGTCACCTTCGCAATTGCGAAAAATGTTTCGCATTTGCGAAGCCAACAGCTGGGTGAAAAACCAGCAGTGCAAAAATTCAGAAATTTAACCAACGGCCTATCTAATCTTTACCCGAGCCCCCCCGGCTCCAAACCAAACATGTACACAACCTCAAAAACACATTATGGACTTGTTCATGCGATCATATCGCCAATATCACTTCGTTTCAATCAAATCAAGCCCCAAACTCATGGTTTTCATAGTTTTGATTTTCAAAACTTCTTAACTTGGAACTCAAGGTCCAAAACATCTCAAACGACATCCAAATGTCACCAAGCTTTACAGAAATCACATATATAATATTTAAGACTTGTACCAGGCGTCGGAACCAAAATACGAGCCCGATACCAATGTCTATCAATTTATTTCCTTTAATAATTGCATCAAAAACAATTTCACATAAAAATTCATAACTTGGGCTCTAGGCCTCAGAATTCGACTCCGGACACATGTCCAAGTCCCATATTTTCCTACGGACCTCTCGGGACCATCCAATCTCGGGTCCGGATCCGTTTACTAAAAATGTTGACCGAAGTCAACCATATCAATATTAATATCATTTTTATCCAAATTTAGCATTTTTCATAGAATTTTACATTTAAGCTTTCTAGCTACGCGTCTGGATTGTGCAGGGAAATCGAGGAGACTCTAAATGAGGTTTTCAAGGCCTTGGAGACACATAATTCAATTAACATAGGTGATAACCCTTTGGGTCGTCAGTTTCTCCACCTCTAATACAATTGTTCATCCTCGAACGGACAGAAGAAGGAAGTACCTGAGTCGGGGAAAAGATGAGGATATTGGCTTCGCATATCGGACTCGGACTCCAGGTCGATGCCTCAGGAGGCTGACCTCTCCACTGAACACAAACAAAAGGGAAAATCTTGGATCTCAACTGATGAACCTGCCTGTCTAGAATAATTACTGGCTCCCCCTCGTAAGATAGATCATTGTCCAATTGGACAGTACTGAAGTCCAACACATGTGTGGGATCGCCGTGGTATCTCCGAAGCATAGATACATGAAAAACTGGATGCACGGCTGATAAGCTAGGCGGCAAAGCTAATCTGTAAGCCACCCCTCCCACTCCGTCTAGAATCTCAAATGGGCCAATATACCTAGGGCTGAGCTTGCCCTTCTTCCCAAACCTCATCACGCCCTTCATAGGCGACACCCGGGAGCAATACTCGTTCACCAACCATGAAATCTACATCTCGAACCTTACGATCCGCATAAGTCTTTTGCCTAGGCTGAGCTGAACGCAATCTCTCCTGAATAGTCTTGACCTTATCTAAGGCCTCCTGAACTAAGTCTGTACCCAACAACCGAGCCTCTCCCGGTTCAAACCATCCAACTGGTGATCGACACCGCCTACCATACAACGCCTCATACGGGGCCATCTGGATGCTAGATTGGTAACCGTTATTGTAGGCGAACTCTGCTAATGGTACAAATCGGTCCCACGAGCCTCCGAAATCAATAACACGAGCTCGAAGCATGTCCTCGAGAATCCGAATAGTCCTCTCGAGCTGGCCATCCGTCCGAGGATGAAATGCTGTACTCAGCCGAACACGGGTGCCTAACTCTCGCTCGAACCGCTCTCCCGAACACGCGAGGTAAGCTGCGTACCCCGATCAGAGAGATAAGAGATACCGGCACCCCATGGAGACGAACAATCTCCCTAATGTAAACCTCGCCTAACCTCTCCGACGAGTAGGAGACGGATATTGGAATAAAGTGTGCTGACTTGGTCAATCTATCAACAATGACCCAAA
This sequence comes from Nicotiana noctiflora, assembly GCA_032618575.1. NCBI lineage: Eukaryota > Viridiplantae > Streptophyta > Magnoliopsida > Solanales > Solanaceae > Nicotiana > Nicotiana noctiflora. The sequence continues at coordinate 100,597 of JASVEL010005202.1, read as the reverse complement.
TAGCATCAAATTTCCTCCGAGTCAAAGGAAGTCCGATAACGAAGTCCATAGTGATCCGCTCCCATTTCCACTCAGGAATTTCAATCCTCCGGAATACACCACCAGGTCTCTGGTGCTCATATTTCACCTGTCGACAATTTAGACACCGAGCGACATACGCAACGATATCTTTCTTCATTCTGCGCCACCAATAGTGTTGCCGTAAGTCCTGGTACATCTTCGCGGCACCTGGGTGAATAGAATACCGCGAACTGCGGGCCTCTGCTAAGATCAACTCTCGAATTCCTTCGACATTGGGCACACAAAGTCGACCCTGCAATTTCAATACCCCATCATCATCTAGATTTACCTGTGTGGCACCTCCCCGCTGTACTGTATCTCTCAACTCACGCAAATGAGGATCATCAAATTGCCTCTCACGGATACGCTCTAATAAGGAAGAACGAGCGACCGTGCAGGGCTAACACTCTGCTAGGCTCAGAAATGTCTAATCTCACGAACCGGTTGGCTAAGGCCTGGACATCTAGAGCTAATGGTCTCCGATTGACCGGAATATATGCAAGACTACCCATGCTGGCATACTTTCTACTCAATGCATCGGCCACCACATTGGCCTTACCTGGGTGATATAATATAGTAACATCATAGTCTTTTAGCAACTCTAACCATCTCCGCTGTCGTAGATTCAACTCCTTCTGTTTGAACAAGTACTGTAGGCTTTTGTGATCAGTGTGCACAGATCAATACTAAATCAATATCCCTGTCGGGTGGCATGCCCTGCTGGTCTGAAGGAAAAACTTCCGGAAACTCCCGTGCAATAGGGACCGACTCAATGGAAGGAACTTCTGCGCTGGAATCACGAACATAAGCCAGATAAGCTAGACACCCCTTCTCGACCATACGTCGAGCCTTAACATAAGAAATAACAGGTGCGAACGGAGTGGCTTGAGGTACCCTTCCACTCTAATCGGAGTGATTCTGGCAAGGCTAAGGTGACAATCTTAGCATGACAATCAAGAATAGCATGGTATGGGGACAACCAGTCCATCCCCAATATGACATCAAAATCTACCATATCCAAGAGCAACAGATCAACACGGGTCTCAAGACCCCCAAATATAACTACGCACGCACGATGCACCGGATCGACTACAATAGAGTCACCCACTGGCGTAGCCACATAAACTGGAATATCCAGAGCATAGCTGGGCACGGCCAAATACGGTGCGAAGTAGGAAGACACATAGGAATATGTAGATCCGGGGTCAAATAATACTGAAGCACCTCTGCCACACACAAGAATAGTACCTGTAATCACGACATCTGATGCCTCTCTGCCTCTGGCCTGGCTGGTAAAGCATAGAATCGGGGATCTGCACCTCCCCTCTCAGCTGCGTCTCTAGGACGACCATCAACTGGCTGACCTCACCTCTCGCTGGACGGTCTCCACCTCTACGGTCTCGACCTCACCTCTATAATCTCTACCCCCGCCTCTGGCGGCTGGGCAGGCTGAGGGTCAGCTGGGGCCTCGAATCATAGGACGAGGACCTCGCTGCTCGAGAGTTGCTCGCTGCTATAGGGCAATTCCGATAAAATGACTCGGGTCGCCACAACCGTAGCAACTCTTGGACCGATAGGGCTGCTGGCCCCGACGACCTGAATGGCCTCACGAACGCTCCGAAGAGGCTGAGCACTAATAGAGGGCTGTCTGAATAATACCCCGAGAACCACGATCACCGATCCCACCGTGAGCCTGAAGAGCGGAATGAAAAGGCTTGGAAGACTGGCCTCTATCAAAGATTCTCTGCCACCAGAAGAAGAACCACTAAACCTGCCTGAATGACGAGGCCTCTTGTCTGAAGAATAACCGCCTCCCCTAGCAAGAGCCATCTCAACCTTGCGTGCTGCATTGGCAGCCTCCTGAAATGATATGTCACTCCCCACGCCCACAGCCATCTGGAGTCTAATCGGATGATTAAGCCCGTCTATAAACTTACGGACCCTCTCCCGCTCAGTGGGAAGTATCACCGCTGCATGACGAGCCAAGTCGATAAATCTCGTCTCATCTGTGTAACTGTCATAGTGCCCTGATGGAGGCGCTCAAACCGCCTCCGAAGTAAATCCCGCTGAGTAGTAGGGAGAAGCTTCTCCATAAATAGTTCCGCAAACTGGTCCCATGATAGAGTTGGGGACCCTGCTGGTCGAGTCGAGCAATAATCTCTCCACCAAGTCTTGGCGGATCCTGCAAGTCCGAAAGTACAAAAATCAACCTCGTTTGTCTCCACGATCCCCATAGTCTTGAGAATCTCATGGCAATCGAATAAAAAGTCCCGAGGATCCTTTGATGCGGCTCCACCGAAAGTAGTGGTAAATAGCTTGGAGAACCGATCAAGTCTCTATAACGAATCGAGTCATGGCCGTTCCATCACCGGCATGAGCTGTGGTACCGACTGAGTGGCCACAGCTGGTGCGAATTACTGGTGCCTGAGGCCGAGGAGCTACCGGCTCCGGAGTATGAGCGATAGGAGTCCGGGCCCCTCCGGCTGAGAAGTAGCTGGGGCAACCGATAATAAACCCGCTCTAGCAATGCTGGTCCATGAATCCCGCTATTCCGATCAAGGCATCCCGGAGATCCGGGGTAATCAAAGCTTCTCCTGGGACCTGAGCTGGGCCCACCGGAGCTGCTGGAATCGGAACCTCCTCGTCGATCTCAATATGAGGCTCCACCTCGGGGTAGCTGCCCGAGGCTGAGCTCTACCCCTACCACGGCCTCTGATACGACCTCGACCCGCCGCTCGCAGGAGCCTGTCAGGGCTCGGTCGCCGGTCGGCGGACGAGAAGTGCGTGTCCTTACCATCTGCGAAAGGACGAGATAGAAATTCAATCGGTAACCTCGATCTCAAATATGATGAACTCCCACGCAATCTATTTATTGCTGCTGCTTGCTGCTGCTCTCGATCGTAACCTGGACACAGTGCAAAACGCACTGACAGTGTAGCATCAACCAAACCCATGTCTACTGGTAAGTGCACTGGCCTATCCGTGAAGTAGTGACAAGCCTAGGACGGAACACCCACATAAACTCGTGCAATTCAATATATATATGTGTACCACAAAATATCAAGAAATAATCAAGTATTAACATAATAAAGAATATCTTAAAGAATTCAACAATTAACCACAGTTAATAATTTCACAAGAAAAACAAAGTGTAATGTAAACACAAATAATATCAATTCAAGGAATAGCAAACAGTTGCACGGCATCACCCTTCGTGCTTTTACTCTCATCCTCACATCCATAGTACGGCATGATCCTTCGTACATGGTTCAATAATAGGGCACGGCATGATCCTTCGTGCATAATCAATAAAACATGGCACGGCATTAACCTTCATGCATAATCAATAACAAGGCACGGCATTAACCTTCGTGCATAAATAATAAATCAAGGCACGACATTAACCTTCGTGCATAAATAATAAATCAAGGCACGGCATCACCCTTCGTGCATTATCAGTAATAAACATGGCACGGCATCACCCTTCGTGCATTATCTCTCTTCCTCACCCAAATAACAATCACAGTTAAGGGCAAAGAAAGAAACAACAATTCATAAATCGTCCCATCAAGGCAATCAATAATTATCTTCACAACAAGTCCCAACAAGGAAGAACAATAACGATTCACCTATAATATATCTCAAAATATCATTTTCCAACGACTCACGGTCATACTAGACGCCAATGTATGGATGCTTGTCACCACAGCCCATACACCGCACTCGATCACATAACACATAACACATAATCCTATTCCCTCAAGCTAGGATAGAACAAACACTTACCTCGAATGCTTATGAACAATCCAATCCGTGGAAATGTCTTTTCTTTCAATTTGGCTCCAATCCAACCGTATCTATACACAATTGATTTAATATCATCAATTATACTCAACAAACTAATTCTTAATACCAAATAACACTTTTACAACATTCTGCCATGAATAGTAAATTTCAACCCCGGGCCCACATGATCGGAATTCGGGGTTAGGACCAAAATCCGGTTACCCATCCCCCCACGAGTTCATGTATATAATTTGTTTCAAAATCGGACCTCAATTCGAGGTCCAATTCCCTAATTTATGAAAAACCCTATTTTCTAACAAAAACAAGAATTTTACCATGAAAACATTTGATTTCTAATGAAAAACATGTTTAATGATGTTAGGAATTGAAAGAATTAAGTAAAAAGTGACTTACAATCGTTTTGATGAAGAAGAAATCCTTGAAGAGTCGCAAATGGGTGTTTTGGTTTTGTGAAAAATGAAGAAATGACCGAAATTCGTGTTTTTCAGGTCTCTGTGTTCGCATTTGCGAACATGGGTTCGCAATTGCGAACCCCGACCAATTTCTGGAGTTTGAAAAATAAGCTAAGGGTGGAAAGTTCGCATTTGCGAACATTTGTTCGCATTTGCGAACTAACAATTGTAAAGCTAGGGTAGCTATTGTTTTGGATGATTCTGGTTGTTAGCGCGCCTCTAAGGTCATTCACGATCACAATCATGAATTGCTCCCATCCGTATCGCGCCTGATGGCCGGACATAGTTCTCTTTCTGATTCTTTGAAGAGGGATCTTGTAGTTCACAATCGATCTGGCATTAGACCCTCCAAAAATATTAGACTTGGTGAGGTTCAATGTGGTGGACCGCAAAATTTGGATTGCACTCCAAAGGATTATATAAATTATATTTTGAAGAGTAAGAATTTTGAATTGAAAGAAGGGGACGCAGAGTCGCTGCTTAACTTTTTTCGTGAAATCCAAGTAAAGGATAGATAGTTTTTCTATTCAATCGACGTTGATAATATTGGTAGGCTGCGAAATGTGGTATGGGTGCATTCACACTGTAAGGCAGCATATGAGCATTTCCATGATGCGATATGCTTTGATACAACGTACCTTGTGAATTGATATAATATGCCATGTGCTTCATTTGTTGGCATCAATCACCATAGACAGTCCATCTTACTAGGCTGTGCTCTTATGTCTCATGAAGATATCGATAGTTACAAATTAGTTTTAGAACTTGGCTTGATGCCATGGGAAATGTTCATCCAGATACAATCATAACTGATCAGTGTCAGAGCATTAAGGTAGCCACTGCTAAAGTGATGCCAAATACAATACATAGGTATTGTATTTGGCATATATTCTCAAAGTTGCATGTTTACTTAAGTGGAGTTCATCCTTCTAAAGTTGCACGTGCAGAATTTAAATCCATGGTCCTTGATAGCATTACTGTTGAAGTTCTTGAGAGAAAATGGACAGAATATATTGCAAGGTATAATTTGCATACAAGGAATTGATTCATCAAGCTTTACTCTGAGAAGGAAAAATACGTTCCTATCTACCTTGATGTATTTTTTTGTATTAAGAAGATAGATAGTAATATCAACACACTCTCCCCAAAACTTCAGAGGCACAACACCTTGGAATCTTAAGAATTTGGCTACATTAAGCATAGATCTATGTTTCCTCTCTACTATACCATTTTGCTGAGGTGTATAAACACATGAGTTTTGATGCACAATACCATTTTCTTTGATCAGTTCATCCATATGAGAATTTAAAAACTCACAGCCATTGTTTCTTCTTAATGTTTGAGCAGAAGAATTAAACCTATTCTTTACTAGGGCAAAAACTGCTTCAAAATGACAAAATTTCCAACTATATTGTTCAACAAAAAAATCCAAGTATACCTAGAGAAATCATCCACCAGTATTTGAAAGTATCTCTTCCCATCATGTGTAGGTAATCTCTAAGGACCCCATACATCCCCATGCACAAGTTGAAAAGGCTTATTTGAAAGAGTGGTGCTAATAGGAAATGTAAGTTTAGACTGTTTCCCCAGAGGACATACAGGGCAGTGATGATTTTTATCAAGTTTACAATATTTCAAAAACTCTATTTTCCTGAGCATATCTAAAGGAGCATGGCCTAATCTATTATGCCATACAAAGAGTGGGACATTAGTAAACATAGAGTAGCACTTCTCTTTACTATCAACCTCTTGTAGTTGTGATTGAGCAGGTGATGTTGTAGGAGTTGGAAATGACTTCAAATAGTACAACCCGCAATCTTCTCAACCAATCCCCCTCACCTGCCAACTGAAGAAGTCCTAGAACGGGCAAAAATCAGGAAAGAATGCAACACAACACTTCAGTTCCTTTGTCTGCATTAATATAGACAAAAGATTAAACTTGAAGTCTTGAATGTGTAACACATTATGTATATCCTGGTTTCTGAAAATGCTAGTTGTTCCTGTGTTTGATATTGATACTACATCCCCATTTGGAATATTCACCTTACCACATTTCAAACTAGACTATTTGTCTAATTTAGTCAACTACTTAGAATTTCCTACCATATGGTTAGTAGCTCATGTGTCAATTATCCACCTATCATCAACTATACTGGATAGCAAAGCAAATATACCTGCTGCTGCTGGTTGACAGAGCTTGTTATTTCTTTATTTACTTTACCAAGCATATGTAGGATTTTTTGATAATATTCTGGAGTAAAATATGGTGCTGAGTGAGGTGTGGTTGCTTGATGAAGCTGAGGCTGACTTTTCTCCTCATGGTTTCTTCCACTATTATTACCTACAAAGTTAGCTGCTGAAAATACATTATGATCTCCATTAGTAGGCATTAGTGTCCTGGAGTCACTAGTGTTTCCTGCAAAATTAACTGTAGAAAATGCATTTCCGTTCTTTTTATGTTTAAAATCAGCAGGGTAAAAAACTAGTTTGAAGAAATTCTCTCTGGTATGACCCTTGTACTTGTAGTAGTCACAAACTAGGTTAAAGTTCTTCTTTGGCCTTTGTTGAAAATCACCTCTAGAAGATATCAAAGCAGTGAGATCAGAATTATCTACAAGACTCGAGTATGCAATTTTCCTCTGTCTTTCCTTCTCCATCATCATAGAGTAGGCCTTGTTAATAGAGGAAGTTGGTGTCATCATGAGCAATTGGCTTCTAGCTTGTTCATGAGACTCGTTTAGCCCCATAAGGAAATGTAGAAGTTTTAGCCGTTCCATAAACACAACTAATTCACATGATTTCTCATAGTCATATCCAGGAATTGGAGCTATATTATCAAATTCTTCCCGCAACTTCACAATTTTGAGAAATAAGAGAAGATCGAGCTAGTACCTTGATTAATTGTGGCAATGTTATTATGGATCTGAAAAATCGTGGAGAGATCAGCTTTATCATACCTCTCTTTTAGATCATTCCACATAGCACTCGCACTTGAGGAGTAAACTATTACACTGAGCAACTTGGGCGATACATAGTTCATTATCCATGACAGCACTATGGCATTGCATCTATCCCATAAATCTGCTGGATTTGGACCAAACTTTCCTTGTCTACAGGTACCGTCGATGAACCCTAACTTGTTCCATCCTAAAATTGCAATTCGCATTGCCCGACTCCACACCGAATAGTATTCTGGACCTCGCAATTATAACGAGATCAGGATTGCACCAGAATTGTCATTTGAATTCAAAAATAGAGGATGATTGTGACCTAACTTCGGAAGAGCTTCATTGTCAACTTCGCCATTATTGAGCTTCAACTATAGAGGCAGAGTTTGAATTCAACAGTCACACCGAAGATTTGGGATCTAGATTTAAGCAGTAAGCTATGATACCATATCAAGTTTATCAAGGTAAAGAAAGATTGAAGAAGAAGCACGAGCAGAAGAAAACTTGGAGAGAAAAATAATTGCTTCTCATTTCTTTTGTTTATGTTAACATTGTATATAGACATGTATATATACAGTACTATAACTAACATTTCCTAACTAACTAGTTTTACATAAATAGCCATAGCCACTACATTTACTAACTAGCCACTTATCACATATATAACCACTATCAGCTTATATTCTCAATAATTTGATGATAAAAATCTAAACTTGGAAGATTGGAGCACTTAGAATTCGTTTTGAAGGGAAAAGGCATTGCAAGCTTGGCTTCGGGCCGGATTGAGGTGAGTAATGATTTTAAATGTTGTCCTGAGGGTATGAAACCTAAATTTCACAAAGTACGTCTATGTTAAGGTGATTTACAGGCTAGATAACGAGCGTGGGATAGAGCACCGTTGGGGATTGTGACTTAGTACATCCCGAATGATTATTCTATTGTATATTTGGTAGTTAATTATTTAATATTTTTGTATTTTGGGCTAAATGCCATATGTGGGCTTCGTGCAAACTATTTGCACCCTTAGGGGATTTTTACTCGATGCATTCCTCACTGATGGATTTCATACTGGTGCTCAGTTATACTATATTTTACTATTTTAAAGACTCGGCTATATTATTCTGTTTAAACACATTAAATGATATTTTCAAAGGTATTTGAGCTAGGCTTCATATTTTACTATGGACCGAGGGGCTTATGAGATTCTGACTGAGTAAGCCAAGGGCTTGTGTTGTTAGGATACATTTGGATCGGGCTGCATGCCGCAACAGTGATACATTGATCATGATAATGAGACTGAGGGCTTGAGATTGTACGCCATAAGGTGGCTTGAGATTTATATGAGGTCGAGAGCCTGTTTATAACGCCACGATATGGCTAGATTATGCACTTAGGCCGTAAGGGCCCCTCCCGGAGTTTGTGTCCAGTGAGCGTGGGTACCCATTGTGATTTGAGATATAAAACGAGGGGCTATTATTGTTCTGTGACATTTCCCTGGGGCCTGATTCTATTGTTACTATGCCTGAGGGGCGGTTATTATGTGTTTACTTTTTTGTTGTTTTCCTGCATATTGTTTAACTATTTAAGACATGTTTATGAAGTTTCATTATTTAATTATATCTAGTGATTTGTTATGCCCCATGTAGCTTAATGTTGTGCCTTACATGGTTTTATATTACTCTATCTTCATTTATTTTTATTACTCATTAAGTTGGAGTACACACTTTACTCCGTACACCCATGTGTGCAGATTCTGGCGCTACAAGTCCTGCTCTTGAGGATTGATAGTTCCAGGAGGTCTTTGGAGATTTACTAGGTAGTTGCTTGGCGATTTGCAGCCCGGTGCATTCTCCCTCTATTTCACTTTCCTTTTGATTCAGTTATGTAGTAGTGGATTAGACTCTGTACTTTTATTATTGTTTTAGATGCTCATGACTAGTGACACCCGGTGTGCTAGTGTTGTGTTTGGGTTGTACTTCTGCATTGTTATGATATTATCTGCTACTTAGTATTATTAAATCATGTTTTAGACTGTTCTCTTATTTTTAGATGTTTAACTTCGAATTGGGAATAGTTGGCTGGCCTTGTCTTCATGAGAGGTGCCATCACGATTGAATCCGGGTTTAGGATTGTGACAACTCAAAATTGGTTTTCCAATTTGATCAAAGATTAAAGGTCTGTTAGGACCGGCAGATTCATCTTCCATAGTGATATAATTACTGCTCGCCCTTCTTATAGAGATGCACACTAGTAACGGTTGCTTGTATCCCAAACCTTCACGTGGTTGCCTCATAGCAGCTTCTGATGGGAGCTTCCCAAACTTTGATGGCTTATTGGGATTAATCTAGCCTTTACAAATAACTTTTAAGCACTGGGATCAAAACATTCATTTGTACGTTGTGTAGGAAGCGCCACATTCTGCAAATAATTTATGGCCACAAACCCTGCAAGTGGCATCGAGGAAAACTTTACCGCCTCAATTCGTTTGGCCGAAAGAGTTAGCCCCTTTAGCATGTTAGTTTGGAGATTGGATGATTCAAGCTTCATTTTTCTTCTTTTTAGGGACATATTGGAGCACATGAGTTACTTTCTTGCCGTAAGATACAATATCTCCTCTATAAGTTTTATTCGCGTTAGGTTGTACCTCTTCATTAATAGCTTTGGTTGTACCAGCAACTACCTCAGATCTCTTAGTCATGGACTCATCATTCTTTCCATTCATGACATCATCAACTTTGAACTCCTTCACAATGCGGTTATTTAAGTAGAACTTTGGATCGGCAAAGTGTGACTCAGCCTCGATCAATGGCTCATCATCAGCAACTCTTCTTCTCGACTTCACCCTCGTAGTACTTCAAACATTGATGGTAGGCAGATGGAACCACTTTATTCTCATGTATCCAAGGTCAGCAAGACGCTGAATGAAGTCTTTGCATCGATTACATGTAGCCATGCACTTGATTGCATATCTTCAGTGGTGATCCCCAACTCTGATCGCGCTTATGGATCTTTGACCCCTCAGATGAATTCTTGAATCATCGCACGACTTTCCAAAAGTTTGTTCATGAGAATGCAGAGTTCTTTCATAGTGCGAATCGACAAGATGTTCACTGAGGATCCTCCATCAACCAACATTCGATTTACCTTTTCATTGCACATATAGCCAACCATGTATAACATGCTGTTATGAAGAGTGTCATATAGTAGAATATCAACATTTTTGAATGTAACATTTTCCTCGCACGCGTTAACTTCTTGAGGAATAGACTTTATGAGATTTTTCGAAGATGGTGCAACGGTAGGTCATCACTCTTTTCTTCCCCTTTATCAGCATCACAACAAAAGGCCTCAATACCATCACGGAAAATCTTCATGCAAAACCAACATGGCAAGAAATCCTCCAAGGTCACTGGATGTCGTGGCTTTTTAGGGTGGTGCACCTCCACTTTTGCTTTCTTCAAACGCCTATCTAGATTCAATTTCCTTGGTCTTTTTACTATCATTTTCCTTGTTTAGTTATTCTATTGATTCTTTTCTCCTTTTGTGGCACCTACGACGAGTCACCAACGTCCAACCTTCATCATCATCAGGTTGATCGACTTCAAATTTGTTGTTCTCCAGTAATCCTTCATCTTTACTTTATTTAAAACCACATAACTCATCTAGGCTGAATGAGCAAAAAGTTATAGAGACTTGGTTTGCACTTACTTTCACATCTTCAAGCACAGTCTTCTTTTCATGAGCCAAGTTCATAACTTTTTCCTTAAAGATAAAGCATTTTTCTAGAGGATGGCTCACAAGTTGAAGGTATTTTCAATAATTTGGGTCATTCATTTTACCAGCTTCATCTCTGAAAGCTTAATGAGATTTAACTCAAGGAGTTCTTAAAAAATTGCCGACACATCAGAATCCAAAAATGGGTACTCCTTCTCTTGCATTCCTTTTAAAGTCTTCCCACTTGGTTTATCTTGAAAAGAAGTGAATTTCGTACTTTGCTTCTTTCTCACCTTCATCATGAACTTCACAGGTGATGTGTTGACATTCATAACTTTTTTGTTTTCAGACTTGGTGCAAACTTGATCTATTTCATGACTTCTTGCTTGTCGTTCCCTTTGCGAGGCTCATAGATATGCAACCTTACGTTTCCAGCAAAGTCCATGCTTAACTCTATGCCATGGGCACGAGTCACCAGTTCTTTATATGCTCTGGTCTTGATACCTTGCAAGATGTAGCGAATCCCCCAATGCATGCCTTGGATGCACATCTCTATACCAGAAGCTTCACTAAGCTTCTCTTTGCAGTTGAGGCTTGCATTCCTCCAACGCTTGATAAAGTCGATAACTGGTTCACCTTTTCGCTGATGAGTATTTGTAAGTTCTATCATACTCACAGTATGTCTCGTTCTATAAAAGAATTTGAGGAACTCTTGCTCTAGTTGATACCAACTATCAATAGATCCAGCCTCGAGGTTTGTGTACCAATCAAAAACATTTCCTTTTAGCAAGCAGACAAACTACTTGATGAGGTAATCTCCATAAGTCTCAGCATTGTTGCACATCTCAAATAAGTGCGCCACATATTACTTTGGATTACCTTTACCATTAAAGTGTTGAAACTTTGGAGATTGATAGCTAGCAGACATATACAACATATTGACCCTTGTAGTGTACGACTTTGCATATGTAAGGGAGGACTTGGCGACAACTTTATACTTGTTCTTAATGGTTCCTTCAATGAACTCCTTCAGTTGATCGATTAGAATCATCCCTTTAGATGAGACAGGGATAGCCTTAGCGGATGCTACTTGTCTTGGGGGATAATCACCTTCTGGAACTTCTGGGAGCTTGCCAGGTGCGTAGGTGGATTCTTCTTCCATCAAGATTCTCACATTATATATTAGCTTCTCGATTCGAGCATCTTGATTTTGCTTGCACTTGGTCAAGCCATCGATTGCTTCCGTCAAGTTTGCCAACTGCTCATCCATAGACAAAGTGTTTGTCATCATGACTTGCATGATTGTCGTGGATGACGGAGAGTAGCATGGATTGTCACAAAAATTGATCCTTGATTGAACTCCCTTTACGTGATGTAAGTGGAGAGGATCCATCATTTGAAGCATCATCATCTCCCTTCACATGAGAGTTTTTAGATCCGAAAAGGTCAAGTAGAGCAAGAGTTTTCCTAATCTTTTCAGCAACATCGTTCCCTCATTCGGGTGCATTTGTGAAAGATCTTGCTCCTTTTGAGGATGAAGATCTGAAAATAGGGGTTGATATAGACGACACTTGGGGTGCTTGTTGTCCTGACGAGATTGCTTTGCTCCTCGTAACTGGTCCAAAGCTTTCAAAGGTAACATCGAGGATGCTTTCCACATCAGCATAGAACCTGGAATTAGCAGCCTTGGTGGGAGTTGAACTAGAGTTGATTTTCTTCAAAGCCATTTCAATGTTCTTGAACTTTGATGATTGAAAAATTGAGATGAGAGGTAGAGATTTTTCCACTAGACGCGCCGTAATTTGTAGACAACAAAATTGCATCGAGAAAATAAAATCAAGACCAAAAATATTATAATAATCGTAGTATTTAATTTTAAATAATTTTTGTGTACAATCTCTATGAATACTCTGATTCTTCTTTCCAATAGTAAATAAATTCAAGAGCCTTCGATCTTGATCTTGAATCTATATTTGTTGCCACGAGCGATGAACTTGAATTCAATTAGCACGAACTTTGATTTGAACTCGTACTCCTTGATCCTTGATTTGTTCTTTGTTCTCGAGCTTGAACTTGATTGCTTGGAGCTTGAAACTTGAGAAGAGAAATTTGCAGCGTTTGATCCACGAGCTCTTTCTTGGTTCTTGTTATGACTTCTTGTCCTTTCTTGAGTTATGAAGACCCCTCTTTATAGTTGAGGGAGGGAGGAGTTATGATAAGAACTCTTTCCGACCAATCAGATTGAAACGTGACAAGACAATATTTGATTGGCCAGAACGTGTCACTTGCACATGTGGCACGATTGTAGTTGTGTCAAACTTTTATTTTTGAAATATTATGTCTACATAGTTACAACAATTTACAACAACTTGAACTATAATTTTTTCCACCACGTTTTTGTGTGTGTGTGTTTACAAGCGAGTACAGTTATAAATATGAAGGAGTGCATATCATGCCAATGCAAAAGTGTTATATATATAAACTTTTCATAAAGTACACATGATATATTGAGAAAAAGCCTTGTAGATTCATAGGCTATATCTATCTATATTATATTAAAAGTACGAAGGCCCTTAGTAAAATATCGTTCGTCTTTTTTACTCTTTAAAACATAGAGTTCCCATAGGACAATATAGTAATTTAAGTATTTCATAACTATTTAAAAATATTCACTTAATTAATTTAGTTTTTGGAATTTTTGGTAAATATTTCTTCAATTATTTATTATTAAACTTTTCCTTAACTAATTGGTTAAATTATGTCACGTTTCTTGCCCAAGGAAACTTAACAAAAAAAAAAAAAATTCCTAAACTTTCACTCTCATTAAATTTTGTCACGTTTCTTGCCCAAGAAAACTTAACCAAAAAAAGTTTCCTAAACTTTCACTCTCATTAAATAACAGATTTTCTTTACTCTTTGGTGTATTAAATGAGTTATTATGTTGCCTTAATTATTTGGTAATAAACATTTTACTGCTGCATAAGAAAATTTTATTGTGAAATTGCACAAGGAAAATTTACTGCACGGGTAAAATAGAACCATTAGTGGTTCTGTTGCACACAAGGAAGGTGTTTAAAGAATTTGGCTTGCTGGACACAAGAAAATATTTTGGTAAAAGTTTTTATTATTTGGTAAATTTTTCTTGTCTCTTTGACCTACACACAAATTTATTTTATATAATTTTTTTTATGTGTCAAATTGTGTACCATAATACTTCTATAAAAGAAACTATAATATCACAATTTAATCATCAACGTTCGCCCTATTCCAATATCATGATTTCAGGTGTTGTTTCTTTTATTAATATCAATATTTTTTGCTACTTCGTATTTTGCAAATACGTTTGCACGCACCAGTTTTTAGTATTGTATCAATAATTTATTTTTCCTCTTGCATCAACAATTTTCTAATATATAGTATTTGTTTCATGTTTGTTACTTGGCTAATTTCACATCTGTAACATAATATTTTTTATTTAGTATTTAAATAATATTAAATTACTAGATGTTAGTTTTATTTCGGGTGTAGATAATACTATTAAATTCCTAAATATTAGTCGTTGCTACACAGTTTAAGGGATGAAAGATTTAATAGTCAAAATTTAGTAAAAGTACCTAAATATAATATAAAAAATAATTATACGAAGTTTTATCTAATTTTAAAAATATTTTTAAAGGATAATGATATTAGAAAACTAGACAAAATTAGATTATCATCTACATGCCAAGTATTTTATTTGTCATAGAGAACATATATGAATATGTTGTAATAATATAATTATTACATAAAGGGTGTGTTTGGTACGAAGGAAAATATTTACATGAAAATATTTCAAAAGCTTGTTATTTTTAAAATTTTATTTTATAACTCAATCACATAAGTTAATATTATATATGCAAATTATTTTAAATTTTATCATCAATATAGTTACACGCGCAAAGCGCGTTCCCTAATACTAGTATGTGAAAACGTTCCAAGAACCTTATCCAAGTCAAACATTTAACACCAAACAATGGAACTATCTCACCGTCACCGTGCACAAAAACAGAAAACCTATCAAAGACACAAAAAAGGTTCGCATCTGGCAACCAAAGGCAACAAATGAGTACTTGATCATACGCCAGAAAAAGATAGGACCACCCGTCTTTATTACTAACAGACCACATGTGGTGGATAATTGCGCCTACCTATTTTTATTAGGCATAAACTAGAAATTCTATCAACGAGATTGGAAAAAAAATTGCAAAACCAATATCTAAAAAGTTCCTTACGTAAAGGGGATTCAACCATATACAAAAGAAAATTGATTTTATCGTACGTGTACAATACAATTTTTGAAAAAAGGGATTCAATTGGACCTTACTTTAGCTCCGTCACTGGATTATATAGTTAGTACACATATTATGTGTATCTCTATTATTTATGAATATATAATTTGGCCCTTAAGTAGTGGTTGTGCTCTTGCACATGTTGTTCAAAAATCAACATCCAACTTTGATGATGTTGTCGGGTGAGCTAACAAAGTCTCACATTAAAAGTTGATAAGAGAATATCACACTATATTATGATGTTTTTTGGAAAATCAATAGAGTTCAGTCAAAGGAAAGCTGACTGCGAGCTTAGTCAAAGGAAAGCTAACGATATTCAGAATATATTTGATTTGCTTTAGCCCAACAATTGGTATCAGAGCTGATGGAGTAGTGGCACGAGTATAGAGATGGTGCAAAAAAGTCGGCTTACTGTCTTTACTCGTTTGCAAGCTGGCGCACACACAAGAAGTTCATGGCTATCTAGTTACGAAAAGCTCGTGGCTTTCCAAATAAGCCTATAAATTTTGGTGATGGATTATATGGCATATAATCCAAGGAGACGTGCCATGGTGTATGCTATTCGCTCTGACGATATTGTCTTAATAGACGAGTCGAGAGTTGGTGTTAATGAGAGATTGGAAGTCTGGAGACAGACCCTCGAGTCAAAGGGTTTCAGACTAAGCAGGTCTAAGACTGAATACTTGGAGTGCAAGTTTAGCTCGGAGCCGAGCGAAGAAGGAGCTGGTAGGGACGTGAAGCTTGGTTCTCAAGTCATCGCCAAGAAGGACAATTTTAGATATCTTGGGTCGGTGATCCAGGGGGACGGAGACACCGAATAGGGGCTGGGTGGTCGAAATGGAGGCTTGCGTCGGGAGTCTTGTGTGTCAAGAAAGTGCCACAGTATCTCAAGGGGAACTTTTATAGAGTTGTGGTTAGACCAGCAATGCTGTACGGGGCGGAATGCTAGCCAGTGAAGAACTCCCATATCCATAGAATGAAGGTAGCGGAGATGAGGATGCTCAGGTGGATGTGTGGGCACACCAGGTTGGATAGGGTCAGGAATGAAGTTATTCGGGAAATGGTAGGGGTAGCCCCGATGGATGAGAAACTACGAGAAGCGAAACTCAGGTGGTTCGGTCATGTGCGGAGGAGAAGCCCCGATGCATTGGTGAGGACTTGCGAGCAGTTGGCACGAGTCATGGCAGAGGGAGGCCCAAGAGGTATTGGGAGGAGGTGATTAGGCGGGGCATGACTATTATGCGGATTTCCGAGGACATGGCTCTTGATAGGAAAGTCTGGAGGTCTAGTATCAAGGTTGCAGGTTAGGGCTTCTATTATTTTGCGGGATAGGGATGAGTCGGGGGGGGGGGGGGGGTTCCCGATAGGTTAATATCTCTGTGAGTACTCCTAGAATTACTAATGCCTTTTGTTCATGTTGTTGCTTTGTTTACTTTGCCTTTTATATGTCAGTTTTTTGTGGTTTATTCTGGAGTCACTAATGCTTTTTCGTTTTGTTTTATTTTTGTTTCTTTTCCTTTTCTCGATCTTTCGCCGAGGGTAGATTGGAAACAGCCTCTCTGCCCTATCGAATAGGGGTAAGGCCTGCGTACATGTTACCCTCCCCAGACCCCACCCTGTGGGACTATACTGGGTAGCTATTGTTGTTGTTGTTGGATTATATGGCATATTTAGAGGGGAGGATTATTGGAGGTGTGAACAAAGTTTTCCCATTCAAATTGTAAGTTGATAAGAAAAAGAAGCTATAACTAAGGTGTAATGATACGATTAATAATGTGAAGCTTTTTGGAGAAAATCATGCAAGCTTGGTCGAAAACAGATAATATTACATTATATTAAGAGTATCTATCAACTGTCTTAGACCAACATGTCGGATCCACTTTATGCTTTTTTTTTCTTTCTTTCTTAATTTAATAATCTAGCTCGTTAAAGATAGTGTTACGAGGGGGAAAGAATCAAAGAGTGCTAGGCAAAGGGATGAAAATTGATGGTTGTCGTGGCCTGCTTCATTACCTTCCTTTACTTAACACAGAGAAGCTGGACACGATTGAGCTATTTTTCTCAGACGTTGGTTGTGTGTGGCTGTCTTTCCTTATCCCTAATAACAACTTTTTTCCTCTCAATAGTACTCTTTGTTTTATTATTTATATTGCATGGCTTATCTCTTTAGTTCTTCCCTTCTATTAGTCACTAAAAATCAGCACAATAATGTCTAATCATGAAAATGGTAGCTTGCCAGATTTTATACTACCTGATTCTTTGTACACTGAAACCATCAGAGAAATTCATTCAAAAATAGAGCAAAATTGGGACTCTTTGAGACAATCGGCACGTCAAACTGCAGCAGGAAGGGCACTATGGAAACAAGTGATAAATGATCCATTAGCAGAGTTACTTGCAGGAGAGACATACCTGAAGAAGTTGTATGAGAAGATTAAGAAAGACATCCTCAACAGTGCTAGAGAGGTTTCTGGAGTTATCATTGCTGTTAGGACACTATGGTTTGATAAAAGAATTGAAGCAGCTCTTAATTCCTTTGATGGTGGAGGAGCACAAGTTGTCATTCTAGGAGCAGGTAAGTGATGTTTCAACATGATCTCTTGCACTATATATACCCTGTGACATTTTTGATATAGAGAAGTATACTTCTGGCTACTTAATGGCAATTGACTAGTTTTCATTTAGTAATTAGTAGCCAGTGGCAGGGACAAGAGGTGTCAAGAAGTAAAGCCTTAAAATAACCGCAGTCCTAAATCCAAATAAACTTACGAGTCTAAATTGTGTCAATACACTGATATCGCTTATGCAAAATCCTGCATACAACTTGTTAGTAGCCAGTCACTGAACTGATCAATTGTCACTCACCCCATCACAGGAAATTAATATGTCAGTGATTCATATAACAACTAAACATTAACAAGATGAAACAGATTCCAGCTCTGAATCCCCAAAATACTAGCCATCAACAGGCGATACACTAATCTTATCTGATGATAAAAATAGTCTCTCATTTAATACAGTCCTTTCACTTAGGAGCAACTATGACTATGTTTAAATAAAAGAATTCTAGAAAAAAAAATAACGACTAGGTAATTTGATACATCCATTTAAACTTTGATGAACAGAATGTTATTTAACTCCTTTGAGTTATGGCCTCAATATGGAGATTGAACACTGAATAGACATAGATTGTCCACCACAAGAGGGTATGCATATTTCACCTAGTATTTTCATTGCTCACTCCTTGGAAGCTATTCGATTTCATTTAGAGAAAATGTTATAGAGCAAACCAGTGTCTGTTCTTCTTCTTCAGGTATGGATACAAGGGCATATCGCTTGAGTTGCTTGAAAGACAGTAACATTTTTGAAGTTGATTTTCCCGAAGTTCTGCTAATGAAAACCACTATTTTAGAGGCAGCTGCAGAGGCAACAAACGAGAAAAACATGATGGTAAAATCATTGAACAGAGTGGCAGCTGACTTGAGAGAAAAGGACTGGCTTGAAAAGCTTCAACAATCAGGCTTAAAGCTAAATAAGAATACAGTGTGGGTATTAGAGGGCATTCTCTACTATCTCTCGCATTCAAATGCAATGGAAGTACTGAAGATTATCGCAAATAACTGTACCTTTGCTCATACAGTACTCTTAGCGGACTTCATGAACAAGCAATCAACCACAATGTCCAGCTCAAATTTCCTTTTCTATAGCGACTATCCTGATCAGTTATTGCCATCACTAGGATTTGCTGATGTTAAACTTTCTCAAATTGGTGACCCAGATGCCCATTTTGGGCTGTTGCATGACCCACTAAATTTGTTCAACAAGTTGCGCAACTTGCCCAGGTCACTTCAAACTCACCCAGATGATGGAACACCATGTTGTAGGTTGTATTTGCTTCAAGCTTCTGGAGAGCCACCAAATCAAACTATTTTGTGAATATTATAAGAATAGTTCACCAATAAAGTCTAACTTACTGTTAAGATTAGAAGCACTCCCCATTGATTGTAACTGTCATCTTACCAATTAGCTATACGTGTGACTGTTATTTAACCTGCGATTAGTAGACTTTTTATGTTTTCATGATCTAGGTAATACTTAAAAAAGGTTCATGATAACATGTTTCAAGCACCTTCTTTCCCCTCCAGCTTCTAACTCTTGCAAGAGTTTAAAAAGAGACAACAGCGCACTATTCTGCCCAATCTCAGAAAAAGTTTGTTCTATATCCCGAGCAACATAGGATCCTTGAAAGAAGCAACTGACTACATTGAAACATTATGTATAAAATAAAAAATGAAAACATCCTTTGTCAGTATGACCAAATGGCAATTAAGGAACAAAGAAGCCTCACAAGAGTGAGCTATTTACTACCTGAAGAACACCCTATTTGTGCAGCATTGACTTAGAAACTACTGCCATACTTGAATTAGCCAGTAAACAGTTAGCGATTCCAATTCTTTGTGCTATTGCTAGAAGTTTTATGTGTCATCCTCTCAGTGGCGGCAAGTAACATACTATTTGCAAATACAGTTGAAGAACGGTTAGTCAGCCCTGATAAAGCAAATAAGCATGAGAAGAGTATATCATACAAATCATAATTCAGCTGGAAAAGTTGATCGCCCGTGAGGAAAGTGGATATAGTTCCATCAATGCAGTCAAGAGATTCAAATTATAGCCAACCACTTATATGTATAGAGTAAATCTCAAGAGTGGCTATTGTCAACTATGACAAAAACTCAGCATACTCATAGAGTCCACTGTGTACAAATAGCCAATTTCTACAGATTTTACTGCTGAAATCGTCGAGTTGACTCTGACATTGAAATGTCCGCGGGACATGGACAATTCATTAGCTTTATAAATTGTTGAAGATAAACTCTCATATATACAATTCTCTTATCTTACCCTAATGTACTCAATTCTCTCAGTTCTGTTTGGTACGCTTAAAACAGCGTAATCCAATCCTTATGATACATATTCTTATCCTATGTATTCAAGTCTCTCAGGTCTGTTTGGGGTATAACTACGCATAATCCAATCCCTCAGTACATACTGCTTGGCAGGCATTCCTGAAGTTTTGCTTGCATATCAATTCCTGGACTTCACAAGAATCACCTTTACCATATCACGTTAAAAATCTACTCACTAAGAGATCAATGCAGCTTAGGTAACTATCATATCACTATATTGCAGATTTGAGCAAGTTTGGCAAGAAATTTAATAGTCTAATGTAATGGTA
Source organism: Nicotiana noctiflora (assembly GCA_032618575.1). Classification (NCBI taxonomy): domain Eukaryota; kingdom Viridiplantae; phylum Streptophyta; class Magnoliopsida; order Solanales; family Solanaceae; genus Nicotiana; species Nicotiana noctiflora. The sequence continues at coordinate 80,052 of JASVEL010005202.1, read as the reverse complement.
CAACTAACAAATGTTGGACAGTATTACCGACACAACCAAGAAACAAGTATATCTATTATTACTGTTTTTTAATAATTATGAATATAGTGCTCATGGAAAGGGAGAAACTATAGAGGTACATAATAACAGCAGACATAAATATGGCTTTCTACGGTGAGCACTATGTGCTCCATGAAAGTAGAAAAAAGATTGAAAATTTTGTGAGAAAAAGTTATTAATCCCATTAAATACCAAGATTTCTTTCCTTCCATACAATACACATAAGCTCCAAGTGAACAATCTTCCAAGCTCTGTTATTTAGTCTTTTACTGCCATTATATAGAAAAGGAATACCACAAAGCCATTATCAAACAGACTACCTAATTGTATCATGAGGCAAGAACTAATGTGAACTAGTCCACTATATCAAGTGGGCAAAATATCTAGTAAAGTTGATTCAGGTTGTGTAACTTGTAGAGCAAAGAGCATCAAATTTGTAATACCATCAATTCTTCACATAGAAAAACAATAGAAAAGAGTCAGTTTTAGGCATCATAATTCACTTGTTCGTAATTTCAATGGAAGTGAAGATATGTCTGCTCACTAAAACTGATAGCGACTGCGGTAAAATGCATTTAACAGGAGAAAATCAAAACAATGAAAGGATAAACTTGTACTTTAAATGGATGTACAACCTATTTTACAATTTCTCTTTTTGCCCTTCCAAACCTAAAGGAAAAGCATCTCAAAATTGGCAAATGCAGGATTCATCCTGTTCATTCTTTGACTTGAATAAGCATTCATCAAACTTCTAGGCATTCCTTGACGCCTTGCTCAAGCTTGTCCAGACAAGTGACTGTATCCATGAGAGCATTTGCGACCTTTTGTCTGTACAAAAATAGAGCAGATCCATGCCATAAGACAGGGACAAAGCAAGTATGAAACATTTAATTGTGTTATCATGTTTGTCAGTCATATATAAATAGAAAATTTTACTTGAAAGAAACCAACACAAGTTTTAAGAAGAAAATAAATAGGGATGGTTGCAAATCAGTAGCCATACCTATTAGAAGCAACTTGCACATCAATTTCATTTGCAATGTCACTGAGAGAAGCAAAAGACCTGCAACCAAGAAATACAGAAATATTGTGTCACAAAATTTCTGTCAAATTTCTCCAGTCTAAACAAACACATTCATATATGTCTCATAGTAATAACTCAAGACTGGCTTTTAACGTCTTCAGCGCACGTTAAATATGGCAAACAGGCAGTAAACGTACACATCCTCCATATCCTTATAGAAACTAAATAGTAACAATTAAGGATAGTTCCATGGAAACACATAATGAGAAATTTCTCCACCAAGATTTTTTAACTGCCAGCAAGTACAGAGAGTAAGATAAGTTGCTAAGCTACTAACAAAAACATATTCTAGAGTATCTGCTAATAAACAGGTAATACAACTTCCACCTTGAAGGCAAAATACTTTTTACAGGATACCTTATGAGATCAATAAGCTTGGTCTCAGCTGCTAACTTTACCGGGTCCTTTTCAGCAAGCAAAGAAGAAGCATTTTTCACAACCAACCGGAAAGTGCAGACCTGAGAATTAGGAATCTTCCATATCAGCCACGAAGAACATACAATACAACACAGGTCAAAAAGATATATCAACTTAGAAAATAGAGTGAACATTATCACTCTTTTTTGCATTATTATTCCCTTTGTTTCCATGGTTATTGCCTCCCTATCTTTCATGTTACTCTTGGAAGTTGCATTACAACAAAACATAATCTTCATGTAATAGAATTGTTAACATGTCCACACCACTAATGCACTTCAATCAATCAACCATAGCTCAATCCCAAACCAGTTGAGATCGGCCATATGAATCATTGCAGCGAAAGATGTAGTTTATTAGCTAGTGGTTCAACCAGATCCATTATTTTCGACATGGATATATATGTATGTGCGTGTGTATGCATGCGGGTGAGAGCGAAACACTAATATTTTAACAAATACATTTTGAACTCATAATTTTAGAGGTATAATAAATTTAATGCTAAAAATTCTAAAGGTTGAACCCATCAAGTTCAAATCCTGCATATGCCTCAGATCATCAGTATACATGCAACTCAATTCAATTTCATATTTGAAGGATTTTCAGTTGGATCATTTTTACTCTATCCATTAACCTACAACATCCTTTTTAATGTAATAACTTGGGACCGGCTATGCTTTGCAAAACTCTCAATACACAAAGTGAAACCACTTGGCTTAGAACTAAGTACCTTAGCAATTTTAAAAATAAAATATGCAGCCGTGAGTAAAATGCAGGGGCGTATTTATAGCTTGTAATACGGGGCACGTGCACCCATGGACCATGGTACGTCCATCAAATTAGATATTTTATGTACGTATTTTTTAAAATTTGTCCAATATTATGTATTGGCACCCATGCTCCATCAAAGTTGAATGGTGCACTTGATTCAACACTTAATTAGTTTCCCTCCTTTTTTTTAGTAGTGCACCCATGTTATCGAAATCCTAGATCCGCCTCTGGTTAAATGTGATTAATAAGTCCATCAAAATCAGCAAGAAGCCGGTAAATTATTTTCAATCAAAGCCAAAGCAGAGGTCAAACCTCAACTCCAGTGTTTGATTGAAACTGAACAAAAGAATTCCTCTCTTGAGGTATACAATCCCTTGCAGCAGATCTCAATAAGCTCTGAACTTCTTCAAGTTCTTTTTTACCAAAATCAGGTTCAGGTCTCGCTGTCAAATACAAAGCAATTAATCCAGTTCATGAATTGCAGAAATGTGAAGAAAAAGAGCAATTTCCAAATAAACAGTATGTTAGTATGTACTGAGTAAGAGATAAGCAGAGCCGAGGATGTTTCTAGAAGCATCGATTGGAGCCAAAAGGTACTTGGCAGTCTTCTTCTTTTGATCTCTTAACCATTCTTTTGGTCCTGCTGAGAACATTTCGCACAAAGAAAAAAGCAATTCAGTTAAAATTTAGGCTAAATTTCATTGTTTTCAGATAAACTATTCTTAATTTTAGGTTGAAGAAAACTAGTGATAAGTACATATGCCGAAGGAGAGAGCAGAGGCAGGATAAGTGAGAGGAGCAATGAGTGAGAGGCAAACGACGGCGTTCCTCCGACTGAAAAGGTTGGTTTCGGGCGGCGGCAGTTGTGGCTGTACAACCGGCGGCGGTTTTAGTGGTTTCGGAGAGACTGTGGTGGTGGAGGAGGACGGGATAACGGAAATACTCGGCAGCGTCATGGTGGCGATGACTCTGGAAAGGCTAGGATGAGCTGACGGTTGGGCGTAACGGTAATGGTTGTTTACTGTCCATTTACGAGCAATTGACAAAAAAAGATCTTTACATTTAAGGATAGGTATAAAATGTTCCCCTAAAATATACTTTTGATCATTATTTATCATTTAGGTTTATCAAAGTGAACCTTACAACTTGTTTGGATTCTTGTTCTATGTTATTCCATAATGTATGTTATTATATTGTTTTGTATTGTATTGTTTAATGAATATAATATTTGAATAAATTGTCGTTTGTCGTTGTTTTATGATGTCACACACCAACAATATAAAGAATAAATTTGCAATATTACTAAAAAAAAATAGGATACGAAGTAGAATTATTCTATAAAAAGCAGGAAAAAAAAACGATGCCACCACCCCAACTTTTCGTCGTTATGTAATGATGGATTTAACAATACAATATAACAAAATTTAAGTGACAATAAAAAAAACTATTGTATTAAGCGGGAAATCTAACCAATTAAGCTACGAGAGTTTGTTACTCTCTTGTTCAGTTCAAAATAATTAATCTCTTATTTTATGGATATCCTATAAATTCAAATATTGCTACGGATTATAAATTTGCCGAAAGTATAACTACAAATGGTAAAAAAATTATAATTGTTTGATGTGTAGCCTAATTTTTCCTTAAAAAATTCACAATTCCCGTTAAATCAAACAATATGTGTTTATTAAAGAGAAATTTTCACAAAGCATTGTTGTTTGGTGGTTATTAGTTAACTGTAGCTACCATTTATTAAATTACTTCCTATAACTATAATTTTAGTTTTTTTAGAGTGTATTTAATTTATTTAAGCTACTATGTCCATGAATACATTAGCAAAACTCGACGTAAATCAGAGGAGTATAGCTAGGTAATTATTGTATTTAACTATATTCATGATATGTATTTGTGAATATAGTAATGTAAATAGCGTAAATCGTGGTCAATTCAACTATTTTTAAACGAAAAATGAATCAATTAACACAATAGACTCCTAATATAACTCAACTAATTCAATTATATCTCTATTTGATGCCGAATCTGCTAGATATTTTTTCCAGGCAGAAAATACAACAAAACCGAGCAATCATTGAGTTTATAATCCTTCCTTTTTATGTTGTTATCGTTCGTGGGTGTTTCTGTTTTCAACCAATAAAATTCGAGATTCATACATTTATATACAAAAATTAGTATCACTCAGTTTTACATATGGAAAGATTAATTGTGCTACTATGTCATTCTGGCAAATGGAACAATGAGAGTAACTATGTCGATCATTCGATTGAGGGGATACTAATAAAGGAGAATGCATCGTACAATGATTTGGTTGCTTCAATTTCGAAACTACTCGACATAGATTTATGCTCAAAGTCAATTAAAATTGAATACCAAGTATATGGAAATTGCATGTCAATGAAAATATATAACAACATGGGTTACATGGTGTATGTATGGTATATGTAGAGAATTCAGGATTTATCCTTTATACATAACAACAATTGACAGAGAAGTTATAGCTAGAGCTAGTTTAATTCAAGGTGACATTGTGCAAATTGACGAAGCAAATCAAAGGTGTAATTTGATACAAACGATACACTTGCTATTGAGTCTGTCAATTCAGGCGAACCAATTGAGATGTTCGAACTGGACACATATTTAATTATTTCAGAAATTAATCAAAAAGAGGTTATGGCCGGACAAGTATATAAATATAAGGCTATATCGAAAAGGGTAAAGGAGCATTATCTAATATCTAAAAGGTTTTAATTTCAGGTTGATAGGTGTAATGCTATTAGGTTTTGAGTGTCCTTAATTACAACTTGCTAAACATTATGTTATATTCAAATCTATAGTTATGTATTTTGAATGTGAAATTGTATATTGCTTCCATGGTAGAAATTTTAAATTGTATTGAGATGTATTCGAATTTTTAAAATTATACTTAGATGTATTCATCTAATTTTACTGATGAATATTTATTACGGTGACTTTCGCTGGTTGTTCTTAGATGTATTTCTATGTATTTAGATGTATATAAATATAAATATAGCCGTACTCACAGATACATGTGTGTATTTTGAATATTTTTATTGTATTCATGTAGAATTTTTGAATAGTATTTAGATATATTTGGATATATTTACATGACTTTTATTATTGCACCTATGAATAATTATGTATTTTGAACACATGTATTCATATGTATTTTACTAATACAATAGATATTACAGTGGCTTTCGCTATTTGTTGGTAGATGTATTAATACATATTTAAATGTATATATATAATTACAGTCATATTCACATGTATATGTGTATATTTTATCATAGGCCTCCTTTCTTTCATCTAAAAGCTGGCTGGTCTCTTTTCATATTCAAAAAAGGAAGGCGCCGCTTTAAAGCAAGTCACGGTCTTCTTTTTCATCTCCGATTACTCGATAATTTCCACAAGCACAAATTCCGCTTTTTATAGGACCAAAAATTCTTTCACAAAATAATCCATCTTTTTCTGGTTTGTTAGTTTTGTAATGAAAAATATAGGGTTTTGTTACCTCTCCAACTATCTCTCCATTAGGCAGGATTTTAGTGGCCCAAGCTTTGCCAATGATGGATTTCGCGCCACGGAATGAATCGAGGAACTAAGGACGTTTCCAATACCGATAGCAGCTCCCGCTGAAGCAATTGTAGCAGCTCCTGCACCCATTGATTTTGCATATACATATGTAACAATGTTTTCACATGTATATTAGTGTATTTTTTATCATTTATACTGATCGTATATATTCCAAAACAATATTTGCAGCTATAAATTATTATGTATGTCAGAGAATTGTGAATGGAGATTTAAGGCTTCTATGAGAGAGTTCAATGATAAGCATACATGTCAATCGAGGGATAAGGTGTATGAGTAACGTCAAACTAGTAGTAGTCTTATCGGTTGTATGATTAGGTCCAAGCTTACTAATCATAGGAGGAACTCACCCCAAAGGATATAATTAATGATGTGAAATCGGATTTTGGTATAGATGTTAGTTACATGTTGGCGTGGTGGGCTAAAGAAAAGGCAATAAATTTTTTGAGAGGTAAACCGACTAATTCATAGAATAAATTATCAGGGTACTTATATACAATGGATATGACATATCAGTTTACACATTAGAATGGTAAAATCGCCAAAAAATGAGTTCATGCATGTGTATATGCCTTTGTAAGCCTTTATAAAGGGGTAAATCATTGTAGACCCGTTGTAATCGTGGATGGAAGCCACCTAAAATCGGCTACACCGGGACATTCGTCTTGGCCAACACATTGGATGGTGCAGGTGAGTATGATAATTATAATAGAATCTGTTAATTTTACTACCTATTAAAGATTGAAATGTATATTTTTAATATGTATGCAATTGTATTTACAGGTGATATACTGCCACTAGCATATAGTGTCATTGATTCAGAGAACTATGCTGCTTGGTCGTGGTTCTTTGACCAATTCAATGGAGCATGTGGTGAGAGGGAAAACATGTGCATCATTTCAGATAGGGATGAGAGCATCATCAAATACGTATCGAGAGTGTATTCAGCGGTACCATATTTTACTTGTGTATGGCATCTATAGAACAACGTATATAAGAAATTCAAAAGGAGTCATTCAAAGTTGAGCGAGATATACTTCTCATTGGCAAATGCATACACACACGCTGAATTTGACAGTTTAATGGGAAAAGTGGAGAAGGCAGATATTAGGGTGAAAAAATACTTGGAATTAGGTGGATACGAAAAGTGGGCTAGGTTATATGCACCTGCTAACAGGGGATAGAGCATGACATCAAATATTGCCGAGTCAATCAATACCACACTTGTGTCAAGGGAATTGCTAATATATGACTTCCTCGAAGAAGTTAGGAGATGTTTGGACATTGAAATTGCAATCTGAAAGAAGCTTCACACACATACACAACGCTTGGAAAAGAAACACTGGGATATGCTTATTTTGAATGACGCAATGTCTAAATGCATGATTGTAAATTTTTTTAGGCATTGTATCATATATTTAGACATGGTACAAGGTGAATTTATTTCTGATACAATTTCTACTATTCAAATACAGAATGCTCACTATTTCGTTTGTTGAATTCAATGGTTTTGTTTCTAACTAGATGCATTTCATAAGCAGATAGTTACTGTATATCACTATATTCGTCAGTTAAGATGCCATCATCTTTAATATTCTGCCAGCCTATATATAAAATGTATTTCACTGTATTTAATATATTTTATTTTATACAACAATATGTCTTTGTATTTTATATATACATATATGTTTGTATTCAATATATATTTTTATGAATTCAACATATATGATGATTCTGAAAGATAAATAAAAGTTAACTGTTGTATATTTAAATTGTATTTTAATTGTTTATATATATACTATATTTAATACATCTACTCTTTGATTTATATACGTTTTTTTAAAAATGTTCAAAACTTATAGGTCTATGTTTAAATGTAAGTTGTATCATCAACTAAATACTTGCATACGATGAACGATGAAGAAAGACATTAAGCCGTGTGCCTCTTAGAGAGAAAATGCAGTTGTGGGCAGTTCCCAGTTGACGAATTACCATGCCCACACGCTTGGGTTGTCTTGAGGAGCAAGTTTCTAATGCTAGAAAATTATTGCTCTGACTATTACAAACCAACGTTTATTGTAATGACATACGAGGTTGTGACGACCCGACCCGTCGTCTCATAGGTTACTGCTCCGTTTTTCTCGTTTATTGCTTCCTCAAATTTTGTTATACGCATGCTATGTGTTAGAGTTGATTCAGATTAATTTTGATAAGAAATGAGTCACTTAGTCTCTTTTAAGAGGCTTAAGTTGGAAAAGTCAATCCGGTGTTGACTATTGAGTTAGACGGCTCAGATGTAATTTTCGGTTATTCGATTAGCTTCGGGAGGTGATTTGTGACTTAGGAGTATAATCAAAATTAATTTTGGAGGCTCGGTGTAGAATCAGGCTTGAATTAGCGAAGTTTGAATTTTGGCGAATTCCGATTGTTAGGTAAAATTTTGATCCGAGGATCGGAAGAGAATTCTGAGAGTTGTTGTAGCTTCGTTAGGTAATTTTGGATATTTTTGCAAATTTTCAGGTCATTCGGATATCGTTTGATCGGGTTTTTGATCGAAAGTATAATTCGGAAGATTTAGATGAACTTAGGCCCTGATTTGGTGAAATTTGATGATTTTGATGTTAACTATAGTGATATGATGATTCGAGCAAGTTTGAATAAGGTAATAGATCATATCTGTGCTTTTGATTGAGGTCCCGGGGGCCTGGGGGTAATTTCGGATGGTTAAATAGGGGGTTTTAGGCTTTTGTTGTAGTCAGATTTTTCAAGCTACAGGTATTTCTGCATCTGCGGAAAAAGAGCCGTTTAAGCGGTTCCGCAGATATGGTGGGGGAAGTCACAAAAGTGATGAGTGGCCCAGGGGATTTTCGCATAAGCGGAAGGTGGAACGCATAAGCGGGGCGGGCTGCGTAAGCGAATTTTAGACCGCAGAAGCGATTGGAGGTAAACCGCATAAGCGGTGTTTGGATCGCAAATGCGGTCCCAGTGATTTTAAGTGAGACCGCATTAGCGGTCGATTTGGTCGCGTAAGCAGTACTGCAGATGCGGTAAAAGGACCGTAGGAGCGGAAAAAGGACATTTGTTATAGAGCATTGTGTTCAGGAACTTGGAAAGGAAGAAATATTTTGGACTTCGAGGAAAGCGGGGTTTTGGGCAATTTTGAAGAGGATTCGAAGGGGTTTCATCAGGTATGAATATTTGGAATCTGATTGTGTTATTATGGTGTAAAAACATGAATTAATCACAAAAATTCAAGGAATTAAAGGGTAAAAATTGAGGTTAGGGCTTGAAACCTAAGAGGGTTTAAATTGAGGATTTGAGGGGTCAAATGGACTTCGATTCTTGTGTATTTTATATGTATGGACTCATGGCGAGACGAGGAATCCGGTAATGTAAGTTTTGTAATTTTTCGAGAAGCGGGTTCGGGGCTCGAGTTTTGCTAGTTTTGAGGTTCTTGCTATAATTCGATTGTTTTCGATTGAGTATTGTCCCATTTGCATATTGTGATGTATTCGCTCTGTTTGGCTAGACTCGACGTGTGTGGAGGCCGATTTGAGGGGCAAAGGCATCGCATGCTTGAGAATTCACCGGTTCGAGGTGAATAATACTTGTAAATAATATCCTGAGGGTTTGAAACCCCGGATTTACACATCATAGTGATGTATTATGGTGACTTACACACCAGGTATGAGCATGGGGTAGAGCACCGTTGGAGATTAACTTGGTCCATCCTGGTTGTGGAATTTACGGCGTAATTGACTGAAACTTGCTAGATGCTTCCTCAAATTGGGTTGATTGCCATATTTTAGGTTTCGTGCCGGTTAATTGAACCCTGTAGGGTTATTATCATTATTTTCATGACACTTAGCATATTAAATAATTTCAGTCCTCAGTTAAACACTGTTTTGAAATGTGTAGTCATATTACAAAAGTTTAAAGACTTATATTGCATTTTTCCGATGTTTTGAGTTAAAAGCTGTTACTTGACATTGCCCAAGTGGCTCACTTGCATGCTCTGGACTGAGATATGGATCAGGCTGCACGCCGCAATAGTATATACATATACATGCATACGCTGCAGTAGTATTTTAACCATTGCTTCCACCGTCGTTTTTGACGCTGTGTATGCCCCGTTCCCAGGCCTAAACGACGCCGCTGCAGACGATGTTAAGCATATAATCCTTCCCCCTCCGCCACGTTTGATTCTGTTCGCTCCTTCCTTACAGCATATGAACGCGCCACGCACGTTCACTGTCGAAATCCTCAACCGTCGTCTTACTGACCGTTGGGTACTTTGCGTTCGCTACGCCCTCGGAGTTGACTAAGATACTGACCGGGGATTGAAATGCTGATTCCGCAGCGTCAAAGAGGGACCTCACTTCGTCGGCGTTGGAGATATTGGCTTTGACGGCGATGGCGCGTGGGGAATTGGAGCCTGAATTGATACGAGATACGACGTCATTGGCTTGAGTGGAGTCAGAGGAATAGTTGATGACGAGTTTAGCACCAAGAGAAGCTAAATGAAGTGCAATCGCTTTGCCTATGCCACGAGAAGAGCCTGTAATAAAGGCTACACGATCTAGGAGTGGGAATTTTTGGCCTTCGGTTGTTTGCTCATGAACGGCCACGTTTCATTTTTTTCCGCCATGATTGAAGAAATTAAAGAAGATGAAGAGACACTGAATGTATTGCACTGAAAAGGGTTACGTTGAGTATAACCGTAATAAATACTTGGATTTTGAAAATATATGGGAAATGGTTAATATAAGATAAATGTTATCAATAGAATTCTATTTATCTTGAATGTTCATGTTTAGAGAGATTCTAGGTTTTATTACTAAGTGGTTAATTCACTATCTCCCTATAAATAGAGGGTTATATTTCATTGTAATTCATACAAAACCAATAAGAATTCTCTCTCCCTACATTTCTCTACAATATTATTCTTCTTCTTTTATTGTTTTATAACACGATATCAGCACAAGACTCTAACCAATTGAGTAGAAGCTTTGGGATTGAGCACAATGATTGTCAATTGTTCCATGGACTTCCTTCATGATTAAATTTTGGATTTGAGGTAAGCATTTTGCCGTTTTCTCTTTTATTCTATACTTTGATTTTATATACAAGCAAAGACAACAAAGTTTGATTATAACTCTAATGGAGTTTAAGAAATTATAGCCACCGGAAGTGGTAAAATTTCTATGCGTTGTCATGATCAAATTCATGTATGATTGTGGGCAAACTATTTAAAATCCGTCCCATTGAATTTGCTCCATTCTCATTCCTTTAAGAGAATGTGATAGCAGTATGTGATAAGTGTGAAAGAAGACAAAAATTATTACCGTGAAGGTATCAATGGATGTGGATGTGGCAATAGACGAAAATTTAATCGTCATCATTGTGATAATGAGAATAATAAGGATTATCGAAATAATCTTTCATTATGTTAAAGTAATATTTGTCATCGATTTAACATGAGAATTTATTAAGCACATATAGATGATTATAGTCTATTCATGATGTGAATGTGACAATATCTGATTTATGAATACATATTCATTCTTGGAAGAATATGATAACGTGCTAGTAATAGTGAATATACCACACTCACCTCTAGAAGTAGGTTTGAGATGATACAAGAAAATAATGTCATTATTATGTCATGAATGGTCATTGATCACGTACCTATTGTACGCCAAAATATTTTGGCATTGTGATTATTAAAAGAAAATAGTAATACAAGAAACAGATCTTGCATATAATTTTGACCATGACCATAATGGTATAACTTTCTCTTTAATAGAGATATTCACCATATGGATATTGATGGATATGTGGTAGTACCAAATTAATTGAGAGCTCTCGAATAGCCAATTATTACTATTTTGGAGAAATACAATTGATTACCAATAAAGTATTGTGTTGTAGTAAGTCTCAAAGAAACTTATTCAGTTTCCAAAGTATACGCAAAAGCGGTTGATTATATTGAGACTATAAATGAAGGAAAGATTTAATATCTTCTATTACTACAACTTGTGTATGTGAAAAGCAACCCGCTTTATTCTCCAATTTGTACTTCACAAATAAAAGAATACAACAATAAAGTGGATGTATATTGATATAAAAACTCATATCATAATGAACTTGGAGTTTATTGAAAATTGCACACGTCATGGTGTAAATATGAAGTTTATAATATTGATAACTTTTTGAGTTGGCATAGTTGGTTTACCCATATCAATTTAAGTATGATGTGTAAAAATAAAAGAGAATTCACATGGATAAATATTAAAGAACTAGAAAGTTCTTTACGAATTCTCTTATGTTGGTTGTTTTCATTAATTAATATATCAACTAAAATTGGGATTGATTCCCATGAATGCTGGAAATATCAAAGTTGAATATGGGCTCATTCACCCGCCATGTATACCACATAAGGTGCATCTATGAGATGGTTACATGTACAATTATTATTAACCTGCAACCTAGTCAGTGTGTGCGAGGTAACTTGCTCATTAATTTAATTTCGAGCATAATTTCCAGATTTACTATTCAAGATAGTTTATCTTGATAAGTTGGTTTACATCACAATTGGTTTAACAAAATGATTTATTGAGCCTCCACTTAATAGCTAAATTATTGCTTATGAGAACAAAGTATATATATATATATATATATATATTAAATATTTAAATAACAACGGAATATGAAATTAAAGTAGAATACTTAAACTAAATAAGTTGAACAATTGTGAGCACGTGATTTTTGCTTTACATGAATTACTCCCACAAAATAAAAACAAAAATTGTCTATTTTTTACGATGTGTATTTTTGTGAATTTTCTTGTTATTTTTGGTAATTGTTTGCATTTGTATATGCATGATTATATGTGTTTAAATTAATAAAAAATACAAAAATAGGTCATATTTACATTTTTTTTTATCTAACTTTGCAATTAGGGGTAGTTTAAGTTTATTTTTACAAAATAAAATCACAAAAATATGTATTCTTTGCTTTTCTAGTATTTAATGGCCCAATTGTGTGATTTATATTTAATTGATGTTTAAATTGAGTGTGTTAATTGTTAATATAACTTAATTAGTATTTCTTATAATTTAATTGATTTTGTAGTGTAATTTTTGTTTTAATTAGAAAATTAAATTAAAGAGATAAGGAAAACAAAATCAAATGAAAAGAAGAGGAATTAAATCGGATTGGGCCACTTCCTAAATAAATCCCAGGCCCAAAAAATTCAAATAACCCGTCCAACCTAAATAACCCAACCCGTTACCCCCTTTTAAATCTGAGCCGTTGGTTATTATCATCCAACGGCCCAGATTAGTTGATCACTTTCAATATGCCAAACACCCCAAAACCATTCTTTTCAATTTCATTTCATCCCCAACCCATCTCCTTCCACCTCTCAAACCTGGAACCCTAGCCGCCGGACCACCCTCCACGCCCAAAACCCGGCGGCAACAACGCCGCCGGCCACCAAACTAATACCGTTGAACCACCTAGCCACCCTCAAGCCAAATATACTAACCATTTGCCTCGAATCGCCCTGGGCCGCTTCGAATCTTCCTTTGAAGATTCGAACAAAGTATGAACCCACCCCAATCAAGTCCAAACTCACCCCATGTCATCCCTTGACCTCCCTCATAGCCAAACGAACATTGACTCCCTTCGAATCAAGGCCGAACCATGCAAACCCCAAAAACCGAGCCCCAAGAACCCTAGCTTTGAGAATTAGGGATTTTTGTCCAAATTAAAAGGAATTGAAGTCAATAGATTTTAATTGATATGTTTTCATTTGAAAACATTTCAATTAAAGTCCATTCGACTTCAAAAAATCCGAGTCCAAGTCCGAACGACCAAAGAGTGTTTTGATTCTAGTCTCTACTGTTCGAGGTAATTTTCTTCTGTCTTTCTTCTTTGTTTTATTTGTATTTGTTTCATTTGTGTTAATTTTTGTTTATTCTATCCGTCATTGCGATTTTCTGTTTTCATTTCTTCATCTCTTGGGACCGTTTTATTTGGTCGATTTGTTGTTTCTGATTGATTGCTATGAATGATGTTGCTATAAAATAAGAACTCGATTCGATATTTCGTCGAATAGACAATTCTTCATTTTGAACTGTTCTAGCCGAGAATTTGCTTAATTCACTGTTTGTTTTTGAGATTGATTATCGTAATTGATTGAGTGTTGTTTGTTGATAAGTGTGTGTATCCGAGTCGATTATTGAAGCCGAATGACATTCTTGCTTCTTTCATTTTTTCTTTTTCTCTCTCGGCCTAGTTGCTAAATAAATGAAAATTTGTTCATCGATTGGGTGTTATTGATTGTGTTTGTTGTAATCGACTATACGAATGTCGTCGATTAGATTCGTAGGTTCGTTTGTTAGAACACTAGAGCTACAAATCCGGCATTGGCCGAGATTCATTGATTCACTGTTGAATTGAATTAGGTTTGTTTGGTTGATTTTAGTTTATAAGTTAACTGCTGGTAGTTGTTTAGCTTAGAATCTGAAAGCCAACAGCTAGGCAACTAAGAAGGCAATGCACATGGTTTAAAGTAAATTTGGTTGTACAACAAGATAGGCATTATGATTGAACTTCAGATTAATGTTTCTAATAAAAAAGGAAGGAAAGGTCTGGTTTTGGGATGTTTTTAAATAGAAATAGCAGTCTTTTATGCTGGAAATGAGAAAGAACATGGGGTATGACTAAAAAAGACTAAAGGGTGCACATGAGTTAGGGAATAAAACAGGCTGGAAGGGGGAGTTGATGAGGGGGATAATGATTCTGTTTTGTCATTTTGGAGGATATAAATGAGGCAGGGAACTCACTGGAATGGGGACTGAGATTGAGGTATACAAACAGACTCACAGATAGACTAGCAGTATACATTCACACCAACAGAGAGTCCACTGGTTTTCAGAAGCAGTGAACACACTCAGAAAACACACACTCCCACAGAAAGTTTCACACACATACACTCACAGAGAAAGCTTAAGATTTTTTTGAAATCTGGAAAACCATACAGATACACAGAGAGATAGACTTACTGGAAAACAGAAACACTGTTTGTTTGAAGTTTTAACTTTTGATCCTCGAGTGTTTGAGAATCAGAGAGATATTGTTTCATAACTTCTATTTCCTTCTGTGTTTTGTTGATAATTGTGTTTGGATCTGGCGGGTTCATATTTGGGATAATTTGGAATTTGTTTCGGCTAATCTAATTGTTCCATTGCCGTTAGAGTTTGGCTTTGTTTTTGGTCTCCGGTTTACTGTTTTTCTTGGGTTTTCTGAGCAAGAGTTGCTACTGCTGTTACTGTTGGTTCAAATCTGTTTGCTGCATACTGTTGCTAATTCCTCGTTTATTTCGATTCTACTTCCAGGTATTCTTCCAACTTCCATTGATGTATGAAGGAATGACTCAAAGTGTAGTGCTTAATTGAAGAAATAAAACCTGTATTCTGTTAAATTGTTGTTTATTGTCAAATATTAAATGTACAGTAGTGATAGATTGGTGTAAATGCTAGACTACATTAATGGATAGACTGTATGGATTGAACTGATTTGGATTGTATAAATGGCTATGTTCCAGATCTATATGATTACGGTGAGGAGAGCGTTAGTGTTAATTAGTTTCATTATAGTTCGATAGATGATTTATGCATTAAGAATTCCAGGGTCATCGATGTTAACTTGAATCCACTCAGAGTTTTGTATCATTAGGTTGTTGGATAAGAATCTGTAATTGATGTCGAATAGGTGTTTTAAATCATAACTAAGCAGGGTATAAGATCGAATTGGATATTAAAGTTTTGAAATAAAAATAGAGAAGTTTTTGATTAATATTTGTTGTTATTTTCCGTTTTTATTAGTTTTTGTCAAATTGTAGTTAGTTCTATATTTTGAAGAATAAATTTGTCATTTAGTCGGCTTGTGAGAGAACACCTTTGTACTAATATAGAATAGCATTTTAAGCATGTAACCAATTAGGACTTTTTATTTTCTTTTAAAGATAAACTAAAAAAAAAATGTAGTCACTTTAGGATTATCCTTTTAAATAAAAAAAAAATGTTACGAGCCTTGCTAAATAAAAAAAAAAAAAAAAATCGCGGGGCCCCTCAATAAGAATGTTCATTTTTTCTTAAAAAATAATCAAACGCGTTAAATGATTTAAAGGAGCATATAATTTGAACATGTATTAAAATCAGATAATCTTTAGCCATTTATAATAATTGAAGCGACCGTGCTAGAACCACGGGATCCGGGGGTGCCTAACACCTTCCCTCGGGTCAACAGAATTCCTTACTTAGAATTTCCGGTTCGCAGACTTCATTGGAAAGTCGAAATTTCCTCGATTCGGGATTTAAATAAATTGGTGACTTGGGACACCTTAATTTATTCCAAGTGGCGACTATGAAATAAATAGAATAATCTCGTTTCGAACATTGTCACTTAAATTGGAAAAACTCCCATTGCGCTCCTACCCCCGGGTAGCGGGCGCGCCAAAAGGAGGTGTGACAGCTCTGGCGACTCTGCTGGGGACACAAACCCAGAACTACTGGTTCAGGGTTTAAGAATTCGAGCTTTGAATAATTATTTTATTTGGCTTACTTATTATCTGATTTTATTACATGTTTATATTTTATATGCTAAATGTTGTTTTACCGCTTTGATATTTTGTGAACTGTATATAAATTGTGCCGATACCCATTTTTTTTTTCTTTTTGAGTCTTTTGAAATATAATACCGGGCATTTGCTTGACATAGCCCGTTTTTCTCAAGATAGCTGTGGTGCTTGGCACCCGGTGAAGGATTTTGTAGTCACACATGTTTAGGCGGAGAGTTTTGTCAATTAAGCCGGAAAGCCATGCTACCGGTGCACTGACACTCTTCGGCTCGAGTTGTCCGCTCGAGTTAAAGCCGGTCTAGACACTTTTCCAACAGGATGATGACTTAGAATAACAAGACCTTATGCCGGATCCCCGATAGGAACGTTTATTTGCATCATGTGCATATTTGACTTAGGAGGCTCAATACAGGGGTTGGGCCTGTCTAGGACAGGTGTACCTGAAACAAAAAGACCAACTTGTTGCATTTTTTTGTGTGCATTTATTTGTTTCGATCTTACATGCCGACCGGTTTGTTAAAAAGAGGAAGAAGTGGAAAACGTCAGGGTATATAGTTAAAATAATTTTATGAGAATAGTTAGTTCCTTGAAAATAAATTCTGAAAAAAAAAATGCAAAAAATAAAAAAAAAAAAAAAAAAAAATAATAATAAAAAAAAAATAAAAATAAAAAATTCCAAACTAAATTTTCTTAATTTTATGAAAATAGTTAATTCTTTGAAAATAAATTCTGAAAAATTGCAAAAATTCCAAACTAAATTTTCTTAATTTTATGAAAATAGTTAATTCTTTGAAAATAAATTCTGAAAAATTGCAAAAAATTTCAAATAAATTTTCTTAATTTTATGAAAATAGTTAGTTCTTTGAAAATAATTTCTGAAAAATGAAAAAAAAAAATTTCCAAATAAATTCTCTTAATTTTACGAAAATAGTTAGTTTTTTAAAAAATAAATTCTGAAAAAAATGTAAAAAAAAAAATTCCAAATAAATTTCCTTAATTTTACAAAAACAGTTTAGTTTCTTTGAAAATAAATTTCCAAATAAATTTTCTTAGTTCCTTTGAAAATAATTTGTTTTAGAAATGCTGTTTAAAAAATAGTTCGTTTTCTTTTCTTAAAATGATTTAGTTCTTTTTATTTTCGAACTACGCAAGTTTGATTCTCACCAAAAATGAGATACGTAGGCAACCCATATCGGGCTCAACTAATATTGATTTTTTAAAAAAAAAAAAAAAAAAAAAAAAAAAAACAATAAATATTAGAATTATGATTTTTGTTCTTAGTCGAGAGTTAGGAAATTTTGCAAAAAATAGCCAAACGCCTCAAAAGGGGCGCCGGAGGACTAATTTTGCAAAACGGAATAATAGATATCACACTGGTATCCTGTTATACAGCCTTCAAATCTTCTTCAAGTGCTGAAAGGCCGTATTAACAAGATTCATTTTTTTTATATATATATAATAAAAAAATAAAAATAATTTTTTTTAAAATCTTAAATCCATTTTTATCTTTTCTAGGATCAGCATGACTTCCACGCAACGAATCGGCCAAAAAAGGGTGAGAGACGAAATGCCACCTATGTTCATGGTCCAGGACAAAACCCCAGATCGGCTCCGTAAATGGTGGACTAGTTTTTCAGCTTGGGAAAGAAATCAAATTCACAAGCACCTCAAATTTCTTCCGGACATCATGATGATAAAACCGGATAAAAATTTGATCAGAGCTTTAGTGAGTTTTTGGGACTCAACAAGCAATGTGTTCAAATTCCGGGATTGTGAAATGACACCCACTTTGGAAGAATTGGGCGGACTCACAGGGCTCGGAAGAGATTTGCACAAGATGAGACCTGCAGCTCCTAGGCAGATGAGTGTGAATAACTTCTTGAAAAAGCTATGTCTCCGGCGGGTTCCCCTCGGTTGTATGGAGAACGGTTGGGTGCCACTAGATTATCTCTACGACAGATTTGGTGATAAGGAAGGGTTTGGGAAATTCTCAAACGTCGAATTTGTTAACCAGCTAAATTATGACGCCTGGGGAGATTTAAGAATCTATGCTTTCATGATCGCTTTTTGGGAACCATGGTTTTTCCCGAACGTGGTGGACGCATCAGAATCCGTTTAGCTGCGGTGGTCTCATATATACAGAGTAACGAGGAACACACTGTTCTTCCGATGATATTAGGAGACATCTTCCGGGACTTAACTCGGTGCCAAGAAGGACAAGACTATTTTGAGGGTTGCAATATTTTATTACAAATGTGGTTTATAGAGCACCTCTACCATCACCCAATTGTGATAAACTTCAAAGCAGATTGGCTGAATTATATTCGCTGTCATACAAACAGAGCCGCCCGTTGTAACCTTCCAGAAGACTTGGGGACTTGGCAAGAACTCCTCAACTCTTTGAAAGCCGATCAACTTACCTGGAATTATTATTGGTTCCCTTCCGCCAAAATCATGCATATGTCGACATACCGCCCATTCTACATATTAATGGGTTTCGGGGGTTTCCAACCATATGCCCCGCTACGTGTCATGCGGCAGCTGGGAAGAGAACAGAAAAAGGCACCAATTGAGGATATGCGATCATTTGTATGGGAATTTGTGACAGAAGAGACCCCGAGGGAGACTTATGCGCAGAAGGTTTGGTTCGGTAGTCGACTCTCCGACATCAACGAAATGGTTGCCGATCGGGAACGGGGAGAAGTGAGTCTCGCTTATCTTGAATGGTTCCACAACCAACCAATACCAGAGCAAAGGTCAGAAAGGTCAGTGAAGTATGCCGTCGATTGGGAGAGAGAAATAGAAGCCAGAGTTAGGGAGGTTGAGCATGAGACGACACAAAATTTCCAATCTTGCATCAACACTTTAAAAGAAGACAAAGGAATCCTGGAAGCAGACCATGGACATACAACAGGCTGACTTCGATCGGGAAAGGGCCGGTTGGGAGCAGGAAAGAGAAGCACTCCAAACTCGAATTCAAGAGATGCAATTGGCCGCAGAAAGGTCAAGGAGGAGTCGGAGTGATCAAATGCTGATAAACGATTTGGAAAGGAAAGCCTTTGAACACCAAGAAGACTTGGAGAAGGCAAAAGCGGCTTTGGTTGCAGTCCGAACAAAATGGAAGAGAGCGGCCCACCAAGAAGCACTCCGTCTACAACAAGTAGAGAAAGACTATGATGCGATCATCGTTGATTTAAGAAAAGCAAATGCCACTCTTAAAGAACGAACTCTCAGGCAAGTCCAGGATGCTAAAGCAGGATAGAGACCGTTGTCACAACTTGATGGCACGGATGGAAAGACAAATAGATAGGCTCTTGGACCATGTCTCCGGCAACTCTCAAGTATTAGGGGCAAAGAACGGGCACATAGGGCAGCTGCTCAGAGAAAAAGACATAATCAGAACCAGGATCAATGAGATCGGGCACTACATTACTATGAAGTGTTTGAACTGCGAACAAGTACCTCGGCCTGCCCTCTTTTCTTCAATCATGGAATGTGTCCACCAAGTCATGGCAGAATTGGGAAGTATACAGAAAGATCTCACCCCAAGAACTGCAGCAAGGCCAAACAACGCCCCCCGGGCGCAAAGATTCGAGGCGTTGGAACATGCTTAGGAGAGTCTTTTGTTTTAGAGTCTGTTTGTCCTTGTACGAATTTTTTCTCCATTGTTGACATTTTGCAAGTGTTTCAAGTTTTAAGTTTGTTGAAATAAAATTCATGAACACTTCATCTTATGTTTATTGTTTCCGAACTACGCCCGGTCTGATTCATGCGGGGACATGATACGTAGGCAATCCACATAAGATTCGACCATCACTAAAAAATAAATAAATAAAAATAAAAATGAAAAAAAAAGGGGGGGGGGAAAGAAGTTAAGAGAAAAAGAAGATCGATGAAAGATGAAAGCGAAAGAAAATACAAACCGGAATGACGCATCGCAAACGAATACATGTAGCAACATTATCACCTGTATAAGTGCATCACACCCGACGTGAGATTACTTATCTGTTATGTTGTTTCAGACTAACCGTTTGTTTGCCAAAATCCAGGTTTTAGTAAAAGTGGTTGACTTTGCGGTAATCTGGCACCACATTCGTACTTCACAAGGTCCAAAGGAAAAGTTCGGCAGCCTGAGAGTACTCATTCTTATTTCACTAGATCGAAAAAGGGTGCCGACATGTCCTCAGAAATGCCTTTAGCAACCATCCCCGTTTCAGAGGAAAGCTCATTGACAACCATCCCGGCTACTGAGTCGGCAGCTTTGGAAGAGAATAGAATGTTGCGTTGCCGCATGCTCGAAATGTTGGACGATTGGAACAACGGGAAAGAGCCCCCGAGTCTGGTCCCTGGGTTCCCTGAAATTCTTCTCAGGTCAAGCGGTATTTCAAATACCCCCATCAATTACCCGCCTACTCTGTTCGGGTATTCTAATGCTACAAACCTCTCTGAATCACCCTCCACATCCCATCCTCGGGTGACACCACATGATACATATGCAAGAACGTCCGTTGAATTGCCAGTTCCAATCACAACGCACCCCACCGCACATGCTCCTTTCTTCGACTCCTCATCCTTTACATTCCCCGCACCACCGCTCACACGGGACCATACCCAGGTTGCACCCAATACATATTCTCAGCCACCTCGATATGAGTTCCTACCGAGCCAAAATCCAAAGACCCCCGAGGATGAGATGGCAAAAAGAATGAGGAGTTTGGAACAAAGCTTTAAGAACATGCAAGGTCTGAGTGGACAGAAGAGTGTATCTTACGCCGATCTGTGCATGTTCCCGCACGTCCATTTGCCATCGGGTTTTAAGACACCAAAGTTCGAAAAGTACGACGGACATGGCGACCCCATTGCTCATTTGAAGAAATACTGCAATCAATTGAGGGGTGCCGGCGGCAGAGAAGAATTGTTGATGGCGTACTTCGGAGAAAGTTTGGTCGGAATAGCGTCCGAATGGTATATGGATCAAGACATATCTCGATGGCACATCTGGGATGATCTGGCCAGAGATTTTGTAAAACAATTCCAATACAACATCGATATTGCGCCGGACAGGAATTCTCTATCGAACTTAAAAAAGAAGCCCTCAGAAAGCTTCAGAGAATATGCCATCAAGTGGCGAGAGCAAGCGTCCAGGGTGAAACCCCCATGGACGAAATTGAAATGGTCACGACTTTTCTCCAAGCTCAAGAGCCCGATTACTTTCAAAATATGATGTCGGCAATGGGAAAACCTTTTGCCGAAGCTATCAAGATCGGAGAGATGGTAGAAAATGGCTTGAAAACAGGGGCGAATTTTGAGCCAAGCGGCCATTCGGGCAACTTCCCAAGCCATTCAAGGCGGGTCTGGAGGGATGCCCCGAAGCAAGAAGAAAGAAGAATCTGCTATGGCGGCGGTAGAAGACAGGAGATATCGAACCTCAAGGCAGGTATTCTCCGACAGGGTCCCCCAACATTATTATCCACATCACGGCATGGCTTATGCTCCTCCGCCTCCACCCTATGCGGTCATGAACATTCAACCTCAGGCACGGCCACAGCCACCAGCCAACAGGAATCCACCTCCATTCCAGAGAAACCAACCTCCTTACCCAAACCAGTATAATCCACGGCCAAATAACGCTCGCCGCCGTGAGCAACCCAAAACGAGCTTTACACCGATTGGGGAGCCGTATTCCACTCTTTTCCCAAAACTCAGGCAAGAAAACCTATTGCAGCCTGTTCCGCAGAACAGGCAGAATCCAGACTCTCCTGCCTACCAGAGGGGGATATACTGTGCATATCATTCAGGTGTTGAAGGACATAGTACTGACAATTGTTGGACGTTAAAGAAGGCAGTGCAAGAATTGATCAATCAAGGGAGGATCGTCTTCGCAGATGAAGACATCCCAAATGTGACAAACAACCCATTACCGGCCCACAACAACGGACCGGTGATTGGGATGATTTGTGACGACAAAGAATTTGACCCAGCTTTGAAAGCGATAATCGCCATCGCCAACATAGAGAAGCGTCCTGAGGCTACCCCGAAACAAGAGAAAATGGGGAAAAAGGTTGAAGCTCTTGAAACCAAATCCGAAAAGACGATTGAATTGAAAGCATCGTCTCGGAAGGGCGGAGTCCTTTACCTCCCACGAGGTAGAGTGGAAAAACCATTGTCCATAGGTGCCCCCAAGAAGTTCCATTTAAAGAGAGAAACATCAATGTATGTACCAAAGGGAACTTATGTGGCTCGAAAACCAGATGAACCTGTGGTTATTGCACGCGTGCAACAAAAACCAATGACAGATCCATCCGCAGTACCCTGGAGCTACCAACGAACGCTTGTTATGCCCAAAGGGAAAGAGATCGTGGGAAATTCATCTGAGAGTGTCTTAGGACAGAAGTACTTAAACACACAGGAGGTAAATAACGCCACACAAAGGCGTTTCCCGTCGAAGAAACCTGTAAGTGCTGAAGAGGCCGAGGTCTTTTTTCAAAAGATGCAAATGCCTGATTACGAGGTGATAGACCAACTGCGTAAATGCCCAGAGCAGGTGTCGATGTTGTCCCTTCTAATGAAGTCTACTGAACATCAAAAGGTTTTGCTAAAAGCCTTGAATGAGGCATACGTGCCTATTGAGACTTCATCCGAACAACTTGAAAGAATGACAGAAAGATTCTTCGCGATCAATCAGATTTCCTTCAGTAAAGCTGATTTGCCTTTGGAGGTTGCCGCTCACAACAAAGCTTTGCATTTGACTGTCAAAAGCGAAGGTTACTATATGAAGAGGGTCATGGTTGATGGGGGTTCGGGGGTAGACATATGCCCGCTTTCCACTTTAGGCCGCATAGGAATCGGAGCTGAAAGGATTCGGCCTAACAACATATGTGTGCGAGCTTTTGACGGTGTGAAAAGAGATACTTTCGGAGAGATTGATGTGATTATGACCATCGGCCCGGTGGACTTCGAAGTAACATTCCAAGTCTTGGATATGGACACTTCTTACAATTTTCTTCTAGGGAGACCATGGATTCATGCGGCCGGAGCTGTGCCCTCTACCCTCCATCAGATGTTGAAATTTGAGCACAAAGGACAAGAGATCGTGGTCCACGGGGAAGATGAGCAATCAATTTACCGAGATCCATCCATACCTTGCTTGGAAGCGGAAGCGGGAAGCGAAAACATTGTCTATCAAGCTTTCGAGATTGTGTTGGCGGATCAACACGAAGAAGGGAACCCTCTCCCCCAACCTTTTTTGTCTAATGCCTCCATCATGGTGGCAAAAGAAATGATTAAACATGGCTTCCGGCCAGGAAAAGGTTTGGGAAAGTCCCTACAAGGAGTGCCGAAGCTGATAACTTTACCTGTAGCTGAAAAGTTTTTCGGAGTGGGCTTTCGCCCAACCCCTGAAGATGAAAGATGGGCCAAAAAGAGAAAGGAGAAAGGATGGGTTCTGCCGCAACCGTTGCCGCATCTGTACCAAACTTTTGTCCGACCAAGGTACAGTGAAGAAGAAGAAGACGAGGTCTTTACAGCGGAGGAAATTGAAGACATATGTGGGGCCATGAGGCAAATGCTCTATTATGTTAATATGGTCCAATCGGGAGAAGGAACAAGCACCGCTGAGGTGCTGTATGTGGGCCTTGAAGCTAAATTGCAAAATTGGAAAGCCACACCTTCCCAATCAGGCGGGAGTTCTGGTAGACTTGTCCTGTCGTTTTTCCTTCATCACAAGTTACTTCAAGACGTAGCTTGGATGTTTTGCTTTGTTTTCTTGTATTTTTGTTTCTCCGATGTAATTTTGTTTGTTTTCAGAAAATTCCAAGAAAATAAAATAAATATTTCCTTACTTTTGCACTCTTTCTAATTTTGTTATTTATTCTTCCTTTTCAGTCCTAATAATGCGGCTTTAAATAACATGACATGCTTGCGGAACTCACGCTCAAATCCGAACACGCCACCTAATCTGGAAATAATGAACCAAGAACCGGAATACGATGAAGATGAGGCTTTTAGGGAAATAAATCGAGAATTGGAACATTTCGAGAATAAACCTAAGCCAAATTTGAATGACACCGAACCGGTTAATTTGGGAACTGATGAAGAGGTCCGAGAGACCAAGATAAGCATCCACACAGATGAGAAAACACGAGATGCAATAATCCAACTCTTGTTTGAATTTAAAGACGTGTTTGCTTGGTCTTACGACGACATGCCAGGATTAGGAGCTGACCTAGTGGTGCACAAATTACCAATCTACCATGACTGTCGCCCGGTGCAACAGAAGCAAAGAAAGTTCAAGACTGACATCAGTGATAAAATAAAAGAAGAAATCACTAAGCAGTTGAAAACGAGGGTAATTCGAGTGGTACAATACACCACGTGGTTGGCTAATGTTGTGCCCGTGCCAAAGAAAGATGGAAAAACTCGAGTATGTGTTGACTACGGAGATTTGAATAAAGCGAGTCCTAAAGATAACTTTCCTTTACCGAACATCCACATCCTTGTTGATAACTGTGCCAAACATGAGATACAGTCGTTTGTGGATTGTTATGCGGGATATCATCAAGTGTTGATGGATGAAGAGGACGCCGAGAAGACTGCTTTTACCACACCTTGGGGGACTTACTGTTACAGAGTCATGCCGTTCGGCTTGAAAAATGCAGGAGCGACGTACATGAGAGCTATGACTGCCATTTTCCATGACATGATGCATCGGGAAATAGAGGTGTACGTGGACGATGTGATCATCAAATCCAGAACTCAAGGCGATCATGTGCGAGACTTGAGGAAATTCTTTGAGAGGTTGCGGAAGTACGATTTGAAGCTGAATCCGGCCAAATGCGCTTTTGGAGTCCCGTCAGGTAAACTTTTGGGTTTCATAGTCAGTAGAAGAGGTATTGAATTAGATCCCACAAAGATAAAATCCATCCGGGATTTACCTCCCCCCAGAACAAAGAAAGATGTAATGAGTCTTCTAGGCCGACTGAACTACATCAGTAGGTTCATCGCTCAATTGACTTCCACATGTGAACCCATATTCAAGTTGTTGAAGAAAGATGCTGCAATCAAATGGACAACTGAATGCCAAGAAGCTTTTGACAAGATCAAAGAATATTTGTCAAACCCTCCAGTCTTAGTCCCGCCAGAGCCGGGGAGACCTCTTTTCTTGTATTTAACGGTCTTGGAAAACTCTTTTGGTTGTGTTCTCGGACAACGTGATGCGGCAGAGAAGAAAGAGCATGCGATTTACTACCTGAGCAAGAAATTCACTAGTTATGAGGTCAAGTACACTTTGCTGGAAAGAACGTGTTGTGCTTTAACTTGGGTCGCTCCGAAATTGAGACACTACCTCCAAGCCCATACGACTCACCTCATTACTCGGTTGGATCCTTTGAAGTATATATTCCAGAAACCGATGCCCACCGGAAGATTGGCAAAGTGGCAAATCCTGCTCACTGAGTTTGACATAGTCTATGTCACTCGCACGGCAATGAAGGCCCAAGCATTGGCGGACCATTTGGCCGAGAACCCGATCGACGAAGAGTATCAACCATTGAATACCTACTTTCCCGATGAAGAGGTAAATACGACAGAAGTTGTTTCGGACGACAGTCATGCTTGGAAAATGTTTTTCGATGGGGCGGTAAACGCTAAAGGTGTAGGGATCGGGGCAATCTTGATCTCTCCTGCTGGTCAGCATTATCCGGCCACGGCTAGGCTCTGTTTCTTCCGCACAAACAATACGGCTGAGTATGAAGCTTGTATCATGGGTATGAACATGGCAATTGATCAAGGTGTCGAAGATTTGTTGATCATGGGAGATTCGGATCTAATTATCAAACAATCTCAAGGTGAATGGGAAACTCGAGACGTTAAACTCCTCCCTTATCGACAGCACGTGAATATTCTTGGCAAGCGATTTGCATCGATAGAGTTCGGGTATATCCCACGATGTCACAATGAACTAGCTGACGCACTTGCCACTTTAGCTTCAATGCTACCTTATCCGGGCAACGCCCATGTCAATCCCTTGGAAATTCAAATCAGAGAAAGCCACGGTTATTGCAATGCGATCGAAGAAGGACCGAGCGTCAAGCCATGGTATTACGATATCAGGAGATTTCTGAAAACGCAAGAATACCCAGAACATGCTACTGGAGATCAAAAGAGGACCATTAGGAGACATGCAGGTGGTTTCTTTTTGAGCGGCGAGGTCATGTACAAAAGAACCCCGGATCTTAACCTTTTAAGGTGTGTTGATGCCGAAGAAGCAGGAAGAATCATGCACGAAGTACATGCAGGAGTATGCGGGCCTCATATGAATGGGTATGTCTTAGCCAAGAAAATCCTTCGAGCAGGTTATTATTGGATGACCATGGAGAAAGATTGTTTCGGTTTTGTCCGAAAATGCCATCAATGTCAGGTACATGGAGATCTGATTCATGCACCTCCAACTGAGCTACATCCTATGTCAGCGCCGTGGCCATTTGTCGCTTGGGGAATGGATGTCATCGGCCCGATTGAGCCGAAAGCTTCAAATGGACACCGATTCATATTGGTGGCTATCGATTACTTCACAAAATGGGTCGAAGCCGTCACTCTCAAATCAGTCACCAAGAAAGCAGTGGTGGATTTTGTACACTCAAATCTTATCTGTCATTTTGGTATACCTGCAACTATCATCACGGACAATGCTGCGAATTTGAACAGTCATTTGATGGAAGAAATATGCGAGCAATTCAAAATAACGCATAGGAACTCCACCCCTTATCGGCCCAAAGCCAATGGTGCCGTGGAAGCAGCAAACAAAAACATTAAGAAGATTTTGAGAAAGACAATCCAAAGTTCTAGACAATGGCATGAACAATTACCGTTCGCTTTATTGGGATACCGTACTACAGTACGCACATCGGTGGGAGCAACTCCATACCTGCTAGTCTATGGAACTGAGGCTGTGATACCGGCAGAGGTAGAAATCCCTTCGCTTCGTACAATTGTTGAAGCAGAGATTGAAGATAGCGAATGGGTTAAGACTCGTTTGGAACAATTAACTTTGATCGATGAAAAGCGAATGGCTGCGGTCTGTCATGGACAATTGTACCAACAGAGAATGGCTCGTGCTTACAACAAGAAAGTACGACCGAGAAATTTTGAAGTAGGTCAGTTGGTCTTAAGACGCATTCTTCCACATCATGAGGAAGCGAAAGGAAAATTCGCTCCTAATTGGAAAGGACCATACATCATTAGGAAGATACTGCCAAGAGGAGCGTTATACTTGGGAGACATGGAAGGAAAAGATCCTGAAACGGCTGTGAATGCAGATGCTGTGAAAAGGTATTATGTCTGAACTTGCTTCAATGAGGTCCTCGCAAGTCGAAATGATTGAAGGCTTTTATTCCCGCTACCCAAACACTACCAACCCTTTTGTAAACCCTTTGAGCCGGCTACTTTCTTTTGGCTACCCTCTTTGGAATCCAAACCAAACCAAAAAAAAAAAAAAAAAAAAAAAAAAAAAAAAAACAAAGTTCCTGAACTACGTTCTGACTTGATTCCGAAAGGATACGTAGACAACCTCTTCCTGAGGTTCAGTCACGCCAAATCGAAAATCCCGGTTTCCCCAAAAATGAAACTGGGGCAGATGATATTTTTGATTCGGTTTAAGATCCGTCAAGATGATTCCAAAGTTGTAATTTTGTTTACAATTCTTGTTACCCGAACCGAGTACAATTCCTTCAAGATCGATTGGAAGTTGTGAAAACATCATTGTTGCGATCCGGGGTTCCTGGAATGAAAAGAAATAAAACGAGAGAGTCTTATTGGTGAAAACCTTTGGGCACCATAAGACGATGGAGGTAGATGAATAAAATGAGAGAGTCTTATTGGTGAAAACCTTCGGGCACCATAAGACGATGGAAGTAGAGAAATACAAAATGAGAGAGCCTGTTGGTAAAAACTCGCAAAGAGTGCTATCTGGCGATGGTAAGAAGAGAAATGAGAGAGGTCGATTGGCGAAAACCCGCAAAAGGCGCTATCAACCGAAAAGTTTGTTTCACCACGAGAGGTCCTGGCACGGCTCCTTAGCTCGGAAATATAGACCCGTTTTGGTTCATAAGAAAATGGGAGTTTTGTGACGATCAAGCATCTAGTCCGAGGAGCATGTCATGTTGGTTAAAGTCAGCGTATACCTCAGATAAGTCCTTCTTTTCTTCCTCGAAAGGGACTCCTCTATCTTTGATACGTTTTTCCATTCTTTGATTCATTCTTCTTCTTTGAATCCCTTTCGGTTTAATTTTAATTCTGAAAATATTACAAAGGAAGGTGACGGGACCAGTTTTACAGGACTCCGCCTGGTAAAGAAGAAAAGAAAAATAGCCTCAGTGGTGTATTGTTACAATCCACGATTGGATCGTAATGATCGATTGTTTCCAAAGGAAAAGAGTTTTAGAAAGGAAACGGAAATCAAAGGTTAAGGTCTTAGAAGAGACAGAATAAGGCAGAAGGATAGAACCTACACGGAAAATCCCCATGGAATTCCGGGAATGAACCCGGTCAGTTCGAAAAGAAGTCATCCCAAAGACAATTGGTAGCAAACTTCTCAATGGAAATGGGGAAAAGATCAAGCAATGAAGATAACCAAGGCCGCAAAGCCAACCACTTTTTCAACTGATAAAATGTTCTTTGTTGAAAGCAGGTCTGTTTAATTGTGCAAGAAGAAGGTACCACTCAAATAAGTGAAATACGCAAGCTTTGAAATGACTTTGGAACAAGGAAAACACATAAAAAGGTAAGTTTCTTTTAGAGATTTATCCTATGCATTTGTTGATGTTTAAAAAAGAACGCCTAAAAGAAGGCCAAAAAAAAAAGAAAGAAAGAAAAGAAAATGAA
Source organism: Nicotiana noctiflora (assembly GCA_032618575.1). Classification (NCBI taxonomy): domain Eukaryota; kingdom Viridiplantae; phylum Streptophyta; class Magnoliopsida; order Solanales; family Solanaceae; genus Nicotiana; species Nicotiana noctiflora. Next base: position 50,587 of record JASVEL010005202.1, on the reverse strand, counting down.
AACTACGAAAAAAGAGAATCAAATCATATCGAGTCCAATATCTGTTTGGACCCGGTCGAAAAAACCGAGGGTCTTTCCGACCGAAAGCCGTGAAACTTTTATCCCGGTCGAGAAACCCAGGATCTCCCGATCGAAAACTGCGGAGCCATTTACTTTTACCCGGCCAAAAACCGAGGATCCGACGACCAAAAAACCGTTAGATATTGTTTGAATTCCGACCAGAAAGCCGTGAAACTTTTATCCGGTCAGAAAACCGAGGATCTCCCATCAGAAAACTGCGGAACCATTTACTTTTACCCGGCCAAAAAACCGAGGATCGACGGCCAAAAACTGTTAGATATTGTTTGAATTCGACGGAAAGCCGTGAAACTTTATCCGGTCAGAAAACGAGGATCTCCCGATCAGAAAACTGGAGCCATTTACTTTTACCCGACCAAACAAACCGAGGATCGACGGCCAAAAAACCGTTAGATATTGTTTGAATTCCGACCGGAAAGCCGTGAAACTTTTACCCGGTCAAAAAACCGAGGATCTCCCCAGTCGAAAGCTGCGGAGCCATTTACTTTTACCCGGCCAAACAAACCGAGGATCCGACGGCGAAAAACCGTTAGATATTGTTTGAATTCGACGAGAAAGCGTGAAACTTTTATCCGGTCGGAAACCGAGGATCTCCCAGTCGAAAAGCTGAACCATTTACTTTTACCCGGCCAAAAACCGAGGATCCGACGGCCAAAAACCGTTAGATATTGTTTGAATCCGACCGGAAAGCGTGAAACTTTTATCCGGTCGGAAAACCGAGGATCTCCCGGTCGAAAGCTGTGGAGCCATTTACTTTTACCCGGCCAAAAAACCGAGGATCGACGGCCAAAAAACCGTTAGATATTGTTTGAATTCCGACCGGAAAGCCGTGAAACTTTTATCCCGGTCAGAAAACCGAGGATCTCCCAGTCAGAAAACTGTGGAGCCATTTACTTTTACCCCGGCCAAAAAACCGAGGATCTGACGGTCAAAAACCGTTAGATATTGTTTGAATTCCGGCCAGAAAGCCATGAAACTTTTATCCCGGTCAGAAAACCGAGGATCTCCCGGTCAGAAAACTGTGGAGCCATTTACTTTTACCCCGGCCAAAAAACCGAGGATCCGACGGCCAAAAAACCGTTAGATATTGTTTGAATTCCGGCCGAAAGCCGTGAAACTTTTATCCCGGTCAGAAAACCGACGGTCGAAACTGCGGAGCCATTTACTTTACCCGACCAAAAACCGAGGATCCGACGGCCAAAAACCGTTAGATATTGTTTGAATTCGGCTAGAAAGCCGTGAAACTTTCTTCCCGGTCGGAAAACCGAGGATCCCCAGTCAGAAGCTGCGGAGCCATTTACTTTACCCCGGCCAAAAACCGAGGATCGACGGCCAAAAAACCGTTAGATATTGTTTGAATTCCGGCCGGAAAGCCGTGAAACTTTTATCCCGGTCAGAAAACCGAGGATCTCCCCAGTCAAAAAACTGCGGAGCCATTAACTTTTACCCCGGCCAAAAAACCGAGGATCCGACGGCCAAAAAACCGTTAGATATTGTTTGAATTCCGGCCAGAAAGCCGTGAAACTTTTATCCCCGGTCAGAAAACCGAGGATCTCCCAGTCAGAAAACTGCGGAGCCATTTATTTTTACCCCGGCCAAAAACCGAGGATCTGACGGCCAAAAATCGTTAGATATTGTTTGAATTCCGGCCAGAAAGCCGTGAAACTCTTCTACAAAATCCCGGCCAGAAAGCCGTTTGAACCTTTGTGAAACCATGATTTTATTACCCAATACGAAAGAGTCTTTTTAATCACTTTCTGTGTCACAACTAACTCACGAAATTTTCCTAGCAAAACTAGGGCAGAAAAATTTTGTTCGTTTGTTTGTTTTGTTGTCTAAATAGGTTTGACCTCGGGACGCAAGGATCGAGATAACCTACAAATGGAACATCAATCCAGAGTGAAGAAAAGAAGAAAAGAACCAAAAGAAAAGAGTTCAAATGTTGGAGTAAACAAAGGCACGATTGCTCAGAAGATGATTGAAGTAACAAGCTCCGCCGACTCCGTTTCACTCAATGTCACAGAAATAAACGAGCACGTACAGCTTGTGGAGCATCAAGATTCAGATCGAGGTCTACAGCAAATCAGCTAAGATTCAAGATCAAGTTTTCAAGAGAATCATAGATAGGAATCTTGTAACTCATAGTTTGATAGCATAGCTAGTTCGACTTTAATTTCTTTTGGTGTAATAAGGAGATCAGTAAGCAGTAAGCAGCAACATGCAGCAACGATATCAACAGTAACAGCAAAGTGTCAGTCCATGGTAGTCCCGGCTACCAAAACTTCCCGAACTACATTGACCTGATTCCTGTTTAGCCCAGGATATGTAGGAGGCCTCCGAAGCAAAGGCTCGGTCAAAACTCTTTCAAAATGCTTCCCACGGAGTATTCAAACGGGCAAAAATCGCTCGTATTTGCTCATTTATCTTTGCACGAAAAACTCTTCATGGTTTTCCGCGCAAAGAGGGGCAGCTGTGAGCACGTGATTTTTGCTTTACATGAATTACTCCCACAAAATAAAAACAAAAATTGTCTATTTTTTACGATGTGTATTTTTGTGAATTTTCTTGTTATTTTTGGTAATTGTTTGCATTTGTATATGCATGATTATATGTGTTTAAATTAATAAAAAATACAAAAATAGGTCATATTTACATTTTTTTGATCTAACTTTGCAATTAGGGGTAGTTTAAGTTTATTTTTACAAAATAAAATCACAAAAATATGTATTCTTTGCTTTTCTAGTATTTAATGGCCCAATTGTGTGATTTATATTTAATTGATGTTTAAATTGAGTGTGTTAATTGTTAATATAACTTAATTAGTATTTCTTATAATTTAATTGATTTTGTAGTGTAATTTTTGTTTTAATTAGAAAATTAAATTAAAGAGATAAGGAAAACAAAATCAAATGAAAAGAAGAGGAATTAAATCGGATTGGGCCACTTCCTAAATAAATCCCAGGCCCAAAAAATTCAAATAACCCGTCCAACCTAAATAACCCAACCCGTTACCCCCTTTTAAATCTGAGCCGTTGGTTATTATCATCCAACGACCCAGATTAGTTGATCACTTTCAATATGCCAAACACCCCAAAACCATTCTTTTCAATTTCATTTCACCCCCAACCCATCTCCTTCCACCTCTCAAACCTGGAACCCTAGCCGCCGGACCACCCTCCACGCCCAAAACCCGGCGGCAACAACGCCGCCGGCCACCAAACTAATACCGTTGAACCACCTAGCCACCCTCAAGCCAAATATACTAACCATTTGCCTCGAATCGCCCTGGGCCGCTTCGAATCTTCCTTTGAAGATTCGAACAAAGTATGAACCCACCCCAATCAAGTCCAAACTCACCCCATGTCATCCCTTGACCTCCCTCATAGCCAAACGAACATTGACTCCCTTCGAATCAAGGCCGAACCATGCAAACCCCAAAAACCGAGCCCCAAGAACCCTAGCTTTGAGAATTAGGGATTTTTGTCCAAATTAAAAGGAATTGAAGTCAATAGATTTTAATTGATATGTTTTCATTTGAAAACATTTCAATTAAAGTCCATTCGACTTCAAAAAATCCGAGTCCAAGTCCGAACGACCAAAGAGTGTTTTGATTCTAGTCTCTACTGTTCGAGGTAATTTTCTTCTGTCTTTCTTCTTTGTTTTATTTGTATTTGTTTCATTTGTGTTAATTTTTGTTTATTATATCCGTCATTGCGATTTTCTGTTTTCATTTCTTCATCTCTTGGGACCGTTTTATTTGGTCGATTTGTTGTTTCTGATTGATTGCTATGAATGATGTTGCTATAAAATAAGAACTCGATTCGATATTTCGTCGAATAGACAATTCTTCATTTTGAACTGTTCTAGCCGAGAATTTGCTTAATTCACTGTTTGTTTTTGAGATTGATTATCGTAATTGATTGAGTGTTGTTTGTTGATAAGTGTGTGTATTCGAGTCGATTATTGAAGCCGAATGACATTCTTGCTTCTTTCATTTTTTCTTTTTCTCTCTCGGCCTAGTTGCTAAATAAATGAAAATTTGTTCATCGATTGGGTGTTATTGATTGTGTTTGTTGTAATCGACTATACGAATGTCGTCGATTAGATTCGTAGGTTCGTTTGTTAGAACACTAGAGCTACAAATCCGGCATTGGCCGAGATTCATTGATTCACTGTTGAATTGAATTAGGTTTGTTTGGTTGATTTTAGTTTATAAGTTAACTGCTGGTAGTTGTTTAGCTTAGAATCTGAAAGCCAACAGCTAGGCAACTAAGAAGGCAATGCACATGGTTTAAAGTAAATTTGGTTGTACAACAAGATAGGCATTATGATTGAACTTCAGATTAATGTTTCTAATAAAAAAGGAAGGAAAGGTCTGGTTTTGGGATGTTTTTAAATAGAAATAGCAGTCTTTTATGCTGGAAATGAGAAAGAACATGGGGTATGACTAAAAAAGACTAAAGGGTGCACATGAGTTAGGGAATAAAACAGGCTGGAAAGGGGAGTTGATGAGGGGGGATAATGATTCTGTTTTGTCATTTTGTAGGATATAAATGAGGCAGGGAACTCACTGGAATGGGGACTGAGATTGAGGTATACAAACAGACTCACAGATAGACTAGCAGTATACATTCACACCAACAGAGAGTCCACTGGTTTTCAGAAGCAGTGAACACACTCAGAAAACACACACTCCCACAGAAAGTTTCACACACATACACTCACAGAGAAAGCTTAAGATTTTTTTTGAAATCTGGAAAACCATACAGATACACAGAGAGATAGACTTACTGGAAAACAGAAACACTGTTTGTTTGAAGTTTTAACTTTTGATCCTCGAGTGTTTGAGAATCAGAGAGATATTGTTTCATAACTTCTATTTCCTTCTGTGTTTTGTTGATAATTGTGTTTGGATCTGGCGGGTTCATATTTGGGATAATTTGGAATTTGTTTCGGCTAATCTAATTGTTCCATTGCCGTTAGAGTTTGGCTTTGTTTTTGGTCTCCGGTTTACTGTTTCTCTTGGGTTTCTGAGCAAGAGTTGCTACTGCTGTTACTGTTGGTTCAAATCTGTTTGCTGCATACTGTTGCTAATTCCTCGTTTATTTCGATTCTACTTCCAGGTATTCTTCCAACTTCCATTGATGTATGAAGGAATGACTCAAAGTGTAGTGCTTAATTGAAGAAATAAAACCTGTATTCTGTTAAATTGTTGTTTATTGTCAAATATTAAATGTACAGTAGTGATAGATTGGTGTAAATGCTAGACTACATTAATGGATAGACTGTATGGATTGAACTGATTTGGATTGTATAAATGGCTATGTTCCAGATCTATATGATTACGGTGAGGAGAGCGTTAGTGTTAATTAGTTTCATTATAGTTCGATAGATGATTTATGCATTAAGAATTCCAGGGTCATCGATGTTAACTTGAATCCACTCAGAGTTTTGTATTATTAGGTTGTTGGATAAGAATCTGTAATTGATGTCGAATAGGTGTTTTAAATCATAACTAAGCAGGGTATAAGATCGAATTGGATATTAAAGTTTTGAAATAAAAATAGAGAAGTTTTTGATTAATATTTGTTGTTATTTTCCGTTTTTATTAGTTTTTGTCAAATTGTAGTTAGTTCTATATTTTGAAGAATAAATTTGTCATTTAGTCGGCTTGTGAGAGAACACCTTTGTACTAATATAGAATAGCATTTTAAGCATGTAACCAATTAGGACTTTTTATTTTCTTTTAAAGATAAACTAAAAAAAAAATGTAGTCACTTTAGGATTATCCTTTTAAATAAAAAAAAAATGTTACGAGCCTTGCTAAATAAAAAAAAAAAATAATAAAATCGCGGAGCCCCTCAATAAGAATGTTCATTTTTTCTTAAAAAATAATCAAACGCGTTAAATGATTTAAAGGAGCATATAATTTGAACATGTATTAAAATCAGATAATCTTTAGCCATTTATAATAATTGAAGCGACCGTGCTAGAACCACGGGATCCGGGGGTGCCTAACACCTTCCCTCGGGTCAACAGAATTCCTTACTTAGAATTTCTGGTTCGCAGACTTCATTTGGAAAGTCGAAATTTCCTCGATTCGGGATTTAAATAAATTGGTGACTTGGGACACCTTAATTTATTCCAAGTGGCGACTATGAAATAAATAGAATAATCTCGTTTCGAATATTGTCACTTAAATTGGAAAAACTCCCTAGCGCATCTACCCTCCGGGGTAGGGGGCGCGCCAAAAGGAGGTGTGACAGCTCTGGCGACTCTGCTGGGGAAACAAACCCAGAACCACTGGTTCAGGGTTGTTCAGGGTCGGGAACCAAATAATTCCATCTTATTATTATTGATGTACGGTGTATATTTTGATTAACACCATAACGCACAAAGATGAGTTTTCAAAGTTAAGGAAACATGTTAGTTTTTCTAACATGAGGGGGGACATGAAAAACAATTGAGAAAAAGTTACGAGGAATGAATTATCGTTTCTATATCTAGATCCTCAATAAGATAATATGAACCTGAAGTTCATAAAAGGATAATTCATTTTCAATATATTGCAAAGCATGCCGGACGCATTTGCTGATCCAAAGAAAGTAACTATATTCTCATTGCAAATGCTTCTATTAAGTCCTAGAAGGACAAAGTTTATAGTATGCTTAAAGCATATAGAAAAATCGGTTTCAAATAAACTTTTTGACAAAGAAGAAGAGCAAATGATCAAAATGATCATAATAAAGGAGGCGAGTGATCTAGAAGATCACATGACGTAACACTTCATAAAATCTCATGAGAGATTCAGGTACCTGAATATATGAATGAAGAGATCTCTGTGTTATGTCCATATGAAAACAAGGAGGTTGGAACCGATATAAAATGTTTGTCGACGATATCGATTGTAGTGCTAAATATATGTGAAGATCTTAAGTCCAGAGAAACAATTGAAGTAGAATTGGTTTCATATGAAAGACATATAATTTTGAACATGTAGTTTAAATACTTAAAAGTATAACGTCAATGATATGTGCAATCGGTTTTCAATATCTTATATGTCTAGCATGACATGAAAATTTGATATGCATCCAAAGTCTATTTTATGGCTTATATGACTTAACTTATATGGCAATCCATGAAGGATTTAAGTTGCTTGAAGCATATACAATTCTTGATCTTGAAGTACCCATTGTCAGTGCAATTTGTGCATATATGTATCTTGCTATAATTATAAGCATGATAATATGATAGTATGAATCTCAATGGAGATATTGAAGAGCCACTCCACGACATTATATATCTATCAAGAATGATGATTTCAAGGTGTAATATATTCATTCAAGTTAATATGGCAGATTTGTTCATCAAATCTCTACCAAAGATCTTTTGAAGATGGTGCATAAGATTGGAATACCAATGCTTAAGGATGTGAATTGATGCTCTTCTCAGGGGGAGTTAATACGCGTTATACTCTTTTTTCCTTACAAGGTTTTGTCCCACTGGGTTTTCCTTGCAAGGTTTTTAACGAGGCAACCAAAAGGCGTATTATTAGATATGTATACTCTTTTTCCTTCTCTAGAATTTTTTTTCTATTGGGTTTTATTTAGCTAAGGTTTTAACGAGGCACATTATCTGTTGAATAGACATTCAAGGGGGAGTGTTATAAATAGAATTCTATTTATGGTGAATGTCTATATTTTGAGAGATTCTAGGGTTTATTACTTGGTGGCTAAGTCACCATCTCCCTATAAATAGAGGGTTGTATTTCATTGTAATTCATCCAAAACCATTAAGAATTCCCTCTCCCTATTTTTCTCTACAATATTGTTCTTCTTCCTTTATTGTTTTATAACGGTGAGAGTAATTTTAGTTTTAGAATGGTAATTAAGGACTTGGAGAGGGAATCATGAAAAGATTTGTAAAAAAGTAAAGGTTTTAAATATGGAGAGCTTAAAATAAGAAAAAGAATTAATCTGAAAGATTATGATTAGCTCAAATAATTGATACTCACGTGAGGTTAATTCATCTAAAATGAAATTAGTAAATGATTAACCAAAAAATAAAATTTTGATTAAAGTTTATAATTTAGAATAATGCGGATTATTTATAATCGAAAGAATGTATAAAAAAAAGCAATTTGGATAGCAAGAATATAATCAAGAAAGAAACAAGTAAACTAAAGTATATTAAAATAGTGTTTCGTGTCCATATAATTGATCGGTTATCTTCTTTTTATAAGTACCTTCGAGATATGCGTTTTGCCAACGTCATATTAAGACCATTATGGTCAATTAAAGATACTAAATGCTATGTTACATAATAGTTTTATTTTAATATAGATTCTCTAACGTTTTTGGTATTTAATACTCATTAAATGCTGTATCTGTACTCTCGTGTGCTGTCAGATTCATTCTCTTTGATTCTTCGGCTTAAATAACTTGAACAGGTTCGAGCATTGCCTCTTTTTGAGTAATCGCTCGTGCCTCTTCTTTTACGTTTTGTTCGTATCTATTGCAATTGGTGTCTCCTTGCCAATTATAATTCTTTGACCAGTCTATGTCTCACGTTATGTTATCTTCATACCTCTTTAACATGTAACCTCAATTTTTCCCAATACAATAAATACTTGAAAACTTTTACACGTCTTCATGCTCAACACGACAATGATGAAAATATCTTAGTGAAATTTCGGCTATTTCTTATTTCTATTTCATGAAAAATTTACGTCATATTTCATTTTTAGTTTTATATGCCGAAAATTAAGGATGGGAAATAGAAATAAACAGCACTACACTTAGTTTTAAGATTATATCTGTCACGCAACAATGGAACAAAAATGAGAAGAGCAAACGAGTTGGAAATCACCAAAAACGACAGAAAAGATGGAGATGCGGGGGATCGAACCCCGTGCCTCTCGCATGCAAAGCGAGCGCTCTACCATTTGAGCTACATCCCCTTTTTGCTTTAGGCAATCTATTATTAGTTATTTAGTCTTGTGTGGAATTAAATTCTGTGGTTATCCTACAATGTTAGTAGATATTGGAAAATATTCTGTTGAAGTTTAAACAAAAGTGTCTGAAATTGAAGTTAAAAAAGGAATATTTGAAATTTAAAACTCTATTTTGAAATAAATTTCACTTCAAAAAAATTGAAGTTTAGTGCATGAAAACCATCATTAATATTTCACTTGACACACTTTTTGAATACTTTTCAATGTTTCACTAGTATTTTAAACAAAATTTTTACCTCCTATAATAAAGGTTAACACCTTATTTATTTTAAATAAATATCATTCAAAAAAATTATATTCTATAGATACCTTTTAATGTTTATAATAAAATATTTAATTTTGGTTACCTCCTTGCCTAAGCCACTAAATAAGCTCATCATTTACACTAATTTCTTTCTTTCTCTGCTTTGATACATCCCATTCCCTTCCCCCATCCCATTAAAATTTTCGATATCTTCCTCCTTCTATCGAATTTGTGCAAAGCCCACTTCAAAGCAGGCCAACATGAAACTTATTCGTGTGCAAAGCCATCATCCCATTATAATAAATGCACTAATTCTTAAAGATTGCTATGTTCAAGATTCTTACCAACAATCTTTATATCAATAATTTTCGACAAGGAATTCGTGAACACTAGCTTCAAAAACCCGTTTGAAGTTCTATTTGTTGCTAATTAACCTAACATTAAGGGTTTATTTGAGATTTTATGTAAGACAATTGCTGATAGAATAAAGAACAAGTCGATGGAGACTGTTAGGAAGATATTTAATGTAACTAATGATTACACATAAGAGGAAGAGGCAAAGGTTTATGAGGAAAATAAGTGGGCCTTTAAAGGAGAACGTGACGAATCTGTTGATTAGTTTGTATTTGTGATCTTTAGGGTTTGCAATTAGTTTCTGGAAACATATCTAGTGGTTATGGTATAGAAAATCTTGACCTCGATTTGCTTCAATCAGTGCCCTCTTCTCTTCTACTTCCATGTAAATTACAGTCATATTGTTCTTCATTTTCATATGTCTCGAAATCTTGTTCTTCATCTTCATAAAACTTGGAGACTGTGAGGTGCCTAATATTATTGACAAATTTGGTGAAGAAAAATGGGATAGGAGGTGCCTAACATTGTTGACAAATTTGGTGAATAAAAAATGGGATAGAAGGTGCCTAACTTGGTTGACAAATTTGTTGAAGAAAAATGGGATAGGAGGTGCCTAACCTTGTTGAAAAATTATATGACAAAATGCATCTTCTTTGTAGTAGTTGGATGAGAACTCTTGCTATAAATAGAGGCATCCGTTCTCCATTTCTAACACATTAAAATAAAGAGAGAAGCAACATATAGTTAGTGAGAGTAATCCACAGATTGTTGTCTGTGAAATAATTAGAGAGTGGTAGTAATATTATAGTGAAGTGTATTAAATAAAGAGTGTTATTTCTTTCAAAGTTGTAGTAGTCTCTTGACACTACTATGTTGTATTGTTATAGTGATAATATTGCTCCATTCGGGTATTGTATTTTACCCTGCTAAAATATTTGGTGTCATTGTTACTCTATTGTGTTATTATTATTTGCTGTGGATATTATTCCTGGGAGGGATTATTTATTTTATCCCAACAACGTGGTATCAGAGCTATGGCAAATAATGGTCCGCTATATGTTCAGTATCCCCGTCTCATAAAAGATAATTGTGAGCACGTGATTTTTGCCCTACATGAGAATTACTCCCAAAAAATTCAAAATAAAATAGTTTTGTGTTGTGTGTGATTTTTTGTGATTTCATGTTATTTTTCTCTTATTATTTGCATTCATGTGTGCATGTTTATTTATTTAAATTAATATAAAATACAAAAATATGTTGCATTGCACATAAAATTCAAGTTTACAATTAACAATAATTAAGTTTGTTTTACGAAAATAATAATAACAAAATAATGTATTTTGCATTTTTTCCATTTATTGTCCAATTGTGTGATTTTATTTTATTTTGTGGTATTTAAATGTATGTGTTTAATTGATATTAGAGTTTAATTAATATTGATAAGCTAATTTTGTTCTATAATTTAACTTAGGATTTTTAAAATTTAGTTTGAATTAATTTTGGAAATAAAATAAAAGAAAAAAAGGGGAAAGAAAACGAAATGGGCCGGTCTTATAGGAAAATCAAAGCCCAAAAATAGAGAAAAGGGAACAAAATAAATGAGCCCAAACCGGCTGATCCCAGAGATACCCAAACGTCGTCGTTTCTGTTACATCCATCCTGACCGTTGATCTCATTCAATCAACGGTCCAAGTCCCACCTCCAAACCCCACCCGTTAACCGACCCGACCCAATTTAACACCGCCCCGGTCTCCATAACACCAAATGACTTCATTTTGTGCTGACAAGACGATCGCAGCCGTCGATCTCTTATAATCTAACGGTATGGATTAATTGGGAAATTTTGATATACCAATCCCTTACCCCCCAAACCCCGCATCCGCCCTCATTCCCACACCCCTCCATCGTCTCTAATCAGAGACAAAAAACTAAACCCTAGCGCCGCCCTTTCTTTCCACCGCCCAAAACCCGGCGGCAAGGCATCGCCGGCCGTCCAACACCACACCATAGAACCACCTCACCTTCCTCTACCCAAAACCCTTACCAGGTTTCCCCGTATATCCTCTCAATTGTTCTAATTTCAAATCTAAGGTTCGAACCCTATAAACCAAGGCCGACTATTCATCGAACGATTTTTGGGGAAAGTAATCGGAGAAATAAAGTAGATTGGGTCTCGAAATAATGTTGCTCGCTTGGTCTTGACAAAAGAACAAGCCAGTGACATTATTTGGAGATTAAGTCGGGGAAAACAGTTCAAGATCAAGTTCGATAGGTGAGTATTTGTTTCAATTTTCTTTATTCTCTTCTTCTTCTTTTCTTTTTGCTTCATCTCGTTTTTCTCGAATTCATTCTATATGCTTCATGTCGAATTAATTCCATGTCAGGTCAAATTGATTTGATTTGATAAATTGGTTTGATTCGCTGTTTTGATTTCGTGGGCCGAATTGTTAAAATTAGTCAGCTTGTCTATTGGTTTTTCTAAACTGCCCGTATGATTTGCTCGAATTGATTGCGGTTGGATTGGAATCACCCTTTGGTCTGTTTTAGTATGTTTGTTTGATCTTGTTAGTGTATTGTTAATTGTGTGTGTTACAAGCTGATAATCGACTGTTTTGAATATCATCAGTTTCACATAAGTGTGTTGGTTAGAACAGTGTGTGGTAGTGAATTTGAATTAGATTGATTGGAAATTTGCCTAGGTTTGGAGTTTTAATTAAACTTGAATTTGAACTATTCAAACCAATTGGAGGCCATGTGATAATCAGGCATGCTTGATTCAGCCTGACATTTTGATATAGTTTAATAAAATAAAATAGTTTTTTTAGGAAAAGGGACTGTCATGGAATATTTGGCCAGGAATTTAGTTTATTAAACTCTATTTGAATGCTCTTAAGAGCTGGAAATCAGAGAGAACATGGGGTGTGACTAAAAGGCTAAAGGGATGCACATGGGGGGAGATATCTTAATTAAAAAATGCTTTTAAAAGCTGGAAAGGGGCTGAGATTGTAGGATAAATAGACTCATACATAGGAGGAAAAGAGGACACTAGAGAAGATACACACACAGACAATCTGAGAGGAGAAAAAGACTTAAGAGATAGAAATTGGAGAGGATTCTGAAAAAAAAACAGGGAGATTTTTTAAGCATAAAGAATTCTGAAAAACAGGGAGATATACACTCACAGGAGAGTAATAGCAGGAGAGATTTTCGTTTTGAAAAAAAGAAAGAACAGCAGACTGTTGCATTGGTCTACACAAAAAAAATATCTAAAAATTTCAGTTTTCTTCTTTCTTGCTTGTAGAGGTTCATTTGAAGGATATTGATTAGATTCTAAATAAGCTTGGGGTCTAATTAAGTCAGTTGTTGTTAAAGTTTGGGCTGCTAAGAGTTTTTCAGTTGTTTTATTGATCAATTTTGGTTTAACTCCAAGCCATTAGAGTATTGTGGGTAATATTTTGGTGCTGTTTGGTTTGTCATTTGTCCTAGGCTGTAGTTCGACTATACTCTGGTTGAATTTGTTGTTAGCTGTTTGTGTTGTTGTGTTGCTACATACTTCACCTGCTGATCTTCCTTTCTTTTCTTCTTGTGGCCAATATCCAGGTACACACTTGAATTCTACATTGATGTAACAGTGAAGCTGATCATAAAAAAATATGTGAAGGATTTATAGATATATATGTATATACATTGGTGTTGTACATATAATCTCTATAAGATGTTAGTGTATTTGTGTAATTTTTGTTCGTAACTCAACATAAGTGTATTGTGCAATGACATTCCATGTTAAACTATATTTGTTTGCAAGGTTAGTAATCAACAGTTGTCAGCCATACATATAATAAGGTTCATAACTCAACATAAGTGTATTGAGCAGATGATATTTCATGTTAAACTATATTTGTTTATAAGGTTAGTAATCAACATTTGTCAGCCATACTTATAATATAGTTAGATATGTAATTGTTGGAATGAACATTGTCACACCTCCTTTTGGCGCGCTTACCCCGAGGGATAAACGTACAAGGGAGTTTTTCCAATTTAAGTGACAATATTCGAAACGGGATTATTTTATTTATTTCAGAGTCGCCACTTGGAATAAATTATGGTGTCCCAAGTCACCGATTTATTTAAATCCCGAATCGAGGAAATTTCGACTTTCTAAATGAAGTCCGCGAACCAGAAATTCTAAGTAAGAAATTCTGTTGACCCGAGGGAAGGTGTTAGGCACCCCCGGATCCCGTGGTTCTAGCACGGTCGCTTCAATTATTATAAATGGCTAAAAATACCTGATTTTTACATGCTTATAAATTATATGCTCTAATTAAACTTTAAACCGCTCTATTAATTTGAAACCGGACCCAAAGAAAACAAAAACTAATTACGACAGACTCGGACTTTTGACAAATAAAAATATATCTGAATTACTTAATTTGAAACTATGCCGATTAAAGTCGTTGTGATACTAAAACAAGGAATCAATTTACTTGACAGTATATCCCTTAAAAAATTATTTCTGATTAAAGACCTTATACAAGATAATAGCTTAAAAGATTGCCTAAAATAAAATATAAATTAGTAAAAAATTTAATCGACTATGCCGGGTGTGAGTATTTCGTCATGGTTCATTACTTGACATAAGATTATCCATAATATAGTGCGTTCCAATTTATTTATTTATTTATTTATTCTATTAGCTAGGCTAACGCAATAGGATACCTGATGGTAATCTTAAAACCCTTTATTGAAATTCTAGCATCTATCTTATAAATAACTATGACTTAAAATACAAACAACTATGACTTAAAATATCAAAGACATAAATCATTTAATAATCCTAAATACTTCAACATTTAAGGAAATCAAATAAAGCTAAAGGCCTAACATAATGAGTTCCTTCAAGTTCTAGTTTACAAAACTATCTACAAACTAAACTCAAATCAATTCCGATTATATGACAAGATACAGTAAAACCACATTACTAAATCATAGAACAAAAAAACTAAACAAAAAGGAAAGAAAAGTAAACTATTCTGCTTCAACATCTTTATATCAACTTCTTTTGTCAATTGTCAATTGTTCTCGGCCAATGTGGTTATAAGAATATACCTGGATTTTGACAACAGAAATGAAGTAGGAAAAGATCAGTAGCAGCCCAAACAGATAGCAAACAACAACATGCCCAGCAGTAACACGGAGACAGCAACTTACAACCCAACAAAACTCGAAACCAGTTTGAAAACTATAAGGCCAAACAAGCTAACAAAGACTAATCTTTAAAGAGGCTTATAGAAAACTGAAGTTCGATTCTCAAATGGAAAAGCAAACTCAAGAAAAGGATAATGGAACAGTTTTTCCTTTCAAAATATCTTTGGTTTCACAGACTGGACAGAAGCTCTCTCTGTTATTTTTCAATGATTGCCTTCTCTATGTGTTATGCCAGTGTATTTGTGAATATGTATTTCCAGAGAATATTCTCTGTGAGTGTGAGTGTTCTAAGTGTATGCTTGTATGTGTGAATTCCAGAGAGTATCTCCTGTCTGTGTGTGTGTTCACTGTTTTATAGCCTACAGATCTCAACTAACAGCCCTTCCTTTTTTCAATTTCAGATCTGTCCAGCCCCTATTATTCCCCTTTTTCAAACCTTTTTCAATTGTATATTCCCTCTCATGTGTATCCTGATTTTAACAACTGACCAAGCACTCAACAAAGCTGAAAATACTCATTATTATCCTCACATTCTCTGATTATTCCAATCTGATTTGTCTAAAGGTGGGATTTATAATTAATCAAATCCTAAAGGTGCAAAACTAATGAAATACACTGCTGTCCAGCAAGTTTTAACAGCTCAATTCCATGTGTATTGCACTTTAAAGGTTGATTTTAGGGCTACTTAAATGGACTAACAGCTATATCCAATTCACAACCTAATTTAGAATCAACAATGGTTCAAAACAAACAATCCAACAATCAACTCAACATTCTGAAACAAACAACAAACCAAAAAATTTTAAATCAAGCAAAGCAGTGAACCACTGCCCGGAATTTCAAACAACAAATTTGCGAATTGAAACGACGACATTCGTTAAGTCGAATCACAACATGTATGATCGACAACAAAAGCCGACAAACAAATTCACAAATTTGTAACACCCCAAAGCCGAGAGAAAAGAAGAGAAATGAAGCAAATACGAAACTAAATGTTCAACGACGCTAATCGACGCGAACCTGTATTCAACAACATTGGTAATCAAATAGACAAAGCAAAATTTTAGAATTGACAATTCAATGAAACAGTGTTTCGGCCAAAGCAGAGGAAAGAAGGAAAATGAAGCTAACTAATCGACGACGCTAATCGACGCAAACACACATTCTATATTATTCGATTATCCGATTACGATATGCGTAATCGACAAACAAATCCGACAAAGCAGTGACCAACAATTTCGGACAGCATGTATAAATTCAATATCAAACAACTTAACGATATTAACAACGAATCGAATTCGATTCGCAATCACTCGTTAAACAGCGAAGAATAACAAACAATCAAGTCGACCAAATAAAAGGTCCCAAGAGATGAAGAAGAAAACCGAGAGTTTGATGAAATCACAACAATAATCAATAACAAACGAAGACTAACTAAACGACAAGTATAATTAAACAAAAATAGAGAAGAAAAAGGAAATACCTTGAAACAAAAGAATGGGGCTCGGCCGAATTGGATTCAAACGGGTTCGAGATTGTGTATTTGAAGTTAAACGGACTTTAATTGAAATGTTTTCAAGCGAAAACGTTTCAATTAAAGTCTATTGACTTCAACACCTTCAATTCTTGATAAAAATCTTCAACCCGAAATTTAGGGTTCTTGACACATGGATTTGGGGTTCGACGATTTTCGGCTAGATTCGAACCGGATTAAGGGTGGTGTGGTGGTTAGGGAGGTGAGGTGAGGGTGTGGTATCAATTTGGGGTGGTTTGGGATAAATTTTTGAATTTCAACTAGTTTCGATCTAAAATCCGAGACGTTTGGGGACGATTTGAAACTAATGGTTGCCGGATTCGTGTTGAGGGGGAGAAGGGGAAGCTATGGTGTAAAAATGGGGGCGATTGGACTACGGCCGCCGGCGGAGGCGATTTCCGGTAGGCGGTGGGCGGTGGTTCGACGGTGGTATTCCATCGCCTCTGAGAGAGACGGAGAAAGGGTCTGGGTTTGAGATGGGGTAACAGGCCTCTTGGGTATTAAAATTAACCTTTTAATCCCAGCCGTTGGATCGTAAGATTCAACGGTCGTGATCATTCTCCTATGAGTAGATGGACCGGGTCACGGGTTAGGCGGTTTAGGTTGGGCTCCTGATTTGGCATTTTGAATTGGCCCAAATTCGATTTTGTACTCCTAATTATTTCCTTTTCTCTTCTCTTTTTAATTTTAATTCTCAATTTATTAAAACAAAAATTCTAATTACACTACAAAGTCAATTAAATTATAAGAAATACTAATTAGGTTATATGAACAAATAACACACTCAATTTAAACATCAATTAAATATAAATCACACAATTAGGCATTTAAATACTAGAAAAGCAAAAATACATATTTTTGTGATTTTATTTTGCAAAAATAAACTTAAACTACCCATATTTGCAAAGTTAGATCAAAAATGTAAATATGACCTATTTTTTTTATTTTTATTAATTTAAACACACATAATCATGCATATACAAATGCAAACAATTACCAGAAATAACACGAAAATTCACAAAAATACACATCGTAAAAAATAGACGATTTTTGTTTTGATTTTGTGGGAGTAATTCATGTTAGGCAAAAATCACGTGCTCACGGCTGCCCCTCTTTGCGCGAAAACTACGAAGAGTTTTTCGTGCAAAGATAAATGAGCAAATACGAGCGATTTTTTGCCCGTTTGAATACTCCGTGGGAAGCATTTTGAAAAAGTTTGACCGAGCCTTTGCTTCGGAGGCCTCCTACATATCCTGGGCTAAACAGGAATCAGGTCAATGTAGTTCGGGAAGTTTTGGTAGCTGGGACTACCGTGGACTGACACTTTGCTGTTACTGTTGCTATCGTTGCTGCTGTTGCTGCTTACTGCTTACTGACCTCCTTATTACACCAAAAAAGAAATTAAAGTTGAACTAGCTATGCTATCAAACTATGAGTTACAAGATTCCTATCTATGCTTCTCTTGAAAACTTGATCTTGAATCTTAGCTGATTTGCTGTAGACCTCGATCTGAATCTTGATGCTCCACAAGCTGTACGTGTTCGTTTATTTCTGTGACATTGAGTGAAACGGAGTCGGCGGAGCTTGTTACTTCAATCATCTTCTGAGCAATCCGCGCCTTTGTTTACTCCAACGTTTGAAAATCTTTTCTCTCGGTTCTTTTCTTCTTTTCTTCACTCTGGATTGATGTTCCATTTGTAGGTTATCTCGATCCTTGCATCCCGAGGTCAAACCTATTTAGACAACAAAACAAACAAACGAACGAAATTTTTCTGCCCCAGTTTTGCTAGGAAAATTTCGTGAGTTAGTTGTGACACAGAAAGTGATTAAAAGACTCTTCGGTATTGGGTAAGAAAGTCATGGTTTCACAAAGGTTCAAACGGCTTTCTGGCCGGGATTTTGTAGAAGAGTTTCACGGCTTTCTGGCCGGAATTCAAACAATATCTAACGATTTTTGGCCGTCGGATCCTCGGTTTTTTGGCCGGGGTAAAAATAAATGGCTCCGCAGTTTTCTGACTCGGTTTTCTGACCGGGATAAAAGTTTCACGGCTTTCTGGCCGGAATTCAAACAATATCTAACGGTTTTTGGCCGTCGGATCCTCGGTTTTTTGGCCGGGGTAAAAGTAAATGGCTCCGCAGTTTTCCTGACTGGGGAGATCCTCGGTTTTCTGACCGGGATAAAAGTTTCACGGCTTTCGGCCGGAATTCAAACAATATCTAACGGTTTTTTGGCCGTCGGATCCTCGGTTTTTGGCGGGGTAAAAGTAAATGGCTCCCTAGTTTTCTGGCCGGAGATCCTCGGTTTTCGACCGGGAAGAAAAGTTTCACGGCTTTACGGCGGAATTCAAACAATATCTAACGGTTTTTTGGCCGTCGGATCCTCGGTTTTTGGCCGGGGTAAAAGTAAATAGCTCCGCAGTTTTTGACTGGGAGATCCTCGGTTTTTGACCGGGATAAAAGTTTCACGGCTTTCTGGGCGGAATTCAAACAATATCTAACGGTTTTTGGCCGTCGGATCCTCGGTTTTTGGCGGGGTAAAAGTAAATGGTTCGGCAGTTTTACGTCGGGGAGATCCTCGGTTTCCGACGGGATAAAAGTTTCACGGCTTTACGGCGGAATTCAAACAAATTCTAACGGTTTTTTGGCCGTCGGATCCTCGGTTTTTTGGCGGGGTAAAAGTAAATGGCTCCGCAGTTTTCTGACTGGGAGATCCTCGGTTTTCGACCGGGATAAAAGTTTCACGGCTTTACGGCCGGAATTCAAACAAATTCTAACGGTTTTTTTGCCGTCGGATCCTCGGTTTTTTGGCCGGGGTAAAAGTAAATGGCTCCGCGGTTTTCGAGCGGGGAGATCCTCGGTTTTCTGACCGGGGATAAAAGTTTCACGGCTTTATGGCCGGAAAGACCCTCGGTTTTTCTGACCGGGGTCCAAACAGATATTGGACTGATATGATTTGATTCTCTTTTTCGGAGTTTTCATTTTCTTTTCTTTCATTTCTTTTTTTTTTTTTGGCCTTCTTTTAGGCGTTCTTTTTAAACATCAACAAATGCATAGGATAAATCTCTAAAAGAAACTTACCTTTTTATGTGTTTTCCTTGTTCCAAAGCCATTTCAAAGCTTGCGTATTTCACTTATTTGAGTGGTACCTTCTTCTTGCACAATTAAACAGACCTGCTTTCAACAAAGAACATTTTATCAGTTAAAAAAAAGTGGTTGGCTTTGCGGCCTTGGTTATCTTCATTGCTTGATTGTTTCCCCATTTTCATTGAGAAGTTCGCTACCAATTGTCTTTGGGGTGACTTCCTTTCAAACTGACCGGGTTCATTCCCCGGAATTCCATGGGGATTTTCCGTGTAGGTTCCATCCTTCTGCCTTATTCTGTCTCTTCTAAGACCTTAGCCTTTGATTTCCGTTTCCTTTCTAAAACTCTTTTCCTTTGGAAACAATCGATCATTACGATCCAATCGTGGATTGTAACAATACACCACTGAGGCTGTTTTTCTTTTCTTCTTTACCAGGCGGAGTCCTGTAAAACTGGTCCTGTCACCTTCCTTTGTAATAGTTTCAAAAAATTAAAATTAAACCGAAAGGGATTCAAAGAAGAAGAATGAATCAAAAAATGGAAAACGTATTAAAGATAGAGGAGTCCCTTTCGAGGGAGAAAAGAAGGACTTATCTGAGGTATATGCTGACTTTAACCAACATGACACGCTCTTCGGACTAGATGCTTGATCGTCACAAAACTCCCATTTTCTTATGAACCAAAACGGGTCTATATTTCCGAGCTAAGGAGCCGTGCCGGGACCTCTCGTGGTGAAACAAACTTTTCGGTTGATAGCGCCCTTTTGCGGGTTTTCGCCAATCGACCTCTCTCATTTCTCTTCTTACCATCGCCAGATAGCACTCTTTGCGAGTTTTTACCAACAGGCTCTCTCATTTTGTATTTCTCTACTTCCATCGTCTTATGGTGCCCGAAGGTTTTCACCAATAAGACTCTCTCATTTTATTTCTTTTCATTCCAGGAACCCCGGATCGCAACAATGATGTTTTCACAAATTCCAATCGATCTTGAAGGAATTGTACTCGGTTCGGGTAACAAGAATTGTAAACAAAATTACAACTTTGGAATCATCTTGACGGATCTTAAACCGAATCAAAAATATCATCTGCCCCAGTTTCATTTTTGGGGAAACCGGGATTTTTGATTTGGTGTGACTGAACCTCAGGGAGAGGTTGCCTACGTATCCTTTCGGAATCAAGTCAGAACGTAGTTCAGGAATTTTTTTTTTTTTTTTTTTTTTTTTTTTTTTTTTTTTTTTGGTTTGGATTCCAAAGAGGGTAGCCAAAGAAAAGTAACCGGCTCAAAGGGTTTACAAAATGGTTGGTAGTGTTTGGGTAGCGGGAATAAAAGCCTTCAATCATTTCGACTTGTGAGGACCTCATTGAAGCAAGTTCAGACATAATACCTTTTCACAGCATCTGCATTCACAGCCGTTTCAGGATCTTTTCCTTCCATGTCTCCCAAGTATAATGCTCCTCTTGGCAGTATCTTACTGATGATGTATGGTCCTTTCCAATTAGGAGCGAATTTTCCTTTCGCTTCCTCATGATGTGGAAGAATGCGTCTTAAAACCAACTGACCTACTTCGAAATTTCTTGGTCGTACTTTCTTGTTGTAAGCACGAGCCATTCTCTGTTGGTACAGTTGTCCATGACAGACCGCAGTCATTCGCTTTTCATCGATCAAAGTTAATTGCTCCAAACGAGTCTTAACCCACTCGCTATCTTCAATCTCTGCTTCAACAATTGTACGAAGCGAAGGAATTTCTACCTCCGCCGGTATCACAGCCTCAGTTCCATAGACTAGCAGGTATGGAGTTGCTCCCACCGATGTGCGTACTGTAGTACGGTATCCCAGTAAAGCGAACGGCAATTGTTCATGCCATTGTCTAGAACTTTGGATTGTCTTTCTCAAAATCTTCTTAATGTTTTTGTTTGCTGCTTCCACGGCACCATTGGCTTTGGGCCGATAAGGGGTGGAGTTCCTATGCGTTATTTTGAATTGCTCGCATATTTCTTCCATCAAATGACTGTTCAAATTCGCAGCATTGTCTGTGATGATAGTTGCGGGTATACCAAAACGACAGATAAGATTTGAGTGTACAAAATCCACCACCGCTTTCTTGGTGACTGATTTGAGAGTGACGGCTTCGACCCATTTTGTGAAGTAGTCGATAGCCACCAATATGAATCGGTGTCCATTCGAAGCTTTCGGCTCAATCGGGCCGATGACATCCATTCCCCAAGCGACAAATGGCCACGGTGCTGACATAGGATGCAACTCGGTTGGAGGTGCATGAATCAGATCTCCATGTACCTGGCATTGATGACATTTTCGGACAAAACCGAAACAATCTTTCTCCATGGTCATCCAATAATAACCTGCTCGAAGGATTTTCTTGGCTAAAACATACCCATTCATATGAGGCCCGCATACTCCTGCGTGTACTTCGTGCATGATTCTTCCCGCTTCTTCGGCATCAACACACCTTAAAAGGTTAAGATCTGGGGTTCTTTTGTACATGACCTCGCCGCTCAAAAAGAAACCACCTGCGTGTCTCCTAATGGTCCTCTTTTGATCTCCAGTAGCATGTTCTGGGTATTCTTGCGTTTTCAGAAATCTCCTGATATCGTAATACCATGGCTTGACGCTCGGTCCTTCTTCGATCGCATTGCAATAACCGTGGCTTTCCCTGATTTGAATTTCCAAGGGATTGACATGGGCGTTGCCCGGATAAGGTAGCATTGAAGCTAAAGTGGCAAGTGCGTCGGCTAGTTCATTGTGACATCGTGGGATATACCTGAACTCTATCGATGCAAATCGCTTGCCAAGATTATTCACGTGCTGTCGATAAGGGAGGAGTTTAACGTCCCGAGTTTCCCATTCACCTTGAGATTGTTTGATAATTAGATCCGAATCTCCCATGATCAACAAATCTTCGACACCTTGATCAATTGCCATGTTCATACCCATGATACAAGCTTCATACTCAGCCGTATTGTTCGTGCAAAAGAAACGGAGTCTAGCCGTGGCTGGGTAATGCTGACCAGCAGGAGAGATCAAGATTGCCCCAATCCCTACACCTTTAGCATTTATCGCCCCATCGAAAAACATTTTCCAAGCATGGCTGTCCTCCGAAACAACTTCTATCGTATTTACCTCTTCATCAGGAAAGTAGGTATTCAATGGTTGATACTCTTCGTCGATCGGGTTCTCGGCCAAATGGTCTGCCAATGCTTGGGCCTTCATTGCCGTGCGAGTGACATAGACTATGTCAAACTCGGTGAGCAGGATTTGCCACTTTGCCAATCTTCCGGTGGGCATCGGTTTCTGGAATATATACTTCAAAGGATCCAACCGAGTAATGAGGTGAGTCGTATGGGCTTGGAGGTAGTGTCTCAATTTATGAGCGACCCAAGTTAAAGCACAACACGTTCTTTCCAGCAAAGTGTACTTGACCTCATAACTAGTGAATTTCTTGCTCGGGTAGTAAATCGCTTGCTCTTTCTTCTCTGCCGCATCACGTTGTCCGAGAACACAACCAAAAGAGTTTTCCAAGACTGTTAAATACAAGAAAAGAGGTCTCCCTGGCTCTGGCGGGACTAAGACTGGAGGGTTTGACAAATATTCTTTGATCTTGTCAAAAGCTTCTTGGCATTCGGTTGTCCATTTGATTGCAGCGTCTTTCTTCAACAACTTGAATATGGGTTCACATGTGGAAGTCAACTTGAGCGATGAACCTACTGATGTAGTTCAGTCGGCCTAGAAGACTCATTACATCTTTCTTTGTTCTGGGGGGAGGTAAATTCCGGATGGATTTTATCTTTGTGGGATCTAATTCAATACCTCTTCTACTGACTATGAAACCCAAAAGTTTACCTGACGGGACTCCAAAAGCGCATTTGGCCGGATTCGGTTTCAAATCGTACTTCCGCAACCTCTCAAAGAATTTCCTCAAGTCTCGCACATGATCGCCTTGAGTTCTGGATTTGATGATCACATCGTCCACGTACACCTCTATTTCCTGATGCATCATGTCATGGAAAATGGCAGTCATAGCTCTCATGTACGTCGCTCCTGCATTTTTCAAGCCGAACGGCATGACTCTGTAACAGTAAGTCCCCCAAGGTGTGGTAAAAGCGGTCTTCTCGGCGTCCTCTTCATCCATCAACACTTGATGATATCCCGCATAACAATCCACAAATGACTGTATCTCATGTTTGGCACAGTTATCAACAAGGATGTGGATGTTCGGTAAAGGAAAGTTATCTTTAGGACTCGCTTTATTCAAATCTCGGTAGTCAACACATACTCGAGTTTTTCCATCTTTCTTTGGCACGGGCACAACATTAGCCAACCACGTGGTGTATTGTACCACTCGAATTACCCCTGTTTTCAACTGCTTAGTGATTTCTTCTTTGATTTTATCACTGATGTCAGTCTTGAACTTTCTCTGCTTCTGTTGCACTGGGCGACAGTCAGGGAAGATTGGTAATTTGTGCACCACTAAATCAGCTCCTAATCCTGGCATATCATCGTAAGACCAAGCAAACACGTCTTTAAATTCAAACAAGAGTTGGATTATTGCATCTCGTGTTTTCTCATATGTGTGGATGCTTATCTTGGTCTCTCGGACCTCTTCATCGGTTCCCAAATTAACCGGTTCGGTGTCATTCAAGTTTGGCTTAGGTTTATTCTCGAAATGTTCCAATTCTCGATTTATTTCCCTAAAAGCCTCGTCTTCATCGTATTCCGGTTCTTGGTTCATTATTTCCAGATTAGGTGGCGTGTTCGGATTTGAGCATGAGTTCCGCAAGCATGTCATGTTATTTAAAGCCGCATTATTAGGACTGAAAAGGAAGAATAAATAACAAAATTAGAAAGAGTGCAAAAGTAAGGAAATATTTATTTTATTTTCTTGGAATTTTCTGAAAACAAACGAAATTACATTGGGGAAATCAAAAATACAAGAAAACAAAGAAAAACATCCAAGCTACATCCTGAAGTAACTTGTGATGAAGGAAAAACGACAGGACAAATCTACCAGAACTCCCGCCTGATTGGGAAGGGTGTGGCTTTCCAATTTTGCAATTTAGCTTCAGGGCCCACATACAGCACCTCAGCGGTGCTTGTTCCTTCTCCCGATTGGACCATATTAACATCATAGAGCATTTGCCTCATGGCCCCACATATGTCTTTAATTTCCTCCGCTGTAAAGACCTCGTCTTCTTCTTCTTCACTGTACCTTGGTCGGACAAAAGTTTGGTACAGATGCGGCAATGGTTGCGGCAGAACCCATCCTTTCTCCTTTCTCTTGTTGGCCTATCTTTCATCTTCAGGGGTTGGGCGAAAGCCCACTCCGAAAAACTTTTCAGCTACGGGTAAAGTTATCAGCTTCGGCACTCCTTGTAGGGACTTTCCCAAACCTTTTCCTGGCTGGAAGCCATGTTTAATCATTTCTTTTGCCACCATGATGGAGGCATTAGACAAAAAAGGTTGGGGGAGAGGGTTCCCTTCTTCGTGTTGATCCGCCAACACAATCTCGAAAGCTTGATAGACAATGTTTTCGCTTCCCGCTTCCGCTTCCAAGCAAGGTATGGATGGATCTCGATAAATTGATTGCTCATCTTCCCCGTGGACCACGATCTCTTGTCCCTTGTGCTCAAATTTCAACATCTGATGGAGGGTAGAGGGCACAGCTCCGGCCGCATGAATCCATGGTCTCCCTAGAAGAAAATTGTAAGAAGTGTCCATATCCAAGACTTGGAATGTCACTTCGAAGTCCACGGGGCCGATGGTCATAATTACATCAATCTCTCCGACAGTATCTCTTTTCACACCGTCAAAAGCTCGCACACATATGTTGTTAGGCCGAATCCTTTCGGCTCCGATTCCTATGCGGCCTAAAGTGGAAAGTGGGCATATGTCTACCCCCGAACCCCCGTCAACCATGACCCTCTTCATATAGTAGCCTTCGCTTTTGACAGTCAAATGTAAAGCTTTGTTGTGGGCGGCACCCTCCAAAGGCAAATCAGCTTTACTGAAAGAAATCTGGTTGATCGCGAAGAATCTTTCTGTCATTCTTTCAAGTTGTTCGGATGAAGTCTCAATAGGCACGTATGCCTCATTCAAAGCTTTTAGCAAAACCTTTTGATGTTCGGTAGACTTCATTAGAAGGGACAACATCGACACCTGCTCTGGGCATTTACGCAGTTGGTCTATCATCTCGTAATCAGGCATTTGCATCTTTTGAAAAAAGACCTCTTGCCTCTTCAGCACTTACAGGTTTCTTCGACGGGAAACGCCTTTGTGTGGCGTTATTTACCTCCTCCGTGTTTAAGTACTTCTGTCCTAGGACACTCTCAGATGAATTTCCCACAATCTCTTTCCCTTTGCGCATAACAAGTGTTCGTTGGTAGCTCCAGGGTACTGCGGATGGATCTGTCATTGGTTTTTGTTGCATGCGTGCAATAACCACAGGTTCATCTGGTTTTCGGGCCACATAAGTTCCCTTTGGTATATACATTGATGTTTCTCTCTTTAAATGGAACTTCTTGGGGGCACCTATGGATAATGGTTTTTCCACTCTACCCCGTGGGAGGTAAAGGACTCCACCCTTCTGAGACGATGCTTTCAATTCAATCGTCTTTTCGGATTTGGTTTCAAGAGCTTCAACCTTTTTCCCCATTTTCTCTTGTTTCGGGGTAGCCTCAGGACGCTTCTCTATGTTGGCGATGGCGATTATCGCTTTCAAAGTTGGGTCAAATTCTTTGTCGTCACAAATCATCCCAATCACCGGTCCGTTGTTGTGGGCTGGTAATGGGTTGTTTGTCACATTTGGGATGTCTTCATCTGCGAAGACGATCCTCCTTTGATTGATCAATTCTTGCACTGCCTTCTTTAACGTCCAACAATTGTCGGTACTGTGTCCTTCAACACCCGAATGATATGCACAGTATATTCCCCTCTGGTAGGCAGGAGAGTCTGGATTCTGCCTGTTCTGCGGAACAGGCTGCAATAGGTTTTCTTGCCTGAGTTTTGGGAAAAGAGTGGAATACGGCTCCCCAATCGGTGTAAAGCTCGTTTTGGGTTGCTCGCGGTGGCGAGCGTTATTTGGCCGTGGATTATACTGGTTTGGGTAAGGAGGTTGGTTTCTCTGGAATGGAGGTGGATTCCTGTTGGCTGGTGGCTGTGGCCGTGCCCGAGGTTGAATGTTCATGACTGCATAGGGTGGAGGCGGAGGAGCATAAGCCATGCCGTGATGTGGATAGTAATGTTGGGGGACCCTGTCGGAGAATACCTGCCTTGAGGTTCGATATCTCCTGTCTTCTACCGCTGCCATAGCGGATTCTTCTTTCTTCTTGCTTCGGGGCATCCCTCCAGACCCGCCTTGAATGGCTTGGGAAGTTGCCCGAATGGCCGCTTGGCTCAAAATTCGCCCTGTTTTCAAGCCATTTTCTACCATCTCTCCGATCTTGATAGCTTCGGCAAAAGGTTTTCCCATTGCCGACATCATATTTTGAAAGTAATCGGGCTCTTGAGCTTGGAGAAAAGTCGTGACCATTTCAATTTCGTCCATGGGGGTTTCACCCTGGACGCTTGCTCTCGCCACTTGATGGCATATTCTCTGAAGCTTTCTGAGGGCTTCTTTTTTAAGTTCGATAGAGAATTTCTGTCCGGCGCAATATCGATGTTGTATTGGAATTGTTTTACAAAATCTCTGGCCAGATCATCCCAGATGTGCCATCGAGATATGTCTTGATCCATATACCACTCCGATGCTATTCCGACCAAACTCTCTCCGAAGTACGCCATCAACAATTCTTCTTTGCCGCCGGCACCCCTCAATTGATTGCAGTATTTCTTCAAATAAGCAATGGGGTCGCCATGTCCGTTGTACTTTTCGAACTTTGGTGTCTTAAAACCTGATGGCAAATGGACGTGCGGGAACATGCACAGATCGGCGTAAGATACACTCTTCTGTCCACTCAGACCTTGCATGTTCTTAAAGCTTTGTTCCAAACTCCTCATTCTTTTCGCCATCTCATCCTGCTCGGGGGTCTTTGGATTTTGGCTCGGTAGGAACTCATATCGAGGTGGCTGAGAATATGTATTGGCTGCAACCTGGGTATGGTCCCGTGTGAGCGGTGGTGCTGGGAATGTAAAGGATGAGGAGTCGAAGAATGGAGTATGTGCGGTGGGGTGCGTTGTGATTGGAACTGGCAATTCAACGGACGTTCTTGCAGATGTATCATGTGGTGCTACCCGAGGATGGGATGTGGAGGGTGATTCAGAGAGGTTTGTAGCATTGGAATACCCGAACAGAGTAGGCGGGTAGTTGATGGGGGTATTTGTAATACCGCTTGACCTGAGAAGAATTTCAGGGAACCCAGGGACCAGACTCGGGGGCTCTTTCCCGTTGTTCCAATCGTCCAACATCTCGAGCATGCGGCAACGCGGCATTCTATTCTCTTCCAAAGCTGCCGACTCAGTAGCCGGGATGGTTGTCAATGAGCTTTCCTCTGAAACGGGAATGGTTGCTAAAGGCATTTCTGAAGACATGTCGGCACCCTTTTTTGATCTAGTAAAATAGGAATGAGTACTTTCAGGCTGCCGAACTTTTCCTTTGGACCTTGTGAAGTACGAATGTGGTGCCAGATTACCGCAAAGTCAACCACTTTTACTAAAACCTGGATTTTGGCAAACAAACGGTTAGTCTGAAACAACATAACAGATAAGTAATCTCACGTTGGGTGTGATGCACTTATACAGGTGACAATGTTGCTACATGTATTCGCTTGCGATGCGTCATTCCGGTTTGTATCGATCTTCTTTTTCTCTTAACTTCTTTCCCCCCCCCCTTTTTTTTCCATTTTTATTTTTATTTATTTATTTTTTAGTGATGGTCGAATCTTATATGGATTGCCTACGTATCATGTCCCCGCATGAATCAGACCGAGCGTAGTTCGGAAACAATAGACATAAGATGAAGTGTTCATGAATTTTATTTCAACAAACTTAAAACTTGAAACACTTGCAAAATACAACAATGGAGAAAAACTTGTAAAAGGACAAACGGACTCTAAAACAAAAGACTCTCCTAAGCATGTTCCAACGCCTCGAATCTTTGCACCCGGGGGGCGTTGTTTGGCCTTGCTGCAGTTCTTGGGGTGAGATCTTTCTGTATACTTCCCAATTCTGCCATGACCTGGTGGACACATTCCATGATTGAAGAAAAGAGGGCAGGCCGAGGTACTTGTTCGCAGTTCAAACACTTCATAGTAATGTAGTGCCCGATCTCATTGATCCTGGTTCTGATTATGTCTTTTTCTCTGAGCAGCTGCCCTATGTGCCTGTTCTTTGCCCCTAATACTTGAGAGTTGCCGGAGACATGGTCCAAGAGCCTATCTATTTGTCTTTCCATCCGCGCCATCAAGTTGTGACAACGGTCTCTATCTGCTTTAGCATCCTGGACTTGCCTGAGAGTTCGCTCTTTAAGAGTGGCATTTGCTTTTCTCAAATCAACGATGATCGCATCATAGTCTTTCTCTACTTGTTGTAGACGGAGTGCTTCTTGGTGGGCCGCTCTCTTCCATTTGGTTCGGACTGCAACCAAAGCCGCTTTTGCCTTCTCCAAGTCTTCTTGGTGTTCAAAGGCTTTTCTTTCCAAATCGTTTATCAGCATTTGATCACTCCGACTCCTCCTTGACCTTTCTGCGGCCAATTGCATCTCTTGAATTCGAGTTTGGAGCGCTTCTCTTTCCTGCTCCCAACCGGCCCTTTCCCGATCGAAGTCAGCCTGTTGTATGTCCATGGCTGCTTCCAGGATTCCTTTGTCTTCTTTTAAAGTGTTGATGCAAGATTGGAAATTTTGTGCTGTTTCATGCTCAACCTCTCTAACTCTGGCTTCTATTTCTCTCTCCCGATCGACGGCATACTTCACTGACCTTTCTGACCTTTGCTCTGGTATTGGTTGGTTGTGGAACCATTCAAGATAAGCGAGACTCACTTCTCCCCGTTCCCGATCGGCAACCATTTCGTTGATGTCGGAGAGTCGACTACCGAACCAAACCTTATGTGCATAAGTCTCCCTCGGGGTCTCTTCTGTCACAAATTCCCATACAAATGATCGCATATCCTCAATTGGGGCCTTTTTCTGTTCTCTTCCCAGGCTGCCGCATGACACGTAGCGGGGCATATGGTTGGAAACCCCTGAAACCCATTAATATGTAGAATGGGCGGTATGTCGACATATGCGTGATTTTGGCGGAAGGGAACCAATAATAATTCCAGGTAAGTTGATCTGCTCTTAAAGAGTTGAGAAGTTTTTGCCAAGTCCTCAAATCTTCCGGAAGGTTACAACGGGCGGCTCTGTTTGAATGACAACGAATATAATTCAGCCAATCCGTGTTGAAGTTTATCACAATTGGGTGATGGTAGAGATGCTCTATAAACCACATTTGTAATAAAATATTGCAACCCTCAAAATAGTCTTGTCCTTCTTGGCACCGAGTTAAGGCCCGGAAGATGTCTCCTAGTATCATCGGAAGAACAGTGTGTTCCTCGTTACTCTGTAGATATGAGACCACCGCAGCTAAACGGATTCTGATGCGTCCACCACGTTCGGGAAAAACCATGGTTCCCAAAAAAGCGATCATGAAAGCATAGATTCTTAAATTTCCCCAGGCGTCATAATTCAGTTGGTTAACAAATTCGACGTTTGAGAATTTCCCAACCCCTTCCTTATCACCAAATCTGTCGTAGAGATAATCTAGTGGCACCCAACCGTTCTCCAGACAACCGAGGGGAACCCGCCGGAGACATAACTTTTTCAAGAAGTTATTCACACTCATCTGCCTAGGAGCTGCAGGCCTCATCTTGTGCAAATCTCTTCCGAGCCCCGTGAGTCCGCCCAATTCTTCCAAAGTGGGTGTCATTTCACAATCCCGGAATTTGAACACATTGCTTGTTGAGTCCCAAAAACTCACTAAAGCTCTGATCAAATTTTTATCCGGTTTTATCATCATGATGTCCGGAAGAAATTTGAGGTGCTTGTGAACTTGATTTCTTTCCCAAGCTGAAAAACTAGTCCACCATTTACGGAGCCGATCTGGGGTTTTGTCCTGGACCATGAACATAGATGGCATTTCGTCTCTCACCCTTTTTTGGCCGATTCGTTGCGAGGAAGTCATGCTGATCCTAGAAAAGATAAAAAAATGGATTTAAGATTTTTTTTTTTTATTTTTTTATTTTTTTTTATTTTTTTATTTTTTATTATATATAAAAAAACGAATCTTGTTAATACGGCCTTTCAGCACTTGAAGAAGATTTGAAGGCTGTATAACAGGATACCAGTGTGATGTCTATATTCCGTTTTGCGAAATTAGTCCTCCGGCGCCCTTTTGAGGCGTTTGGCTATTTTTGCAAAATTTCCTAACTCTCGACTAAGAACAAAAATCCTAATTCTAATATTTTTATTATTGTTTTCCCTAAAAAAAATCAGTATTAGTTGAGCCCGATATGGGTTGCCTACGTATCTCATGTTTGGTGAGAATCAAACTTACGTAGTTCGGGAATAAAAGAACTAAATCATTTTAAGAAAAGAAAACAAACTATTTTTTAAACAAGCATTTCTAAAACAAATTACTTTCAAAGGAACTAAGAAAATTTATTTGGAAATTTATTTTCAAAGAAACTAAACTATTTTTGTAAAATTAAGAAAATTTATTTGGAATTTTTATTTTATTTTATTTTTTTTTTTATTTTTTGCATTTTTTTTTTTTTTTTCAGAATTTATTTTCAAAGAACTAACTATTTTCATAAAATTATTTTAACTATATACCATGACGTTTTCCACTTCTTCCTCTTTTTTAACAAACCGGTCGGCATGTAAGATCGAAACAAATAAATGCACAAAAAGATGCAACAAGTTGGTCTTTTTGTTTCAGGTACACCTGTCCTAGACAGGCCCAACCCCTGTGTTGAGCCTCCTAAGTCAAATATGCACATGATGCAAATAAATGTTCCTATCGGGGATCCGGCATAAAGTCTTGTTATTCTAAATCATCATCATGTTGGAAAAGTGTCTAGACTGGCTTTAACTCGAGCGGACAACTCGAGCCGAAGAGTGTCGGTGCACCGGTAGCATGGCTTTCCGGCTTAATTGACAAAACTCTCCGCCTAAACATGTGTGACTACAAAATCCTTCACCGGGTGCCAAGCACCACAGCTATCTTGAGAAAAACGGGCTATGTCAAGCAAATGCCCGGTATTATATTTCAAAAGACTCAAAAAGAAAAAAAAAAGAAAAAAAAAATGGGTATCGGCACAATTTATATACAGTTCACAAAATATCAAAGCGGTAAAACAACATTTAGCATATAAAATATAAACATGTAATAAAATCAGATAATAAGTAAGCCAAATAAAATAATTATTCAAAGCTCGAATTCTTAAACCATGAACCAGTAGTTCTGGGTCTGTGTCCCCAGCAGAGTCGCCAGAGCTGTCACACCTCCTTTTGGCGCGCTTACCCCGAGGGATAAACGTACAAGGAGTTTTTCCAATTTAAGTGACAATATTCGAAACGGGATTATTTTATTTATTTCAGAGTCGCCACTTGGAATAAATTATGGTGTCCCAAGTCACCGATTTATTTAAATCCCGAATCGAGGAAATTTCGACTTTCTAAATGAAGTCCGCGAACCAGAAATTCTAAGTAAGGAATTCTGTTGACCCGAAGGAAGGTGTTAGGCACCCCCGGATCCCGTGGTTCTAGCACGGTCGCTTCAATTATTATAAATGGCTAAAAATACCTGATTTTTACATGCTTATAAATTATATGCTCTAATTAAACTTTAAACCGCTCTATTAATTTGAAACCGGACCCAAAGAAAACAAAAACTAATTACGACAGACTCGGACTTTTGACAAATAAAAATATATCTGAATTACTTAATTTGAAACTATGCCGATTAAAGTCGTTGTGATACTAAAACAAGGAATCAATTTACTTGACAGTATATCCCTTAAAAAATTATTTCTGATTAAAGACCTTATACAAGATAATAGCTTAAAAGATTGCCTAAAATAAAATATAAATTAGTAAAAAATTTAATCGACTATGCCGGGTGTGAGTATTTCGTCATGGTTCATTACTTGACATAAGATTATCCATAATATAGTGCGTTCCAATTTATTTATTTATTTATTTATTCTATTAGCTAGGCTAACGCAATAGGATACCTGATGGTAATCTTAAAACCCTTTATTGAAATTCTAGCATCTATCTTATAAATAACTATGACTTAAAATACAAACAACTATGACTTAAAATATCAAAGACATAAATCATTTAATAATCCTAAATACTTCAACATTTAAGGAGATCAAATAAAGCTAAAGGCCTAACATAATGAGTTCCTTCAAGTTCTAGTTTACAAAACTATCTACAAACTAAACTCAAATCAATTCCGATTATATGACAAGATACAGTAAAACCACATTACTAAATCATAGAACAAAAAAACTAAACAAAAAGGAAAGAAAAGTAAACTATTCTGCTTCAACATCTTTATATCAACTTCTTTTGTCAATTGTCAATTGTTCTCGGCCAATGTGGTTATAAGAATATACCTGGATTTTGACAACAGAAATGAAGTAGGAAAAGATCAGTAGCAGCCCAAACAGATAGCAAACAACAACAGGCCCAGCAGTAACACGGAGACAACAACTTACAACCCAACAAAACTCGAAACCAGTTTGAAAACTATAAGGCCAAACAAGCTAACAAAGACTAATCTTTAAAGAGGCTTATAGAAAACTGAAGTTCGATTCTCAAATGGAAAAGCAAACTCAAGAAAAGGATAATGGAACAGTTTTTCCTTTCAAAATATCTTTGGTTTCACAGACTGGACAGAAGCTCTCTCTGTTATTTTTCAATGATTGCCTTCTCTATGTGTTATGCCAGTGTATTTGTGAATATGTATTTCCAGAGAATATTCTCTGTGAGTGTGAGTGTTCTAAGTGTATGCTTGTATGTGTGAATTCCAGAGAGTATCCACTGTCTGTGTGTGTGTTCACTGTTTTATAGCCTACAGATCTCAACTAACAGCCCTTCCTTTTTTCAATTTCAGATCTGTCCAGCCCCTATTATTCCCCTTTTTCAAACCTTTTTCAATTGTATATTCCCTCTCATGTGTATCCTGATTTTAACAACTGACCAAGCACTCAACAAAGCTGAAAATACTCATTATTATCCTCACATTCTCTGATTATTCCAATCTGATTTGTCTAAAGGTGGGATTTATAATTAATCAAATCCTAAAGGTGCAAAACTAATGAAATACACTGCTGTCCAGCAAGTTTTAACAGCTCAATTCCATGTGTATTGCACTTTAAAGGTTGATTTTAGGGCTACTTAAATGGACTAACAGCTATATCCAATTCACAACCTAATTTAGAATCAACAATGGTTCAAAACAAACAATCCAACAATCAACTCAACATTCTGAAACAAACAACAAACCAAAAAATTTTAAATCAAGCAAAGCAGTGAACCACTGCCCGGAATTTCAAACAACAAATTTGCGAATTGAAACGACGACATTCGTTAAGTCGAATCACAACATGTATGATCGACAACAAAAGCCGACAAACAAATTCACAAATTTGTAACACCCCAAAGCCGAGAGAAAAGAAGAGAAATGAAGCAAATACGAAACTAAATGTTCAACGACGCTAATCGACGCGAACTTGTATTCAACAACATTGGTAATCAAATAGACAAAGCAAAATTTTAGAATTGACAATTCAATGAAACAGTGTTTCGGCCAAAGCAGAGGAAAGAAGGAAAATGAAGCTAACTAATCGACGACGCTAATCGACGCAAACACACATTCTATATTATTCGATTAGCCGATTACGATATGCGTAATCGACAAACAAATCCGACAAAGCAGTGACCAACAATTTCGGACAGCATGTATAAATTCAATATCAAACAACTTAACGATATTAACAACGAATCGAATTCGATTCGCAATCACTCGTTAAACAGCGAAGAATAACAAACAATCAAGTCGACCAAATAAAAGGTCCCAAGAGATGAAGAAGAAAACCGAGAGTTTGATGAAATCACAACAATAATCAATAACAAACGAAGACTAACTAAACGACAAGTATAATTAAACAAAAGTAGAGAAGAAAAAGGAAATACCTTGAAACAAAAGAATGGGGCTCGGCCGAATTGGATTCAAACGGGTTCGAGATTGTGTATTTGAAGTTAAACGGACTTTAATTGAAATGTTTTCAAGCGAAAACGTTTCAATTAAAGTCTATTGACTTCAACACCTTCAATTCTTGATAAAAATCTTCAACCCGAAATTTAGGGTTCTTGACACATGGATTTGGGGTTCGACGATTTTCGGCTAGATTCGAACCGGATTAAGGGTGGTGTGGTGGTTAGGGAGGTGAGGTGAGGGTGTGGTATCAATTTGGGGTGGTTTGGGATAAATTTTTGAATTTCAACTAGTTTCGATCTAAAATCCGAGACGTTTGGGGACGATTTGAAATTAATGGTTGCCGGATTCGTGTTGAGGGGGAGAAGGGGAAGCTATGGTGTAAAAATGGGGGCGATTGGACTACGGCCGCCGGCGGAGGCGATTTCCGGCCGGCGGCGCACGGCGGGGACGGTGGCCGGAAATCGCATGGTGAAGAGGGGTTGGAGAAAAGGGGCTGTTTGGTTGAAGGTTTAAGGGTCTTGGGTTTAAAATTAACCCTTTAATCTCAGCCGTTAGATCACAATGATCAACGGCTAAGATTAAAAGGGGCTTTGAAAATGGGCTAACCGGATGGGCTGGGGAGTTTGGGTGTTATTGGGCTCCTGATTTGGCATTTTGATTTGGCCCAAATTCGATTTTGTACTCCTAATTATTTCCTTTTCTCTTCTCTTTTTAATTTTAATTCTCAATTTATTAAAAAAAATTCTAATTACACTACAAAGTCAATTAAATTATAAGAAATACTAATTAGGTTATATGAACAAATAACACACTCAATTTAAACATCAATTAAATATAAATCACACAATTAGGCATTTAAATACTAGAAAAGCAAAAATACATATTTTTGTGATTTTATTTTGCAAAAATAAACTTAAACTACCCCTATTTGCAAAGTTAGATCAAAAATGTAAATATGACCTATTTTTTTTTATTTTTATTAATTTAAACACACATAATCATGCATATACAAATGCAAACAATTACCAGAAATAACACGAAAATTCACAAAAATACACATCGTAAAAAATAGACGATTTTTGTTTTGATTTTGTGGGAGTAATTCATGTTAGGCAAAAATCACGTGCTCACAAACATTAGTTAGCAAAATGATTACTTAGATCTTATCTCTGTTGCTTTTTTTTTTGTAGTTAAGGCAAGACTTTAGAACAAGTAGTATTTAATTCTGTTAGGCAGCCTATAGGCCAACGTTCGGATCCATGCTAATAACATGCCTAGTCGTTGATTCCATTACTTCAAATCAATTTTAGAAATGTTAGTTAAAATCAATTTGGACGAATAGATGGTTTGTTTTCAATATTTGTCAATCTCGTACACATGTTATAATTTCAGCTTTAGTAATTCGATTATAGAATAAGGCACAAAATAGCTTTCCACTTAATAAGTTCGAGTGTCCCTTTTATCGTTTCACATCTGTTATAACCTAATAACTAATAAGAGGCCCGAACTTGTCAAGCATGTAATTCAATTAGGACTTTTATTTCTCTTTAATTTAGAGACAAATTTTGTAGAAAAATGTAGACTTTAGGATATCCTTAAAATAAATAAGGCATGTTTCGCCAAAATAAATCTCAAATTGCGGGGCCTTTGATAGATGGTAATGATTGCTTAGGTTTCGGGATAGGTCGTCTTAGAAAATTTCATGGCATTCTCAAAATTAGTAACGCATTAGACTTTTTAGGCGCGCTTTTAATAATATTGTATTCCTAAGTTCGGGTGCACATTTATGTGACCCAAATCCAAATCTCAACAAAGTGAATGTGTCGATAATCACGGGTACATTGATTGTGACGTGATTTGGGATGCATTTTCATGATGTTGCAATTCTTTTTATTAAAATAATGAATAATAACATCAAAAGCGGGTAGAGTTAAAGTTTGCGCATAAGTTGAAACATGTTATAAAAATCAGATAAATAAGCCTGGTATGATAATTGAGCGACCGTGCTAGAACCACGGAACTCGAGAATGCCTAAAACCTTCTCCCGAGTTAACAGGATTCCTTATCCGGATTTCTGGTTCGCGGACCGTTAAATAGAGTCAAACCTTTC
The DNA here is from genome assembly GCA_032618575.1 of Nicotiana noctiflora. Lineage (NCBI taxonomy): Eukaryota > Viridiplantae > Streptophyta > Magnoliopsida > Solanales > Solanaceae > Nicotiana > Nicotiana noctiflora. The sequence goes on along the minus strand of JASVEL010005202.1, from coordinate 13,746 downwards.
CTCAATTCGGGATTCGAACCGGTGACTTGGGACACCAAAAATCTCCCAAGTGGCGACTCTGAATCTCTTAATAAATGAATCCCGTTTTGATTGTCCTTTAATTGGAAAAACTCCATCGCGCCCTTGCGGGCCTGCGGAAAAAGGAGGTGTGATAATAATTATGAGAAATGGTGTCTACGTATGAAAGTCATTCTTGGCTCTCAGGATGTATGGGAAATCGTAGACAGAGGGTATATAAAACCCGGTAATGAGGAAGCTCTACCTCACAATGAAAAAGAGGTCTTGGTAAAGACAAAGAAGAATTATCAACAAGCCATCACTCTCATCCACCAATATTTGGATGATGCCATGTTTGAGAAGGTGGCAGATGCTACTACCTCAAAGGAAGCTTGGGGAATTTTACAAAATTCTCTTCAATGAGTTGACAAAGTGAAAAAGATAAAACTTCAAACTCTAAGGGCTGATTTTGAAGTTTTAAAAATAAAAGAATCCGAATGCATCTCGGATTATTTTTCAAAAGTGAACGCTATTATAAATCAACTAAGAAGATACGGGGAGGACATAAAAGATGTTCGCGTGGTAGAAAAGATCCTTCGAACTTTATCACCTAAATTTGATTTTGTGGTGTGTGTTATTGATGAGTTTAAAGATTTAGACTCTATGATAGTGGAGCAATTGGAAGGTTCTTTACAGGCCCATAAAGAAAAGATCAAAAGGAGACAAGAAGTGCCATTGGAGCAACTTCTTAAAACTCAGGCATCCTTCAATGATTAGAGGTGAAACAAGCTATCGAGGAAACGGACAAAGATGAGGCTGTGGGGGTCATGGAAGAGGAAGAAGTAATGGTAACAACTTTAATAATGAAGTTAAAATCCACCAAACACTCAGAGGTCATGGTCGTGGACAAAGAGGAGGAAGATGACGTGGATACTACCAAGAAAATAATGGACAAAGGTATGACAAATCAAAAATTGAGTGTTATAATTGTCATAAATTTGGTCATTATTCTTGGGAATGTCGTAGCAATGTTTAAGAGAAAGCTAACCTTGTTGACGACAAGAAAGAAGATAATGAGTCAACGTTGTTGATAGCTCTCAAGGAAGAAGACAGAGATGATTGTAGCTCGTGGTATTTGGACAATGGAGCAAGCAATCATATGTGTGGATGCAAAGAAAAGTTTGTGGAGATCAATAAAACGATGAGAGGTAATATGTCCTTTGGAGATACCTCAAAGGTTCAAATCGAAGGGATATGTACGATTCTGATTTCCTGTAAAGATGGTAGTCACAAGTTAATTCAAGATGTTTATTATGTGCCAAAATTAAAAAGTAATATTTTAAGTTTGGGCCAACTTCTTGAAAAGGAATATGACATCCACATAAAAAATATGCATATTTGGCTTAGAGATTCAAGTGGAATTCTAATTGCTAAAGTGCATATGAAGAAGAATCGATTGTTTTCTCTGAATGTTAAAACAATTGATGCAAAGTGTTTGAAGGAAAATATGCAAGATGAATCATGGTGTTGGCACATGCGATTTGGGCACTTAAATTTTGAAGTGCTCAAATCAATGGGAGAAAAGAATATGGTGCATGGGATCCATCAATCAATCATCCCAATCAATTGTGTGAAGCTTGTCTACTTAGAAAACATGCAAGGAGGAGTTTTCCAAAGGAGGCCATGTCAAGATCAACCAAGCCGCTCCAGCTTGTCCACACTGATGTGTGTGGACCAATCAATCCACCCTCTTTTGGTAAAAGAAAATACTTTTTACTTTTTATTGATGACTTTACTAGAAAGACTTGGGTTTATTTCTTAAACCAAAAATCTGAAGCTTTTGCTACTTTTAAAAATTTTAAAGTACTTGTGGAGAAAGAAAGTGGCTATGAAATTAAAGCTCTAAGGTCCGATAGAGGAGGAGAATTCACCTCAATCGAATTCAATGACTTCTGTCAACTTTATGGAATTTATCGCCCTCTAACAATACCTTATTCACCTCAACAAAATGGTGTTGTAGAGAGAAAGAATTGAACAATTCTTAATATGGCTAGATGTATGTTGAAAGCTAAAAATATGCCTAAGGAATTTTGGGCCGAAGTTGTTTCTTGTGCAGTTTATTTGAATAACAGGTCTCCAACAAGAAATGTTAGAGATCAAACGCCTCAAGAAGTATGTAGTGGAAGAAAGCCAAGTGTCAAGCACTTGAGAATCTTTGGGAGCATAGCTTATGCTCATGTGCCACATCAAGGGAGAGCAAAGCTTGACGATCGAAGTGTCAAGCATGTGTTTGTTGGCTATGATACGAGTTCAAAAGGCTACAAGCTATACAAACCAAGTAGTGGCAAGGTGGTGGTAAGTCACGATGTTGAATTTTATGAAGAATTAGTATGGGATTGGGAAGCTCAGGAAGAAAATTCATATGATTTTATTTCATACTTTGGTGATGAAGAAGAACTAGAGACCATGGAACTTGTGCAGGATACAACTCCACCTCCTTCTCCAACCAATGTTGCATCTCCCTCATCTCAAGAAAGTTCAAATGAACAACCACAAAGGACAAGGAGTATTCAAGAGCTCTGCGAGGACACAGAAGAAGTTACTAATTTTGATTTTTTATGTTGTCTCTTTGCTGACAGTGAACCAATGAACTTTGATGAAGCTATCACAAACAAAAGGTGGAGACAAGCCATGGAGGAGGAGATTGAGTCAATAGAGAAGAACAATACTTGGGAGTTAACAACTCTTCCCAAGGGTCATCGAGCAATTGGAGTAAAATGGGTATACAAAACAAAGAAGAATGCGGATGGAGATGTGGATAAATACAAGGCACGACTTGTGGCTAAAGGCTACAAAAAAAGGCTAGGCATTCACTATGAAGAAGTCTATGCACCTGTTGCTCGCATGGAGACAATTCATTTGCTGATCTCTTTGGCGGCACAAATAAAGTGGAAGATCCATCAACTAGATGTCAAGTCAGCCTTCTTGAATGGCTATCTTGAAGAAGAAGTCTATGTTGAACAACCATTGGGTTTCATGGTCAAAAACTACGAAGATAAAGTGTTGCGGTTGAAGAAAGCTTTATATGGATTAAAGCAAGTCACACGAGCATGGAATGGTTGCATCGACAAGTATTTTCAAGACAATGGGTTTACTCGTTGTCTCCATGAATATGCTCTTTACCTTAAAGTTCATACCAATGGAGATATCTTACTTGTTTGTCTTTATGTTGATGATCTTATTTTCACGAGTAATAACCCAAGTTTGTTTAAAGCTTTTAAGAAAGATATGTCCCGTGAGTTCGAGATGACAGATGTAGGGCTCATGTCATACTACTTGGGCCTAGAAGTGAAGCACATGGAGATGGAATTTTTATCTCTCAAGAAAGCTATACAAAAGAGATATTAAAGAAGTTCAACATGCTCGATTTCAATCATGTGAACACACCGATGGAAAGTGGGACAAAATTATCCAAGTTTGATGAAGGAGAAAAAGTGGATCCCACATTCTTTAAAAGTCTTATGGGAAGTTTGAGGTACTTGACTTGTACCAGGCCAGATATACGTTTTGCAGTTTGAGTAGTAAGTCGCTTCATGGAGGCTCCTACCTCTACTCACTTGAAAGTTACTAGAAGAATTCTTCGTTACCTAAAAGGTACGATTGATTTTGGGTTATTTTATTCTTTTTCTAATGATTTCAATCTTGTGGGATATTGTGATAGTGATTATGCGGGAGATATTGATGATAGAAAAAGTACAACTCGTATTGTATTTTTCTTGGGTGATTCTGTTATTTCTTGGAGTTCAAAGAAACAACCCATAGTTACTCTCTCGACTTGTGAAGCCGAATATATAGCAGCAACATTATGTACCTGTCATGCTATTTGGATAAGAAGATTATTGAAGGAGCTCAATTTGCCACAAATTGATGCTACAAAGATCTGTATTGATAACAAATATGCACAGGCACTTGCGAAGAATCCGGTGTATCACGATTGAAGCAAGCGTATAGATACAAGGTATCATTTCATCAGAGAGTGCATTGCCAATATGGAAGTCAAGCTCAAATATGTAAAGTCTCATGATCAAGTTGCAGACATTTTTACAAAGCCCCTCAAGTTTGAAGATTTTCAGAGATTGAGAACAAGACTTGGACTGAAGAAGAAAAATCAAAATTAAGGGAGACATTTTTGTGAGGTGCCTAACATTGTTGACAAATTTGGTGAATAAAAATGGGATAGTAGGCGCCTAACATTGTTGACAAATTTGTTGAAGAAAAATGGGTTAGGAGGTGCCTAACCTTGTTGAAAAATTATATGACTAAATACATCTTCTTTGTAGTAGTTGGATGAAAACTCTTGCTATAAATAGAGGCATCCATTCTTCTAACGCACCAAAATAAAGAGAGAAGCAACATATAGTTTGTGAGAGTAATCCACGGATTGTTGTCTGTGAGATAATTAGAGAGTGGTAGTAATATTATAGTGAAGTATGTTAAATAAAGAGTGTTATTTCTTTCAAAGTTGTAGTAGTCTCTTGACACTACTACGTTGTATTGTTATAGTGATAATATTGCTCCACTCGGGTATTGTATTTTACACCGCTAAAATATTTGGTATCATTGTTACTCTATTGTGTTATTATTATTTGTTGTGGATATTATTCTTGGGCGGGATTATTTATTTTATTCCAACAGAGACGGTGAATTTTAAGCCAAAGTAAGACAATATGAGGGACAAAGATCTGTTGGGTTTATGATTTTTATGATGAAAAGAGTTGCTGGTTCTTGATTTTTACATTGTATTTTCATGTATTTCATTGTATTCGTTATCTTTTTTTTTTATTGTAATTCAATGTATCCCGATGTATTTCATTTTTTTCACAGTTTTTTTTAATTATATTTCAATGTATCCCGATGTATTCTATGTATTTTATTGTATTCACTGTCTCGCTATATTCCATGAATGTATCCATAAGTATTTTTTTAATTAGTATAACTTATGTATTTAGATGTATTATATAATTTCTCTAAATATTGCTATATTTTTGGTGTATTTTACGGTTGAAAATCTTTTTTATAATTGAAAACACAAAATTTGTGTGTTATAATTGAGTTTGTTGAGTTATATCAGGAGCCTCTTCTGTTAATTGATTCACCTTTCATTTTAAATATAGTGTAAATCCCCTATTTCACGCCTTGAATACAATCGCCTATAATAATATGTCCAGCTGTAATTACATGTTTCACTCCATGAATACAGTCAAATACACTCGAATACAACAACTGATTAGCTGGACTTCCCTAATTCACGCCTATTTTTGCTACTATATTTTTGAATGCAATAGCTTAAATATATTAAATGCATCTTATAACCACATAAAAGGTATCTATAATTTGTAAATAGTAAACGGTATTTGTAGATGGCTAATTACTACTAAAGGATAGTGATTTATGAAAATTTCCCTTTATAGAAACTGAACTTTATATTTACAAATATTAACATACTATGTATGGTCAAATTTATGGTTAAATAATTCTCTTACACAAATTTTCAAATATCTTCTTCGAATACAATGGCAATTTATCCTTGATAAAAAATGGGATTGCCACGATCAACTACGAAATGATATTAATACTAAAATTTAAAAATCCATGTTTTCATTTGAAGTGAACCTCATCAAACAAATCATTCACAAAATATTCGAAAAGAACCAAAACATACATCATTAATTCGTCAATTTCTTCTAGAAAAATATCAGGTGGACGCCACAAAGAATTTCGAAGCCACAATAAGTTTCTCCAATATATAAAACTTTATGAACAATAAGAAATATTACAATTATTAATATCTACACTAGAATTGTGAGTGTCCACTTTTTCCATTACTACCTTTGCTATCTAACATATTTAGAAATATTCCATATGAACACCAATTGCATTTAAGAAAACACCACTTCTCCCATGAAAACCAACGATTTTTCCTCTAGCTGCTGAAGAGCTAAAATAAGTTCCAATTTCAGTTCCATAAGGTCCATATTTTCCTTTATTTGTATAAAATGCGATCTGTCTTATTGCGTCTTGGCCCCCATTATCATTCACCGGACTATAAAATCCTTCAATTCCAATCAATAACTCATTTTCACCGTCAATATTTATCTGCATATCAAATCTTAAACTAGTTAGAATCGATTATATTCATTCCTTTTTGTTCAAGTAATTTTATTTTTTTAGATGATTAATTGTAGACTACTTTTACGAACTATTGTAGCCTTCCTTCTTTATTTAGTCTTGAGATAAAAAGAGAATATTAATTCATACCTTTCTTATTGTATCATTCCCGGCTCCAAGACCACCATGAAGTTGGGACCAAAATGATGTTTTATCTTTCTTTTCATACTCAATTTGAATTCCTGATATAGCTGATATATGCAAGTTCATATAAATGTGCACTTGTTTGATAGTACAAAATACTCCGTCGTCCCAACCTTTTCCACTATATCCACCCCATGGTCCAGCACTTCGTGGCACTATAGTCTTCATCACATCCATTTTCTGTTTGCAATGTGATAATTTAAAAAAAAAGTGAAAATTATATCGTTATAAATATCATATTAAAGTAACTGAACTTTATCAAATATAACGATAATCAACCAAAACTAATTCATTATAAAATGCCATGCAGCCAGAATTTTCTACGTTGTTTACCGACCAATAGAAAATTTTGTCCCATTTGACTAAAAAAAACATCTTAAATCCCTTTAGCTAAACATCATTCTCTTATTGTGTGTTTGGTACGAAGAAAAATATTTTCTATATCATTATTTTTTTATTTGCAATATATTTTAAATGTGTGTTTGGTATAAAGAAAAATATTTTTTATATGAATTTTCATGGAAAATAGTAAATTTATCATTTATTTTTTCTTGTTTGATTGGTGAATGAAAAATATTTTTTAGTGTTTGATTAGAGAGTAAAAAGTATTTTTAGGACAATATTTTGTTATGCTACTCTCCTCAACCTCCCCTCCTCCCCCACCTCTTCCAAGTCTCTAATATTCATACAAACCAAAAAGAATTAATGTGCTCCATAACTAAAAAGAAATATTCTTTTTTGGTTTAAAAAAGTACTCTTTCTACAACATAAAAATAAGTACTCATTTTATTAAAATAAAAAAAAATACTTATAGTTATTAAATTAGTTTTTGACACGTTATAGTAATTAAAATTTATCCATTAAAATGATTAAACCTACCTATTAAGGTGACTTTATTGTTATGGCATGTATATTTTTTGTCATAGTGGGTAAATTGCAATTTCTTTAATGTAATATCTAAAATGAAATTTATGCAATATTCAAATAAAGAGAAAAAGTAAAATGTACGTCATGGATTTCAATTTCTTCAACCATAGGTTCATTCGGCTCAAGTTTTTCAGCTTTAGGTTCCTTTGTCGAAGTGGGAGGAGTAAGTTTCTGCAAATAAACACCAATAGCATCAAGGTACAACCCAGAACGCCCGTGAAATCCAACAATAGCTCCACCTTCTTTCATCACAAGTGAAAATGGGGTTCCACCAGCTTCAGTCCCAAATGGTCCATAATTCTTTACATTAGTTATAAAACTTAGAGATTTTACAACTAAATTGCTGCCATAATTCCCCAATGTACCCTTTATGCCTGTCAAATATTCCAATGGAGTCGCCTCAATATTAACCTGACATTAATGCAAATTATTGCGGAGTCAGAAATATCACACAGTTGTAAAATATAGTACATAAATTATATATTTAATTGCACTCGTAATACAATAACAAAACAACAATAACAATAACATCAATTCAATATAATCTCACAAGTGAGGTCCGAGGAGGGAAGAATATATACAAATCTTACCCCTGCCTTTATTAATTGCAATGATAATAATTTTATAAAAAATTACTTTGTCAGCGTGCATAACTTAAGCTTAATTTTGTGACATAAGACAAAATTAACTTGAGAAGAATGTGCCAAACATGAGAAAATAATATTTTGACCACATTTTTTTTTTACTTGCCTTGTCTCTTCGACCTCCCCCATTGCCACCAAACTTTGGTGAATCAATTATGGTACTTTCTTTAGTAACGGTTTTGAACATGATGGAGTCTATAATCGCTCCATGAGCAATAATTATTTCTTTAATAGGACTTTTCAGCTTATAATTCCACTCTGATCCACCTTTGCCTCCCCACGGCTCCACCAATATTGAGTCCGTTTCATCATAACTTACTTGATTTCCCTTCACATACACATCAAATCAATAACTTTATTATCAAATAAATACATAAATAAATAGATTAAAATACAATAAAGATACGGGGAGTGCTCAGACAGTGGCGAAAAGGAAAAGTACCATATATTTTGGTGATTTGCTACGATTTTTGAAATGTTCCTTTTCTCCTAATATTTCGTATGCTTCACTTCCTGATCATCTACTATACTTTTAAGTTTTTGTTGTTCATTCTATATAAGGTGTTAACATACTAACACATTATTTTTAAGAAAGGGATATGTGCTTTATGTAAGTATGAGGTGAAGGAAAGGAATTGTAGAGGTGATTAAGCAAAGGAGGGAATCACAACTTATGTGAGATTTTTTGGTGAAGCTAAAAGTTATATTTATGTGAGATTTTTTGGTGAAGTTATTTATATATATATATAAACTTGCAGTTGTAAAGTTATTTTTGGTAGGAAACGCTTTGTCCCTAATAAATTCGAATTAGTCAAAATATGTATCAGGAAGAAAAAAGAAAAGCTCTTCCAAAATCAAAATTTGAAAGAAATATCTCCTCAAGATTGTTAAAAATGCTTTCTTCAATATTATTATAGCGTGTTTGGCCAAGTTTCATTTGAGGCAAAAGTTCTTTTTTTGGTCAAAAGTATTTTTTCTAAAATTAAAATGTTTGGTCAAGCTTTTGAAAGGGAAAAAAATGCTTTTGAGGAAAAGCAGAAATAGTTTTTGAGAAGTAAAAAAAAGTAATTTCTCTCCGAAAGTACTTTAAAAAAAAAATATTTTAGAATTACTTGTTAAAAGCTTGGTCAAACACTAATATCTACTCAAAAGTACTTTTCAAATAAAATATTCAAACACAAAATGTTTCTTACCAACATTACATTTTTTTCAAAAGCGCTTTTGAGAAAAGCACCCCTCAAAACTGATTTTAGAATCTTTGCCAAATATATTATTAGTCTAGAAAACAAATTTTAAAGTAAAAGCTTTTACAGAAAAAAGATTTGTATCTACTCAAATCCACTCGGGTTGAAAATCACCTAATAATTTAGTATTATTCGCTCTAATTCATAAATATGGTTATTGGTAAAAGTTATTTTTTTTTCTTTTCTGTAGTCAATAAGTTCTGTATATAACTAATTCACGCATCTTTCTTTCCCATGAAGAAACATGCGTTGTTATTCCAGCTATAATGGAGTATAATTTGTAAAAATCCTTTGTTTTTATTTAGACAACCACATGCATATGCTAATTGTTTTGACAAATGACAAATAAGAACGAATAAAGAAGATTCTAGTGATTTGGTGATTATATTTCCTTTCGATTACCAAAGATATATTAGAAAACTATTATTGATTAAAACTTTCTTCATTATAAGATTTCTCTCCATTAAAAATGTGATGATATCTTAATGTCTGTCAAACTTTTATTTTTCTTCATTTAATCCTCAAGTGTTCTGGTTCTATTCTTAAAGCCCGAATATGGATATTTCTAATTAAGCATAAAGAAACATTTATCATTTTACTTTATAAATATAATTTTATTTATGGTGAATGTCTAAATTTAGAGAGATTTTAGAGCTTATTACTTGATGACTAAGTCACTCTCTCCATATAAATAGAGGGTTCTATTCCATTGTAATTCATCCCAAAATTCAATAAAAATTCTCTTTCTCTCTATAATACTCTTCTTCTTCTTTTATTGTTTTATAACACGTTATATGTACGAGACTCTAACCAATTAAGTAGAAGCTTTAGGATTGAGCATAATGATTGTCAATAGTTCTATGAACTTCCTTCATGATTAAATTTTGGATTTAAGGTATGTATTTTACCGTATATTTCTCTTTTATTCTATTATTTGATTTTAAATACGAGCAATAAATTTTGATTATAACTCTAATGGACTTAGTAAGAAATTATAACCACCCAAAGTGGTAAAATTTCTATGTCTTGTCATGATCAAAGTTATGTATGATCGTGAGCACAAGAAGTGAAAATCCGTCCCATTGAATTTGCTCCATTCTCATTCCCTTAAGAGAATGTGATAGCAATATGTGATAAGTCTGAAAGAAGATAAAATTATTATCGTGAATGTATGAATGGATGTGGATGTGGCAATAGACAAAATTATAATCATTTTCACTGCGGTAATGAGAACAATAAGGATTCTCTAAATAATTCCTCACTTTGTGAAAGTAGTATTTGTCATCGATTTGACATGAGATTTTATAAAGCACATATAGATAATTATGGTCCATTCATGATGTGAATGTGACAACATCTGATTTATGAATACATATTAATTTTTGGAAGAATATTAACGTGTTAGTGGTAGTGAATATACCACACTAACATCTAGAAAGGAGGGTTGAGATGATATAAAAAAATAATGTCATTATTATGGCATGAACGCTCATTGATCACGTACCTATTGTACGTCAAAATATTTTGGTAATGTGATTATTAAAGAATAACATTAATGCAAGAAACATATCTTGTATATAATTTGGACCATAACCATAATAGTATAACTTTCTCTTTAAAAGAGATATTCACCGCATGGATGTTGATGAATCTGTGGTAGTATAAAATTAATTGAGAGTTCTAGAAGAACAAATTATCACTATTTTGGATAAACGAAATTGATTACCAATAAGATATTGTGTTGCAGTAAGTCTCAAAGAAACTTAATTGAGTTTCTAAGGTATTCGCGAACGAATTACTCCTAAAAGATTCAAAAAAAAAAGAGTTTTGCGTTGTTTGCAATATTTGTGGATTTTGGTAGTCTTGAAGCTTGGGGGCGTTAATGGCTTCCTAGGGCTTGGGAGAGAAGAAGGTTCGTGATAAAAGAGTGAAAAATCCGAGTACACTGGTTCTGTCCCGTTTATAAAAATTTAACTGGGCAAAATTACCCTTCGCGTTCGCTTGAGATGGACCGCGTTCGCGAAGGGTGTGAGCACATGATTTTTGCACCAGGCAAATAATTCCAAAATCAAAATAAATATATTTTTGAGTGCAATTACTTGCTTTGCTTGAAATTAGTTATATTTTTGTGTGTTTGAATAAGTAAAAATTAGAAAAAATCAAAAAAATAGTAGTAATTGGTTTGTTAGTTTAGTTAATTAGAAAATTAGCAAAATAGCCTAAATAGGAGAAAATAAAGGAAAAATAGCAGAAAAATTACAAAAAATATTAGAAAATTAGAGTAATTAGTAGATTAGGATTTATAATTTTTCATAAAAGAAAAAAAGAAAAAAAAAGTATAAAAGAAAAGTGCATAAAAATTATTAAAGTTGAAAAATACAAAAGAAATAGGTTGTATAATAAATTGGGCCAGGCTGAAAGTCCAAACCAGTGGCCCAGTGAATTAAGCCCAGTCACCTGGCCCGCCTGGCTTTTAATTGTGTTGATCATGGCCGTTCGTTTTGGTGTATCTAACGGCCGAGAATATTAAGGGAATTATTTGGTTTAATTAATTGCTGAGATTTAATCTCAGCCGTTTATGTGATTTGATCCAAAGGTGTGAGACCTTAGTCTCATTAGAAGCAAAAACGGCGGCGTTTAAGTAACGCTCAACCAGGACCGTTGATCTCTCTTCAATGGACGATCGAGATTATCTCGGACACATGGCCTATATAAGGCTTATGTCCGAGAATGGTTATCATTTTTGCCAAATTTCTAACCTAGCCGCCTCACTTCTCCCTTCTCTTCTCTCTCTCGTCTTCATCAGGAAACCCTAGGCGGCCATGGCGGCCACCACCTTCCACGGTGGTCGCCGGCCTTTCTAACCTCTCCCATCTTCTTCTCCTTCATCTTCATGCCATAACACACCCAAAAACCCCAGAAAAACACACCGTTCTTCAAAACCCCGGTCACCGGAGTTACACCGGTGACCACCAAAGTATGAGAACCCACACAAAACCAATGCCATTCTCTTCTTCTCCATGAGATCTACCCTCCCATATAACTGGTTCCCCTCGAATGTCCCTCAAACTTCTCGAATATCCCGAAGAAGGTCGTCGGAACCCTAACTCCGGCGACCCCAAGTTCGAACCCCAATCAAGACTGGTCCTTTACCATCCCCAAAACACCCCTCTTCAAGTCAAAATCAAAAAAGGCTCCCCCTTTCGAGCCTAAAAGAAAAATCAGAGAAAAATCGAAGAAAAGGGAAAAGAGAAAAGAATCTGGAATTGAATAAATAAAAAAAAGAAAACAAGAAGGAGGCCTGAAGGTCTGGGAGGGTCTAGGATTAAAGAAAAGAGAAAGAAAAAGGGGATAGGAAGCTCGGGGGACAGTCCCCGCAAGCTAAGTACCTCCCCTCTTCTGTTTGTTTTGGATACTTGTTTTGCCTGCTAGTTCTATGATTTCTTTGTTTAGCATGTTTTCTTGTTTGCATTCGTGAGTTGTTTGCTGTTTGATTATGTTCCCCGTAGTTCTGAAGTTCACATCTCTTTGTTGCTTTACTTTGTTAGTTGATTGACCCTGCTATTCTGATTAGTGGTTTTACATGCTAACTTAAGACTCTTCTGCTTATTTTCTCATGACAAGCGTTTCCTCTCCTTCTGTGTCTTAGTCTGTTACTTGTTTATCATTACGATCATTTCTTCTGTTTTGAGATCCTGTGTTAGTCATATTGTCTTTGTTTATGTGCTTTCATATATGTTTCTCCTGTTTTCAATCTCAGCATGTTGTCTTTCTATCCTGTGGATTCTTAGTTTGTGCTTCGCATGTTAGCTATAAGATTCTTATATAATTATGTCTTCTTTTGTTCTATATCTCTTGCATGTTCCTTTAGTGATTAATTATAGGGTTTCTCTGCTTGTTTCTTTTGAGCCTGTTAATAATGAGATTTCTATCTATTGATTGTCCTGTTTTGATGATTCTCTGCTATAAGTTCAAGATTTCATCTTTCCCCTGTTACTTTAATTGTTGATTTGTGAGTCACTGATCTATATCTTAAGTTCAAGTTACTTGTGGCCATTTTTGTTGCCTTTCGCTTTAATGATCTATGAAAGAATCAGGCTTCTTTTTCACCTTGTCCATCTTTACAATTGTTTGCCACCAATCATGTTAAGTCATAAGAGTCACTTTGAATTCCTTTTGTTTCTTCACCTGGTAGATATTATAGTCTGTTTAGTTCTTACAGTCCAACTTTCTCCCATTGTCATGAATGCATAGTTTGGATAGTAGCTTAACTTCATTCTTTTCTCATCATTACATTAAGTTGTCTTTAAAGTATCCTGGCTGATTTTTCTTGTTTCTTTGTCACTGTTTCTCCATGCTATTCTTGTCATCATCTTCATCTCATTTGTCATGCATTTGTGCTAGGATTAGGAATGTTGTTCTTTGCTTCTTCATGGCTTTCTTGTTCCTCATCCTCACTTTTCATATGTATACATCAAGCTAAGGTTGGTGCTTGAAAGTAAATTCTGATTACCATGCTTATGTTATGTGGCTAAAGTCCATTGGGTTTATGACCAGTTGAA
>JASVEL010005200.1:0-73704 GCA_032618575.1 Nicotiana noctiflora | reverse complement strand
GGTTTTCCCGTTTGGGGGTATGGGTTGCAGCAAATTCATCTGGACAAGCTTAGGGAAAAAGGTGGAGTAGGGTTCATCGATTAGTGTAAAAGTTTGTTGTCTCGGTGGCTCCCGAGGGTGGAAGTTATTTTGTGGTGGTCGGGGATTATACTGGTTTTGGTAAGGAGGCTGATTTTTGTGGAATGGAGGTGGATTTCGGTTAGCTTGGGGTTGCGGTCAACCAAAGGGTTGAGCGTTCATGACCACATAGGGTGGAGGAGCATAAGTCATATCTGTGTTAGGGTAATAGTGCTGAGGGGCTCTTCTGAGAACATGGGTCTAGGCGCCCTGTACCTTCTTCCTCCCGATGCTACCATCACTGTTTCTTCTTTCTTTTTTCCCTTGGCTATTCCTATAGACCCGTCTTGGATAGCTTGGGGGTTGCTCTTATGACCAATTGGCTCAAGCGTTTGCCTGTCTTTAAACCATTCTCAACCATTTCTCCAATTTTTATGGCCTCTGCGAAAGGCTTACCCATGGTGGATATCATATTTTGAAAATAATCTGCTTCTTGGGCCTGTAGAAAAATAGTGACCATCTCCACCTCATCTATTGGAGGCTTTACCCTAGACGCCTGCTCATGCCACTTGATTTCATATTCGCAGAAGCTCCTGAGGGGTTTTTCTTGAGATGTGCCAAGGAGTTCCTATCTGGCGCAATGTCTATATTGTATTGAAACTGTCGAACAAAATCTCTGGCAAGGTCATCCCAAATGTGCCATCGAGATATGTCTTGATCCATGTACCACTCTGACGCTATGCCCACTAAGCTTTCTCCAAAGTAGGCCATTAATAACTCTTTTTTTCCACTGGCCTCGCACAACTGATTACAATACCTTTTGAGGTGAGCAATGGGATTGCCATGTCCATCATACTTTTTGAACTTTGTCATTCTGAACCCCACGGGCAGGTGCACGTGAGGGAACATGCACAGATCATTGTAAGAAACACTCTTCTGCCCACTTAAACCTTGAATATTTTTTAGACTCTGGTTTTAACTCCTCATCCTTTTAGCCATCTCATCTTGCTCTGGGACTTTGGTGGTTTTGTCCTGCCCCGATGTTAGCTCGTATGGTGGCTGAAAATAAGTATATTGAGGAAAATAAGGAGGGTCAGCCTGAAAGATGGGATTTTGGAACATGAAGACCGAGTGGTCGAAAGCAGGCTTCTGTAATGATGGTTGTGTTGTTGCGGAGCATGGCGGAGCCGTAAAGATGTTGGGAACAGGTCCAGACGGGAAAACCTGGGGGTGAGCCTCAGAGGGTGTTCTGAAGAAATTAGCAGTCATAGTAGGTTGCCTCAGAGGAATATTTGGGCGGCTGATTGGGACTCTGGTAACCCCTCCAAATATAGGGAATAACTCCGGGAATCCGGGGATAGTGGTTGGGGGTTCCTTTCCATTGTTCCAAGCATCCCACATTTCCATCAATCACAAGCGCAATATCCAATTTTCTTCAATCGTGAAGGATTCAGAGGCCGGGACCCCAGAGATTGGACTGTCTTCGGGTATGGGGATTGCAGGCATGGTCATTTTAGATGACATCTTTGTACTTCCTTTTGACCTGGTGAAATATCGGTGTGAGGCCACCTTACCACAAACCAACCACGGTTTCTAAAATACTTAGTTGGAAATGACAGCACCCACGGTTAGTGTGAAACAAGTAACAGATAGGTAAATACACTTTGGAATGTGATACACCTATACAGTTAAATAAATATCTACATGTTTGCTTCGGTTGCATGTGTCATCCCGGCTTTTTTTTCTATTCCTCATTTTTTTTTCTTTTCACTTCTTGTTTTGTTTTCTCTCATTTTATTTTCCCTCTTTTTCATTTTCTGCTTTTTCTTTTATTGGGCCTTGGTTTTTTTCTTACAATGCCTTATTTTCTTCCTTTGTGTTTCTTTTTCTGGTTTTCCCTTTTATTTACTTCCTCGTATTTCTCTTTTTCTCTTTTTTCCTAGGATTACGATCGAATCTTATGGAGATTGCTTACGTATCATGACCCCGCATGAATCAGACCAAGTGTAGTTCTTGCAAATAAGGTAAATGAGCAAACTCTCATATTTTTTGGAATTTTGAAAGAAATGCTTTAAAAGAAAAAGGGAAATATTTTTTGATTTCTCTTTTTATTTTTCAAAAGAAAGACTTCTAAAAATTCTTTTTCTTTTTATTGGAACTTTGGGAATTTTAGAAGTAAAAAGAAATATTTTTGTTTGAATTTTTATTTATTTTCTCTTTTTCTAACATGAAAGAAAAATTCTTTTTTTTTTTGAAAGTTGCCTCTTAATTTTTAGAAGAGGTACATTTACGAAAATGTTTTAGATTTTTGAGCAAAAATATTTTCGGACTCAATGTGTGACGACCCAAAGGGTCATCACTTATTTAATTAATCATTTCGAGCTTCTGAGGCCTTGAAAACCTCATTCTATGTTGCCTCGATTTACGTGCACAATCCGAGCATGTAGCCGGAAAGATTTTGTGATAGAAAATATGAATTCTATGAGAAATTTGGATAAAAATGATATTAATATTGATATGGTTGACTTTGGTCAACATTTTTGTTAAACGGACCCGGATCCGTGATTTGACTGTCTCAGAAAATCCGTAGAAAAATATGGAACTTGGGCATATGCCCGGAATTGAAATCCGAGGTCTAGAACCCCGGTAAAAGAATTTTTCTGTTAAATTGTTTTCTGAAAATGTTTAAGGAAAATGAAACTGAATTTTGATTAAAAAGTACTGGTATCGGGCTCGTATTTTGGTTCCGACACCCGGTACAGGTCATATATATTGGTTAAGCGCTTTCTGTAAAGTTTGGTTGAAAACGGACGTCGTTTGACGTGTTTCGGCCTTAAATTGGAAAGTTTGGAAGTTATGAAATTTTGAAAGAATTCTTGAGATTTAAGGCTAAATTCCTTGATTTTGATGTTATTTTGGTGATTTGATCGCGCGAGCAAGTTCGTATGATGTTTTTGAGTCAGTGTACATACTTGGTTTGAATCCCCGAGGGCTCGGGTGAGTTTCGGATAGGTAACGGGATGGTTTGAACTTGAAAATTTCAGCAGAAACTCTGCAATTTTTGCACAGAGATTTTCTTCTATGCGATCGCATAGGTGTAGCTGCGATCGCATAGAGCAAAGATTAGAGGTCCCAAATATCCTTCTGTGCGATCGCAATATAGCCCATGCGATCGCATAACTTCCACTTTTCCTCCTATGCGATCGCATACTATCCTTTGCGATCGCATAGAGTAAGACTGAGGCCCAGAATTTCCTTCTATGCGATCGCGTACCGTTCCCTGCGATCGCATAGAGTAATTTCAGTTCATCCATTTCCTTCTATGCGATCGCATAGGACCTCCGCGATCGCATAGAGTAATTTTGTTGTCCCCATTTTTCTTCTATGCGATCGCATCACAGGCCCTGCGATCGCATAGAGTAAATTTTCGCCCAGTGAATTTAAGACAGAAAACAGAACAGAAACGGGATAAAAATCCCATTTCTGTTCAACTCTCTTCTCCACAGCTTTTTGGACGATTTTTGAGCGATACTTCATCAAACTTCTTGGGTAAGTGATTCTTAACTCGTTTTCTTCATTTTCCATCAATATTATTTGAATTCCTAAGCCTAATTAGGTGTAAATTGGTAGAAAAATTGAGAATTTAGTATAATAAGGGTTTTCAAAGAATTTGCGATCTAGAACTCGTTTTGGAGTCGAGCTTAAGAACAAATTGTATATTTGAACTCATGGAAGATTGGGTGAACTTATTTTGGTTCGAAACTTGAGTTTCGATTATGTGGGCCCGGGGTCGATTTTTACTATTTCGGGCAGATTGTTGTAAAAACCATATTTAGCAATATGAACTAGTTTGTTAAGTAGAATTGATGATATGAAATCAATTGTGTATAGATACGGTTGGATTGGAGTCAAATTCGAAAGGAAAAGGCATTACTACGGATTGAATCGTTCGTGAACTTTCGAGGTAAGTGTTTGTTCTATCCTAGCTTGAGGGAATAGGATTATGTGTTATGTGTTATGTGATCGAGTGCGGTGTATGGGCTGTGGTGACGAGCATCCATACATTGGCGTCTAGTATGACCGTGAGTCGATGGAAAATGATTATTTTGAGATATATATTACATATGAATTGTTATTGTTCTCCCTTGTCGGGACTTGTTGTGAAGATAATTATTGATTGCCCTTGATGGGACGGTTTATGAATTACTGTTTCTTTCTTTGCCCTTAACTGTGATTGTTATTTGGGTGAGGAAGAGTGATAATGCACGAAGGGTGATGCCGTGCCATGTTTATGTATTTATGCACGAAGGTTAATGCCGTGCCATATTTATTTATTGATTATGCACGAAGGATCATGCCGTGCCCTGTCATTGAACCATGTACGAAGGATCATGCCGTACTATGGATGTGAGGATGAGAGTAAAAGCACGAAGGGTGATGCCGTGTACTTTATTTGTTTATTTGGTGAGGATGAGAGTAAAAGCACGAAGGGTGATGATGCCGTGCAATTGCTTGCTATTTCTTGAATTGATATTACTTGTGTTTACATTATACTTTATTTTTCCTTGTGAATTTATTAACTGTAGTTAATTGTTGAATTCTTTAAGATATTCCTTATTGTGTTAATATTTGATTATTCTTGTTATTTTGTGGTACACGTATATATATATATATTGAATTGCACAGGTTTATGTGGGTGTCTGGTCCTAGGCTTGTCACTACTTCGCCGGGATAGGCCAGGCACTTACCAACACATGGGGTCGGTTGTGCTGATATTACACTTCTGTGCGTTTTTGCACAGGTCCAGGTTACGATCAGGAGCAGCAGCAGCAGTAAATCGATTGCGTGGGAGTTAATCATATTTGAGACCGAGGTAGCTTGCAGACGTCCGCAGGCCCGGCATCTCTTTCTTTATTTATGTTATTAGCTGTAGTCTCTTTGTTCCGAGACAAACAGAATTATGTTATATTTCCTTCAGACTTTTATGTGTAGTATTCCATAGTAGTTTGTGAGTTGGTGATTCCACGTCTTGGGTAGAGGATTTCAGTATGATTTTCACTTTGTAATTAGTTATTTCTATTTGATAAAGTATTCCGCATTTATTTAATTAAAAATGTGTTAAAAACAGGATAGTATGAATACAGTGGCTTGCCTAGCTTCTACGAGTAGGCGCCATCACGATCCCGATATTGGGGGAAAAATCCGGGTCGTGACAAGTTGGTATCAGAGCTATAGGTTACATAGGTCTCACCACTCACGAACAAGCTTAGTAGAGTTTGCGAGGTAGGTACGGAGACGTCTGTACTTGTCCTCCAGAGTCTATTGAGTTAGGAAAGAGTCTCTCATTTGTTCTTTCTTATCGTGCGAATTTGTTCTTCAAAGTGTTAAGTTAAATTTCCACTATTGTCTTCCCACGAATGGCGTAGTCACGTACCGCTTATCCAGCCGAACAATGGCACAGACTGGTGATAGATCAACTATGCCTTCAAAAGTTTTACGGAGGACAGATAGGTTTCACCAAAGTCTTCGCTGCCACCTTCAGCGGTGCATCTTTTGAGAACCCACGAGATTGTGCTTGACAGTTCTTGTGAGGAATTACAGAACGTGGGAATAGTCGAATGCGAGGAGTTCATTTTACTGTGCTACGGAAGGCACACAGAAGTAGTGGGAAGATAATGTATTTACCACACAAGTTATGGTCCCAACGGAAGATGCAATTATATCAGGAGATCACCTAATAAATCGTGTTGGGTTTCAACGGACCTTGACGTCCGGTCGATGTGTTGGAGTTGTGAAGGACAAATATGATGAGTTGTTGGAATGTATATATATGGTATGGAAAGGTCCTCCAAATAATTTATACATATTTAAGGTTGGTTCTTTTCATGGGGTAAGAATCGCCCCCAGAGAATGACGAAGAGTATATGAGTAAATGGGGTAGCTCAGCAGTGTTAAGCCAACATAGCAAAAGAGAAAATTGGCCGTCGATGTTTGTGACAAGCCTACGAAGAGGGCAAGCCGGCCAACGTAACGCTATCTACTAAACTCTATTTTAAGAAAACGTTCCGAAGACGTCACCCCCGAGATTCTCTGCAATATGTAGTATATGTGATCTGAACGGTTGTACCAGGTCACAATGACTGTGTTCGAATATATATGGTCATGAGCAATAAGTTAACTGAGCCTTAAAGGAATTGCTGTGAATGTGGAATTTTGGAGAAATACAATTTTAGGAAAGCACTCAGGCTACACGCTCCATTGCAGTTAATAATTATCCTACATGGCCAGCCAGATGTAGAGGTCAGGATGTTAGAGGTGGAGGTGAAAATCCTAGAGGTGGAGACCCAGACCATTGATATAATTTTTATGATATGAGGGAGGTCACTACACCAGATGTGGTCATCATACGTATAATTCAGATTGTTATAGACAGAATAATTTTCCCTTAATTTAATTTGGTTTTTGAAAGAAAATTTAGACGAGTCCTTTTAACATGCTCCATTCATGAGCAAGCATCGTAATCATCAAATCTACTTAGGGAAATACTCACGTTGGGATATTACATGAGGATATACATCTCTATTATTAGGTGTTAGTCACTAAAATATCCATGAGGCTAAGAGTGACCTTATATTACTTATTATAGTGGATTTTGATATAATTCTCGGAATAACTAATTTTAACCGTTAATTGTGCGCCCTATCAGTATGAGGATTCATTTTATGTCATGATTATCTTTGACGGACAATTATTGAGAGGAAGAAAGAAAGGAAATGAAAAATTTCAGATGATATGATGTGCAAGCACTGTGATTCAGAGTTGAGGATGAGATCCTCCAATTTTTGGCATAATGTGAAATATTTCTAAGCCGAGCTTCAAGTTGCGGTGGATATCATATGAGGACTGGGTCCTGGTAGTAAGAGTTTATGTGTTTAAAATTCTTCTTTTATGAAATTAATATTTTCGTATTGCATTCGTAAATAAGAGTCATGCCCGTTAGGACTATTTGACAATTCTTGTATAGTTTATGTTCATATTTAGCCATTTCTATTTTGAAACCGTTGAGCTTAGCCCTTGAGACGAGCACCGGGTAAGGATAAATATGACGCATTAATTCGGAAAAATAATCACGAGGTCACGATACCTCATTCTGAGTAAAGTGGGATTTGTAGAATAAGGTATTTGATAACAGGGTTAATTGACAATGTTGTAATTTAAGAATAACTCTTATGGCCAGACTTCAGAGTCATGGATATATGAATACGCATGAGTGTGTTCGTGCCTTATTTAGACTTGTTCGTTGTAGTCTTCATAGAGGACATCCTGGTATACTCCCGCAACCAGGAAGAGCACGAGCGAAGCACTCGAGATGGTTCTTCGGACTCGAAAGATAACCAGCCTATATGCCAAATTTTCTAAATGTGAGTTCCGGCTGAGTTGGTAGCATTTTCGGGTCACATTGTATCAGTTGGAAGGTATTCGAGTAGACCCAAAGAAGATTGAGGCGGTCCGGAATTGGCCTCGACCAGCTTCGTGACTGAGATCCGAGTTTCTTGGGATTAGCATGTTACTACCGTCGTTTTGTAGAGGGTTTTCTTCTATTGCAGCCCCGATGACCGAGTTGACCCAGAAGGTGTCCAGCTTCAGTGGTCAGAGGAGTGTGAGGCGAGCTTTCGAAAGCTCAAGACAGTCTTGACTACTGCACCGATGTTGATACTACCTACGGGTGCAGGGCCTTATACAGTTTATTGTGACGCATCTCGTACTGGGCTTGGAGCGGTATTGATGCAGGATGGTAAGGTTATCGCTTATGCTTCGAGACAGCTAAAGATACATGAGAAGAATTATCCAGTTCATGATCTTGAGTTAGCAGCAGTGGTTCATGCCTTAAAGATCCGGAGGCATTATCTATATGGTGTGACATGTGAGGTGTACACTGATCACAAAAGCTTACAGTATTTGTTCAAAACGAAGGAGTTGAATCTACGACAGCGGAGATGGTTAGAGTTGCTAAAAGACTATGATGTTACTATATTATATCACCCAGGTAAGGCCAATGTGGTGGCCGATGCATTGAGTAGAAAGTATGCCAGCATGGGTAGTCTTGCATATATTCCGGTCAGTCAGAGACCATTAGCTCTAGATGTTCAGGCCTTAGCCAACCGGTTCGTGAGATTAGACATTTCTGAGCCTAGCAGGGTGTTAGCCCGCACGGTCGCTCGTTCTTCTTTATTAGAGCGTATCCGTGAGAGGCAATTTGATGATCCTCATTTGCGTGAGTTGAGAAATACAGTGCAGCGGGGAGGTGTCACACAGGTAAATCTAGATGATGATGGGGTATTGAAATTGCAGGGTCGAGTTTGTGTGCCCAATGTCGAAGGAATTCGAGAGTTGATCTTAGCAGAGGCCCACAGTTCGCGGTATTCTATTCACCCAGGCACCGCGAAGATGTACCAGGACTTACGGCAACACTATTGGTGGCGCAAAATGAAGAAAGATATCGTTGCGTATGTCGCTCGGTGTCTAAATTGTCAGCAGGTGAAATATGAGCACCAGAGACCTGGTGGTGTATTCCGGAGGATTGAAATTCCCGAGTGGAAATGGGAGCGGATCACTATGGACTTCGTTACTGGACTTCCTTTGACTCGGAGGAAATTTGATGCTATTTGGGTCATTGTTGATAGGCTGACCAAGTCAGCACACTTTATTCCAGTATCTGTCTCCTACTCGTCGGAGAGGTTAGCGGAGGTTTATATTAGGGAGATTGTTCGTCTCCATGGGGTGCCAGTATCTATTATCTCTGATCGGGGTACGCAGTTTACCTCGCGGTTCTGGAGAGCGGTCCAGCAGGAGTTAGACACCCAGGTTCAGCTGAGTACAGCATTTCATCCTCAGACGGATGGCCAGTCCGAGAGGACTATTCAGATTCTTGAGGACATGCTTCGAGCCTGTGTTATTGATTTCGGAGGCTCGTGGGATCAGTTTCTGCCATTAGCAGAGTTCGCCTACAACAATAGTTACCAATCTATCATCCAGATGGCTCCGTATGAGGCGTTGTATGGTAGGCGATGTCGATCACCAGTCGGATGGTTTGAACCGGGAGAGGCTCGGTTGTTGGGTACGGACTTAGTTCAGGAGGCCTTGGATAAGGTCAAGACTATTCAGGAGAGATTGCGTTCAGCTCAGTCCAGGCAGAAGACTTATGCGGATCGTAAGGTTCGAGATGTAGATTTCATGGTTGGTGAACGAGTATTGCTCCGGGTGTCGCCTATGAAGGGCGTGATGAGGTTTGGGAAGAAGGGCAAGCTCAGCCCTAGGTATATTGGTCCATTTGAGATTCTAGACAGAGTGGGAGGGTGGCTTACAGATTAGCTTTGCCGCCTAGCTTATCAGCCGTGCATCCAGTTTTTCACGTATCTATGCTCTGGAGATACCACGACGATCCCACACATGTGTTAGACTTCAGTACTGTCCAATTGGACAATGATCTATCTTACGAGGAGGAGCCGGTAGCCATTCTAGACAGGCAGGTTCGACAGTTGAGGTCGAAGAGTTATCCTTCTGTGCGTGTTCAGTGGAGAGGTCAGCCTCCTGAGGCATCGACCTGGTAGTCCGAGTCTGATATGCGGAGCCGCTACCCACACTTGTTTCCTGACTCAGGTACTTTTTTCTTTTGTCCATTCGAGGACGAACGGTTGTTTTAGAGGTGGAGATTGTGACGACCCAAAGGGTCATCACTTA
Source organism: Nicotiana noctiflora (assembly GCA_032618575.1). Taxonomy (NCBI): domain Eukaryota; kingdom Viridiplantae; phylum Streptophyta; class Magnoliopsida; order Solanales; family Solanaceae; genus Nicotiana; species Nicotiana noctiflora. Next base: position 63,906 of record JASVEL010005200.1, on the reverse strand, counting down.
TTTAATTAATCATTTAGAGCTTCTGAGGCCTTGAAAACCTCATTCTATGTTGCCTCGATTTATGTGCACAATCCGAGAATGTAGCCGGAAAGATTTTGTGATAGAAAATATGAATTCTATGAGAAATTTGGATAAAAATGATATTAATATTGATATGGTTGACTTTGGTCAACATTTTTGGTAAACGGACCCGGATCCGTGATTTGACTGCTTCAGAAAATCCGTAGAAAAATATGGAACTTGGGCGTATGCCCGGAATTGAAATCCGAGGTCTAGAACCCCGGTAAAAGAATTTTTCTGTTAAATTGTTTTCTCAAAATGTTTAAGGAAAATGAAACTGATTTTTTATTAAAAAGTACTGGTATCGGGCTCGTATTTTGGTTCCGACGCCCAGTACAGGTCATATATATTGGTTAAGCGCTTCCTGTAAAGTTTGGTTGAAAACGGACGTCGTTTGACGTGTTTCGGCCTTAAATTGGAAAGTTTGGAAGTTATGAAATTTTGAAAGAATTCTTGAGATTTAAGGCTAAATTCCTTGATTTTGATGTTATTTTGGTGATTTGATTGCGCGAGCAAGTTCGTATGATGTTTTTGAGTCAGTGTACATACTTGGTTTGAATCCCCGAGGGCTCGGGTGAGTTTCGGATAGGTAATGGGATGGTTTGAACTTGAAAATTTCAGCAGAAACTCTGCAATTTTTGCACAGAGATTTTCTTCTATGCGATCGCATAGGTGTAGCTGCGATCGCATAGAGCAAAGATTAGAGGTCCCAAAAATCCTTCTGTGCGATCGCAATAGAGCCCATGCGATCGCATAACTTCCACTTTTCCTCCTATGCGATCGCATACTATCCTTCGCGATCGCATAGAGTAAGACCGAGGCCCAGAATTTCCTTCTATGCGATCGCGTACCATTCCCTGCGATCGCATAGAGTAATTTCAGTTCATCCATTTCCTTCTATGCGATCGCATAAGACCTCCGCGATCGCATAGAGTAATTTTGCTGTCCCCATTTTTCTTCTATGCGATCGCATCACAGTCCCTGCGATCGCATAGAGTAAATTTTCGCCCAGTGAATTTAAGACAGAAAACAGAACAGAAACGGGATAAAAATCCCATTTCTGTTCAACTCTCTTCTCCACAACTTTTTGGACGATTTTTGAGCGATTCTTCATCAAACTTCTTGGGTAAGTGATTCTTAACTCGTTTTCTTCATTTTCCATCAATATTATTTGAATTCCTAAGCCTAATTAGGTGTAAATGGGTAGAAAAATTGAGAATTTAGTATAATAAGGGTTTTCAAAGAATTTGCGATGTAGAACTCGTTTTGGAGTCGAGCTTAAGAACAAATTGTATATTTGAACTCATGGAAGATTGGGTGAACTTATTTTGGTTCGAAACTTGAGTTTCGATTATGTGGGCTCGGGGTCGATTTTTACTATTCCGGGCAGAATGTTGTAAAAACCATATTTAGCAATATGAACTAGTTTGTTAAGTAGAATTGATGATATGAAATCAATTGTGTATAGATACGGTTGGATTGGAGTCAAATTCGAAAGAAAAAGGCATTACTACGGATTGAATCGTTCGTGAACTTTCGAGGTAAGTGTTTGTTCTATCCTAGCTTGAGGGAATAGGATTATGTGTTATGTGTTATATGATCGAGTGCGGTGTATGGGCTGTGGTGACGAGCATCCATACACTGGCGTCTAGTATGACCGTGAGTCGATGGAAAATGATTATTTTGAGATATATATTACATATGAATTGTTATTGTTCTCCTTTGTCGGGACTTGTTGTGAAGATAATTATTGATTGCCCTTGATGGGACGGTTTATGAATTACTGTTTCTTTCTTTGCCCTTAACTGTGATTGTTATTTGGGTGAGGAAGAGTGATAATGCACGAAGGGTGATGCCGTGCCATGTTTATGTATTTATGCACGAAGGTTAATGCCGTGCCATGTTTATTTATTGATTATGCACGAAGGATCATGCCGTGCCCTGTTATTGAACCATGTACGAAGGATCATGCCGTACTATGGATGTGAGGATGAGAGTAAAAGCACGAAGGGTGATGCCGTGTACTTTATTTGTTTATTTGGTGAGGATGAGAGTAAAAGCACGAAGCGTGATGCCGTGCAACTGTTTGCTATTTCTTGAATTGATATTACTTGTGTTTACATTATACTTTATTTTTCCTTGTGAATTTATTAACTGTAGTTAATTGTTGAATTCTTTAAGATATTCCTTATTGTGTTAATATTTGATTATTCTTGTTATTTTGTGGTACACGTATATATATATATTGAATTGCACAGGTTTATGTGGGTGTCTGGTCCTAGGCTTGTCACTACTTCGCCGGGATAGGCAAGGCACTTACCAGCACATGGGGTCGGTTGTGCTGATATTACACTTCTGTGCGTTTTTGCACAGGTCCAGGTTACGATCAGGAGCAGCAGCAGCAGTAAATCGATTGCGTGGGAGCTAATCATATTTGAGACCGAGGTAGCTTGCAGACGTCCGCAGGCCCGGCGTCTCTTTCTTTATTTATGTTATTAGCTGTAGTCTCTTTGTTCCGAGACAAACAGAATTATGTTATATTTCCTTCAGACTTTTATGTGTAGTATTCCATAGTAGTTTGTGAGTTGGTGACTCCACGTCTTGGGTAGAGGATTTCAGTATGATTTTCACTTTGTAATTAGTTATTTCTATTTGATAAAGTATTCCGCATTTATTTAATTAAAAATGTGTTAAAAACAGGATAGTATGAATACAGTGGCTTGCCTAGCTTCTACGAGTAGGCACCATCACGATCCCGATATTGGGGGAAAAATCCGGGTCGTGACACAATGTTTTCAAAATTTTTATTGTTTTATATTTTTATTTATGGAAGAAAGACATATAAGGAGTATTTTAATAATTTGTTTTGACCTAAAAGGAAAAAGTGGCTATTTTTCAAAAAATTTATTTAAGCAAACAAAGTCTCGGTTTTTCAAATACAGCCTTTCAGCACTTCTAGGAGGAAGATTTTAAGGTTGTGCCCGCAAACCATTTAAAAATGACTCAGGGTGGTTGTTCTTGCAAAAATAGCCTTTACGGCATCCTTTTGGGAACATTCGGCTTATTTTAACATGAATGGCATCACCCGACTTATTTATGATAAAAATTAAAATTTTGATATTTTTTGGCTATTTTTGCAAAAGGGAGGTTGGACCCGATGAAGGTTGCATATGTATCTTACATCCGGTGAGAATCAAACCAGCGTAGTTCGGGCAGATTTACCAAAATCAGAACTATTTTGAACAATAATTTTCTTTCTATTTTTCCAAATTTTTTTCTCTTTTTCTTTGTTTTCATTTTTCAAAAATCCGGCAGCATTTCGGTACTAATTGGGCATTGGTTTTTTTCAAATCAAATGGTTACCCTAACTTAGTCCTAACACTACTATTTTTCTCAATTTTCAATCATTTAGACAAGCCAGTCAACATGCAAAGCCAAGCAAGTAAATGCGCAAGTAGCATGTAAGATGCATCAGGATGGTCAATTCAATTTAGGTCGCATGTCCGAGACGGACCCAACCCCTGTGTTGAGTCCCCTAAGTCAAATGCACGTGATGCAAATAAACGTCCTACTAGGGATCCGGCATGAGTTTATTGTTCTTCTAGGTTTAACCCCTAGGTTTATTGGTCTATGCCTAGCTTACCCGAGCGGACAACTCGAGCCGAGGGAGAGGCCGCATACCGGGAATACAGAAGTTCCTCCGGCTTAGCAACTTATCCAAACCTTGTTCTAAATTGGGAAAAGACTCTAAACAGAAGAGAAGCTACATGAAGTGCACCCTTCTCCATGTGTAGAATACTCAGAAAGAGGAAGGGATTTGCGACAGTTTATATACATTTTCAACAAATATCAAAGCGGTAAACATTTAGCACATATAGCATAGAAGCATGTAGAAAATCAGATAAAAGCCAAATATAACAATCATACTAAGCTCAAATTCTTGAACCCTGAACCGGAATTCTGGGTTCGTATCCCCAGCAGAGTCGCCAAAGCTGTCGCATCTCCTTTTTACACACCTAACCCGAAGGATAATATATAAGGGAGTTTTTCCATTTAAAGTGACATTATTCGATATGGGATTATTTATTTATTTTTAGAGTCGCCACTTGGGATAAGATTGGCATTTGGTGTCCCAAGTCACCAGTTTAATTTTAAATCCCAAATCGAGAAAAATCGGCGTCTTCCTGATTGGAGTCTCCGAACCAAAAATTATGTGTAAGAAATTTTGTTGACCCAAGAGAAGGTGTTTGGCACCCCCAGATCCCGTGGTTCTAGCACGGTCGCTTAAATTATTATACTTGGCTAAAAATCTTACTTTTTAAAAGCTCCAACCTATAGTCCAATTTTATAATTATTTATCACTTTTAACTATTTTTACGAAAGTGAACGTTATTTAAAAATGTATTTTCGGATCACGTCACATGAAATTCACCCGAATCCTCGACACATTCTTATTCAATATTTTTGGATTTGGGTTGCATGAAATGCACACCCGTACTTAGGAAGGTAAGATTACTAAAACGCGCCTAAAGTGACTAACATCTTTTTAATTTTGTGGGAGGCCATGAAATTCGCTAAACGGCACGCCCCAAGTTCTAAGTATTTTTTAATCAAGTAATTAATGAGGGGCCCGCAATTGTATATTTTGTTTGGCGAGACTCATCTCATTTTATTATTTAAAGGCCAACTTAAAGTGACTACAACTTTTCTATTTATTATTTATCTCTAAATGGGCCAACTAATTTACATTTATAAATTCAAGTCCCAAATTCAAGTTTGAATTCAAACAAAAGGGATGACCATTTTAATTTGAAACTGCCACCTCATTTGAGATCCAAATTTATATGTGTAAATTAATCCCCTATTCCTAATATAATTTGTTAAAAGTGTTTCGACCCATAGTGATTTTTTGGGCCTTAAAGAATGTGGCCCAATTAAGATGGAGGAAGGCTGTCCAGACATGGGCCTCGCCCAATGAGAACAGGCACAAATGGCCTGCCCAGTTTAGTTTATCAAGCAACTATAGATTACTCTTAAATACAAATTATATGTACTGGAGAATTCTATAAATACATCAGTGAATCAAGCAATTGTTTGAGTTTTTTTATACTTATTTCATTTAACCCATCAGATCAACCTAATGCATATTTAACGGTGACTATTTGAAATAAAAGTTTATTAACAACAACCAGGCCTACTTAAGAATTCAAACTACAATTTATGTATGAGTAACTTTACGACAATCATAAGAGGTGTACATGCTCACTTGGTTTAACATGGAAGTTCATGCTCATTTGTAACATGGTGTTAACTAATACTTAAATTTACATACCCAAAACTGGAATGAACTATGTAGGTATGATTCACACAGCCTACTACCAGAAACTAGAAGTCCGAATCCCAGTCAAGATATTAATTCAGAATACTTTCTAGTATTAAATGCTTAAACAGCAAACTGAACCAACCACAATTTAAGTCATAGCCAAGTTAATAGTCCATAAGTGAAATCCAATGTTTAAACACAACTCAACACTCAACTATACACAATCACCTAAATTTAATATTTATCTAACTATATTAATATGTGACGTCCAGCAACCAGATTTCAGAATCAACAAATGGCAAATTTATTCCATTTCTGAACTCGTAGCTACAGCATGGGATTCGAATGTGTACCTGACTTAGAAAAAAAGGAGACAGACAGTCAGCAGCAATAACCTAAGCTAATACCCAGCAATCAACATATAGCAACCACAGAAGTAACTTGACCCAAAAACAACAAGGAAATTTCAACAGGAAAACCAAAAGCAGCAGCAAATGACCAAATAACAGCACAAAGACTCGAAATGCATTCGAATACCTTCAAAACTGAGTCTGAAACTTTAGTAGGGTGAAACTTAACCAAAACCAACTCAAATAGACCCGAATATACTTGATCGAACTGCCAAATACTCCTAAATATTGCTGAAACTTGAGCTTAGGACAGACTTTGGAGAAAAGCAAAGAGAAAATTGGAAGGTGATCTAAATAAACAATGAAACAACAAATATTTGTTGATTTTCTATTTTTTTTTATGTTTTTAGATTTTAAGTATTTGAATTTCAAAGGCAGATCTAACAACTAGAGGGAGAGAGAGCTTTTAGTGGGAGTTTTGGTGGCTGAAACTTCTGGAATTTTTCTGGGGAATCTCTAAACTTGGGAATGTTCCGGGGTTATAACTTGTTAGAGAAGACATTATGGGTGCCTTTTATAGGCAAGGAGTGAGGCAGAATATTCTTGAAGCTTTTCATTATTTTTACCCCTTTTTATTTCAGATTTTACCTATTAAACCTTCAATATCTGACTTGTTTCTCAAGTTACTACCCTAAGTTTGCTGAAATATACACTAAAATCCTATTCTAAAAGGCCCTAGGATGTTCTTTTAACTATACAATGCCGATACTACCATTGCTTTTGTTTTGAAATTACTATTCTTAAAAAACTGCCTTTTTTTATGCCTAAACTACCCTTAAAACCCCTTGAAATTACTGACCAGTCAGACCCCTATTACCTTAGCCAAACTAACCATGGTTGATTAACTACATGACTATGAACTAATCAGCTATAACCAAACAACAAAATCCATAAAACTGGAACTAATACTCATTAAATCTAATTTAATAAATATCCTAGTCATTGAATCAATGAAAAAGTAAACTACATATTTAAAAAACAATTCAAATCTTAAGCTAAAACCGAAAAACACTAAAAATTTGATAAACAAAAACAAACAAGAATAAGATTTAGAAACGAAAAGAAAATAGAAAAATAATAAAAAGAATACCTCACAAAATTGACTCGAACTCGAATCTGGCCAATTTTCTTGATATTATCTGGACTATAATGGTCCTTAATTATGTGTTTTTACAAGGAAACACATAATTAAGGGCCATTATAGCCCGGACCTCATTAATCCCCAAGCTTATAAAATTAGGGTTCTGAACAATTTTTCGATCTGAGATTCAAACCAAACGGGGATGATTCGAAGGTCAAGGGTAGTGGATTTGGGATAAGGGGCGTAAGAAGATCATGCGGTGTTAATTAGGCAAAGTTTGGAGGTGGTGGTGATTTGGCCAGATTTTCTAATCAATATTCGAGAAGATGGGCTAAGAGTTGAAGGAAATTATTTTGGGGGTTGGAAAGAGGAGGGGAAGACGGTTCTAAGGTGAATTTTTGGGGTTGATTGGGCTTCGCCGCCGCCGCCAGCGATTTCCGGCCGGCGTCATTAGGGCGAAGGCACGAGGAGAAGGGTAGGGGCGGCCGGCGTTACATGGAGGGGTGTACGAGGAAGATGAAATATGTTTTAGGGTTTGAAATATTTTTGTGGACACTTTTATGTAAATGTAAAGATCAATTGTGGTCGTTGGATGAGGGAAGAGGGACAGCCAGGATTAATTCTTGACTTAAATATATCAAAACGACGTAGTATTGGCATGGTACTACCTCGTTTTGATGGATCTTAGAGGCTAAAAAATGGACCGGATCTGGGGTTATGGGGTGTGAGTTTTGGGCTATTTTGGCCGGATTTGGGGGTTGATTGGGCTTGAATTGAATTTGGCCCAAACTTTTGGCATTTTACTAACACCATGCTTTCTTTTAATTCTTTTGAATTTGTTTACTTTTATTTATTTCTTTGCAAAATTTAAAAAAAAACTAATTAACTCCAAAACTAGACCAATTAATTTTCTAAAATAGAAAAAATCCTAATTAAAAGTGAACTAAACAAAAATGCAAAAAATGCAAATTTTTTTGTAATTTTCTTCTATTTTTGTGATATTAGTAAAAACAAGTCAAGAATTGAACCCTAAATTCAAATATGCTAGTTTTGTATTTTTTATGAATTATGCCAACTAAAAATACATGCAAAACGCAAACAAACAAAAATTTATGCATTTAATTCCCTAAAAATGCAAGTAATAAAACAAAAGTCCTAATTCTAAGGATTCTATAACAATAGTTCAAGCGAGGCAAAAATCACGTGCTCACAGCCGTCTGCTTTACTTTTGAGCTCGATTTCTCTGAGGCCAATGGTTCTGATATTGACATCACTTCCTCGATTGCAAACATCTCTCTTGCAATGTGTTGTTCTCCGTTGAGTATTTTCACTCCTTCCTTTGTTGGGAATTTTATCATATGGTAAAGAGTTGAAGGCACTGCCCTCATGTTGTGTATACATGGTCTCCCGAGGAATGCATTATACCTCATGTCATCTCCGAAGACATAGAACATGGTATCTTGCTTGGTGTCAACTACTTTTACTGGAAAGATAATCTCCCCCTTTGTTGTTTCACTTTCCATATTGAAGCCATTCAGCACCCCGGATTCAGGTACAATCTGATCTTGCAGGCCGAGTTATTCCACGACCCTCGATCTGATTATGTTTGCTGATCTACCTGGATCCACTAAAACATGTTTAACTTTAATTTTATTTAAAAATATAGAGATTACCAGGGCGTCGTTGTGAGGCTGAGATATGTCTTTAGCTTCTTCGTCACATAATGATAGGACGTCCTCGGGCACATAGCTTCGAGTTTGCTTTTCTCTTGTGATTGATACTTTGGTGCGCTTGAATACAGGTCGTTGAGGGACATCGACTCCACCAATGATCATGTGGATTACATGTTGTGGTTTTTCTTGCTTAATTTTTCCATGCGTCTCTCTCCCTAAAGTGATTCTTAGCCCGATCACTTAGAAATTCTCGAAGGTGGCCTTTGTTGAATAACCGAGCCACCTATTCCCTTAGTTACCGGCAAACTTCTGTTCTATAGCCATGTGTACCATGATACTTGCAAATCAAGTTCGGGTTCCTTTAAGAAGGATCGGTTAGAATTTGCTTGGTCCACTTAGTGTGTTAGATTTTTCTAATATCTGACATAATCCCTGATGCATCTACGTTGAAGGTGTACTCCGATAACCGTGTGTTCCTTTGTGGGATCGGTATGCTTATTGAATTCGTTTTTACTTACGAGTCCCTGAGAACTTTGACCCCGTTTGTTTCTTCGATCGTTTCGATGAGTGTTTTGACTGGAACAGTGGTTACTTCGATCAACATACGATTGATACCTTTGCATGTTTGATCTCGATTACCTTCTTGTATCCCTCGGTGGCTTGGCCACGAACCTATTAGGATGGACTTGTCATGACCCCGATTTTCCCCCATCATCGGGATCGTGATGGCGTACTCGTAGTAGCTAGGCAAGCCAATTCATTCGACATTTTCCTGTTCATACTATCATTTCTGTTCTCATATTCAATAACAAGAAATAATTACTCAATTTGTTAAATACGGAAGTCTTTCTAAATAGAGATAAACGATAATAATGTAAAACAACTGATAACATCCTCTACCCAAGATGTGGAGTCACCAACTCACGAACTACTAATGAATACTACACATAATGGCCTAAAAGAAAATAATGAACATCTGTCTTTCTCGGAACAATGAGACCACAGCAATAAACATGAATAAATAGAAAAGACGCCGCGCCTGCGGACGCCTGCAAGCTACCTCGGTCTCGAAATGCTCAAAACTCCCACATGTACCCTACTGTTGCTGCTGCTGCTGCACCTGATCAAAACCCGGACCTGTGCAAAAATGCACAGTAGTGCAGTATCAGCACAATCCGACCCCATGTGCTGGTAAGTGCCTGGCCTATCCCGGCAAAATAGTGACAAGCCTAGGACCAGACACTCATATAAACCTGTGCAGTTCTATATATGTGCATACCATAAAATAACAGGATTATCAAGTAACACAATTAACAAAGAAGTATCATACTCAGGAAACACAATCAGTAACATATAATAAATCAGTAAAGAGAATCAGAGTGTAATAAAGACAGCTATTATCAAAACAAGAATATTTTAAATAGTTGCACGGCATCACCCTTCGTGCGTTTACTCTCATCCTCACAACCATGGAACGGCATGATCCTTCGTGCATGGTTCAAATAACAACGGCACGGAATGTTCCTTCGTGCATAATCAATATCACAAGGCACGGCATGATCCTTCGTGCATAATCAATAACAAGGCACGGCATTACCCTTTGTGCATAATCAATAAACAAGGCACGGCATTACCCTTCGAGCATAATCAATAAACAAGGCATGGCATCACCATTCGTGCATTATCACTCTTCCTCACCCAAATAACAATCACAGTTAAGGGCAAAAGAATGTAACAATTAACATGAACCGTTCCGGCAAGGGACACAATAATTAACCTCACAATAAAGTCCTGGCAAAGGAAATAATACTCAACTTCACAATAAAGTCCCGGCAAGGGAAAACAATAATCAACTTCACAATAAAGTCTCGGCAAGGGAAAACAATAATCAACTTCACAACCCGGCAAGGGTTCAAGATTATGTCTTAAAAAATCCCACAATATATGTCAACAAACGACTCACGGTCATGCTAGATGCCAGTGTATGGGTGCTCGTCACCACAACCCATACATCGCACTCGATCACATAGCAATTAGCACATTAATCCTATTTCCTCAAGCTAGGATAGATCAAACACTTACCTCTAAGCCTTGAAGTCCAATTATCCTTCAATTATAGCTTTACCTCAAATTTCAGCCTTCAACTTGCTCGAATCTAATCACAATTGGTTCAATTACTTTAATAAATACTATATAAATTGGTTTGGATGCTTAAAAATGGTTTTCTCAAAGTTTAACCAATAATTTCCCGAAATGCCCCCGGTCGCACGCGGTCAATTATATGATTTGTTTCGAAATCGGACCTCAAATTGAGGTCTTCCCCAATTTATGAAAAAACTAGGTTCTACCCAAAAATAAGAATTTCCACCATGAAAACCTTTGATTTCTCTTGAAAAACATGTTTAATGGTGTTAGGAATTGAAAGAATTAAGTAAAAAGTGACTTACAAGTGTTTTGGAGTGATTTTGCTATTGGAGAATCATGTGTGGTGTGTTGGATTTTGAAAGAATGAAGAAAAGAGTTGTAAAATTCGTTTAAGTATCAGATTGCACAGCTGTGGATATGGGAATTGCGAACATTTGTTCGCAATTGCGAACTTAGCAGGTTTTGATTGTTTCCCTCGCATTTGCGAGAAAACATTCGCATTTGCGAACTTTGGCCCAAGCCTGTCAACATCGCATTTGCAATAATAGGTTCGCATTTGCGAACTAGCCTGAATACTGTGATCCTTGCATTTGCGAGATACAGTTTGCATTTGCGAACCAAGACCAGTCTAGGGCCTTTTTCGCATTTTCGACTTCTTGTTAGCTTTTGCGAACTTAGCCTATTTCTGGGAGACTTCGCAATTGCGAGTAATTCTTCGCAATTGCGAAGATATAAGCTGGGGAAAAATACCAGCGGTGTTATTTTTCAAAATCTGCTCTAACGGCCTAGCAAATCTTTACCCGAGACCTCGGGCTCCAAACCAAACATGCACACAACTTCAAACACATATTACGAACTTGCTCGTGCGATCAAATCGCCAATATAACATCGTTTTCATCAAATAAAGCCTCAAGTTCATGATTTTCTTCCTTTAACTTCATAAACTTTCAAATTTGGAACTCAAGGTTCAAAACATATCAAACGACGCTCAAATGTCATCAAACTTTGCAGGAAGAACTTATATAATATTTAAGACTTGTACCGGGCGTCGGAACCAAAGTACGAGCCCGATACCATGGTCATTTAATCCATTTTCATTTAATAAATTTAGCAAAAACAATTTAACAGAAAAATTTATATCTTGGGCACTAAGCCCAAGTCCCATATTTTCCTACGGACCTTCCGGAACCGTCCGACCTCGGGTCCGGGTCCGTTTACCAAAAATGTTGACCAAAGTCAACTATGTCAATATTACTATCAATTTTCTTCAAAATTTTCATGGAATTCACATATTCTAGCACAAAATCTTTCCGGCTACATGCCCGGACTATGCACATAAATCAAGGCAACATAAAATGAGGTTTTCAAGGCCTCGAGAGCACGGGGCAAATGAGGAAGATGGGTGACGACCCTAAGTCGGGGAACAAGTGTGGGTAGCGGCTCCGCATATCAGGCTCAGACTCCCAGGTCGATGCCTCAGGAGGCTGACTTCTCACTGAACCCGCACAGAAGGAAAACTCTTCGACCTCAACTGTCGAACTTGCCGGTCTAGAATGGCCACCGTCTCCTCCTTGTAAGATAGGTCATTGTCTAATTGGACAGTGCTGAAGTCTAACACATGTGTGGGATTGCCGTGGTACCTCCGAAGCATAGATACATGAAAAACTTGACGTATGGCTGATAAGCTAGGTGGAAGTGCTAGTCTGTAAGCCACCCCTCCCACTCGGTACAGGATCTCAAATGGACCAATATACCTAGGACTGAGCTTGCCCTTCTTTCCGAACCTCATCACGCCCTTCATAGGTGATACTCAGAGCAATACTCGCTCACCAACCATGAAATCCACATCTCGGACCTTACGATCCGCATAAGTCTTCTGTCTGGACTGATCTGAACGCAATATCTCCTGGATAGTCTTGACCTTATCTAAGGCCTCCTGAATTAAGTTTGTACCCAGCAATCTAGCCTCTCTAGGCTCAAACTATCCGACTGGAGATCGACATCTCCTACCATACAACGCCTCATATGGATCCATCTGAATGCTAGACTAGTAGCTGTTGTTGTAGGCGAACTCTGCTAAAGGCAAAAACCGGTCCCACGAGCCTCCAAAATCAATGACACAGGCTCGGAGCATATCCACCAATATCTGAATAGTCCTCTCAGACTGGTCATCCATCTGAGGATGAAATGTTGTACTTAACTCAACCTAGGTGCCTAACTCCTACTGAACTGCTCTCCAAAAGCGCGAGGTAAACTGTGTACCCCGATTCAAAATGATAGATGTCGGCACACCGAACAATCTCTCGGATGTAGATCTCAGCTAGTCTCTCCGACAAATAGGTGTTGGCAACAGGAATGACATGTGCCGACTTGGTTAGCCTATCAACAATGACCCAAATAGCATCAACTTCTTCCGGGTCACCGGAAGCCTAGTAACATAGTCCATGGTATTCCGTTCCCACTTCCACTCGGGAAGCTCAATTCTCTAGAATACACCACCAGGTCTCTGGTGCTCATATTTCACCTACTGACAGTTTAGACACCGAGCGACATACGCAACGATGTCCTTCTTTATCTTGCGCCACCAATAGTGCTGCTGTAAGTCCTGATACATCTTCGCGACACCCGGGTGAATAGAATACCACGAACTGTGGGCGTCTGCTAAGATTAACTCCCGAATCCCTTCCATATTGGGCACACAAACTCTCCCCTGCAATCTCAATACTCCATCATCATCTAGAGTTACCTTTGTGGCACCTCCCCGCTGTACAGTATCCCTCAAGTCACACAAATGAGGATCATAAATTGCCTCTCACGGATACGTTCTAATAGAGAAGAACGAGCGACAGTGTAGGCTAACACCCTGCTAGGCTTAGAAATGTCTAGTCTCACGAACCGATTGGCTAAGGCCTGGACATCTAGGGCAAGTGGTCTCTGACTGACTGGAATATAAGCGAGACTACCCATGCTAGCAGACTTTCTACTCAATGCATCGGCCACCACATTGGCCTTACCTGGGTGATATAGGATAGTAACATCATAGTCCTTCAACAACTCTAACCATCTCCTCTGTCGCAAATTCAACTCCTTTTGCTTGAATAAGTACTGTAGGCTTTTGTGATCCGTGTACACCTCACATGCCACACCATATAGATAATTCCTCCAGATTTTTAAGGCATGAACCACTACTGCCAGCTCAAGATCATGAACCGGATAATTCTTCTCATGGATTTTCAACTGTCTCGAAGCATAAGCAATAACCTTGCCATCCTGCATCAATACCGCTCCAAGCCCCGTACGGGATACATCACAATAAATTATGTACGGCCCTGCACCCGTAGGCAATATCAACACTGGTACTGTAGTTAAGGCTGTCTTGAGCTTCTGAAAGTTCACCTCACACTCATCTGACCACTTGAACTGGGCACCCTTCTGGGTCAACCTGGTCATCGGCGCTGCAATAGAAGAGAACCCCTCTATAAATCGACGGTAGTAACCTGCTAACCCCAAGAAACTCCGGATCTCGGTCACTGAAGCTGGTCGAGGCCAATTCTGGACTGCCTTAATCTTCTTTGGGTCCACCTGAATACCCTCTACTGATACGATTCCAGGAATGCCACTGAACTCAACCAGAACTCGCATTTTGAAAATTTGGCATATAGCTGATTATCCTTCAAAGTCTGAAGAACCACTCTGAGGTGATTCTCATGCTCTTCCTAGTTGCGGAAGTATACCAGGATATCATCTATAAAGACTATCATGAACAGATCTAGATAAGGCCTGAACACCCGATTCATCAACTCCATGAATGCTGCTGGAGCATTGGTCAACCCGAAAGACATGACCAAGAATTCATAGTGCCCGTACCTAGTGCGAAAGGTTGTATTAGGAATGTCAGCCACCCTGATCTTTAGCTGATGGTAGCCCGACCTCAAGTCTATTTTTGAGAACACCATCGCTCCTTGGAGCTGGTCAAACAAATCATCAATCCTCGGCAGTGGATACTTGTTCTTTATCGTCACTTTGTTCAATTGTCGATAATCAATACACATCCGCATCGAGCCATCCTTCTTCTTCACAAATAACACAGGTGCACCCTAGGGAGAAACACTAGGCCTGATAAAGCACTTTTCTAGAAGGTCTTGCAACTGATCTTTTAACTCTTTTAACTCCGGTGGGGCCATACGATATGGTGGAATAGAGATGGGCTGAGTGCCCGATGTCAGATCAATACAGAAATCAATATCCCTGTCGGGTGGCATGCCCGGCAGGTCCGAGAAAACCTCAGGAAACTCTCGTACATTAGGAACTGAATCAATAAAAGGAATTTCCGCGCTGGAATCACAAACATATGCCAAATAATCTAGACACCCCTTCTCGACCATGCGTCGAGCCTTAACAAAGGAAATAACAGTGCGAACAGAGTGGCTTGAGGTCCTCTCCACTCTAGTCGGGGTGATTCTGGCAAGGCCAAGGTCACTGTCTTGGCATGATAGTCTAAGATAGCATGATACGGGGACAACCAGTACATCCTCAATATGACATCAAAATCCACCATGTCTAATAGCAATAAATCAACACGGGTCTCCAGACCCCCGAATATAACTACGCACGAACGATGTACCCGATCGACTACTATAGAGTCACCCACTAGTGTAGACACATAAACTGGAATATCTAGGGCATAGCTAGGTACGGCCAGGTATGGTGCAAAGTAGGAAGACACATATGAATATGTAGACTCAGGGTCAAATAATACTGAAGCACCTCTGTCACAAACAAGCATGGTACCAGTAATCACAGCATCTGATGCCTTTGCCTCTAGCCTAGCTGGTAAAGCATAAAATTGGGGATCACCACCTCTCCTATGAGCTATGTCTCTGAGACGGTCATCCACTAGCTGACCTCTACCTCTAGCAGGACGGTCTCCACCTCTACGGTCTCGACCTCCACCTCTATGATCTCTACCCCCGCCTCTGGCTGGCTAGGCTGGCTGTGGGTCTGAATTATGGGACGGGACCCCACTGTTGAGTGTTACCTATTGCTCGAGGGCAAAACTTGACAAGATAACCTGGGTCACCACAACCGTAACAACATTTTGGCTGATGGGGCTGCTGACCTTGACGACCTGAATGGCCCCCACGAATACTCTGAAGAGGCTGAGCACTGATGGGAGGCTGATTTGAATACCGCTCACGAACCCCACGATCACCTGGACCACCCTGTGAAGCCTAGAGGGCTGACTGAAAGGCCTAGAAGACTGGCCCCTATTATAAGAATCCCTGCCTCCAGAAGAAGTACCGCTAAATCTACCGGAATGGCGAGGCCTCTTGTCTGAAGGATAACCACCTCCCCGAGAAAGAGCCATCTCAACTCTACGAGTTGCATTAGCCGCCTCCTAAAAAGATATATCACTCCCAACTCCCATAGCCATCTGAAGTCGAATCGGCTGATTTAGCCCATATATAAACCTGCAGACCATCTCCCGATCTGTGGGGAGTATCATAACCGCATGACGTGCCAAATCAACAAACCTCGTCTCATACTAGGTAACAGTCATAGTACCCTGATGGAGGAGCTCAAACTGCCTCCGAAGTGCCTCCCGCTGGGTAACAGGGAGAAACTTCTCCAGAAATAACTCTGCAAACTGGTCCCATGTTAAAGCCGGAGACCCTACTGGTCGAGTCAAATAGTAATCTCTCCACCAAGTCTTGGCAGATCCTGAAAGCCTGAATGTGCAGAAATCAACCCCATTGGATTCTACTATTCCCATAGTCTTGAGAATCTCGTGGAAACTGAATAAGAAGTCCTGGGGATCCTCTAATGTGGCACCACTGAAAGTGGTAGTAAACAGCTTGGAGAACCGACCAAGTCTCCATAGAGAATCAGAAGTCATGGCCGCTCCATCTCCAGCCTGAGCTGGGGTGCCTGACTGAGTGGCCACAGCTGGCTGAACCACTGGTGCCTAAGGTTGGGGAGCTACTGGCTCAGGAGTACGTGCAACAAGAGTCTGGACCCCTCCTCCAACCTGAGAAATGGTTGGTGCAGCTGGTAATAAGCCTGCTCTGGCAACGCTGTCCATAAAATCCGCTATTCTGACCAGATCCTCCCGAAGATCCGGGGTAAATAAGACCTTCCCTGGGACCTGAGCTGGGCCCACTAGAGCTGCTGGGACTAGAACCTCCTCACCAATATCAACATGAGGCTCCACCTCTGGAATCGCTGTCTGGGGCTGAGCTCTGCCCCTACCACGGCCTCGGCCCCTGCCCCTCACGAGAGCTGCTTGGGGCTCAGGCTACTGATCAGCGGGTGAAGAAGTGCGTGTCCTCACCATCTGCGAAAGGACAGAGTATAAATTCAATCAATATTTGAGGAAAAAATCGCACGAAAAGAAGGAACAAATGATAGTCTTTTTCCTAACTCAATAGACTCAGGAAGACAAGTACAGACGTCTCCGTACCAACCCCTTAAACTCTACTAAGCTTGTTCGTCAGTGGTAAGACCTATGTAACCTAGAGCTCTGATACCAACTTGTCACGACCCGGATTTTCTCCCATCATTGGGATCGTGATGGCGCCTACTCGTGGTAGCTAGGCAAGCCAATTCATTCGACATTTTCCTGTTCATACTATCATTTTTGTTTTTATATTCAATAACAAGAAATAATTACTCAATTTGTTAAATACGTAAGTCTTTCTAAATAGATATGAATTATAATAATGTAAAACAACTGATAACATCCTCTACCCAAGATGTGGAGTCACCAACTCATGAACTACTAATAAATTGTGATGACTTGGCCCGTCGTCACGAGAATTACCACCCCGTTATATTTTAATTACATGTTTTATGCTTTCATATCAGTGTTAGAGTCTATCGGGGGAGTTAGGAGTGAATTGGATTGAAAATAAGGCATATAGCCTTTTTGAAGGAACTTGAATAAGGAAAGTCAACCCGGCATTGACTATTTAGTTAAAGGGCTCAGAATCGGATTCTGATGATTTGGTTAGTTCCGGGAGGTGATTTGTGACTTAGGGGAGCAATCGGAATTGAATTTGGAGGTCCGGTGTAGAAATAGGCTTGAATTTGCTAAGGTTGAATTTTGGCGAAATCCGAACGGTAGGTGAGATTTTGATCCGGGAGTCGGAATGGAATTCCGACAGTTGCAGTAGCTCCGTTAGGTGATTTTGGATGTGCCAGCAAAATTTTAGGTCATTCGGAGGTCGTTTGGTCGGGTTTTAGATCGAATGTCGGTTGTAGAAGTTTGAGTGAAAACTTAGCCTTGAATTGCTCGAATTCGATGTTATTCCATGTTAAAGTACGTGTTTTTATCATTTGAACAAGTTCATATCGTGTTTTGGAGTATGTTGGTGGTTTTTGTTGGGGTCCCGGGGGCCTCGGGGTGAATCCGGACCATCATCCGGCACTTTTGGAACTTAAAAATCTGCAGAAAAATTGTAGATCACTGGGCAAAATCTAGGCCTTCGCGTTCGCATGGCATGGGCCACGTTCGCGAAGGCCAGGCGAGTTAAGCATCGCGATCGCGAGATAGGGTATCGCGTTCGCGTAGGCCAGGATTCTTGAGCTTCGCGATCACGTTCAGGATGACGCGTTCGCGTAGGTTTGTGAAGGTGAGCATCGCGTTTGCGTGAGGGGTATCGCAAATGCGTAGAAGGAAAAATTAGACAGCTGGGAGCTAGTGCATCGCGAACGGGTTGGGGGAGGTCGCGTTCGCGAAGGTTAATCCGGAGCTGGGCATCGCGAACGCATGGTGAGGAATGCGAACACGTAGAAGAAAAGTCCCAGGCAGTGAATTAAAACCAAAAACATTTCACTTACGGGTTTCATTTCATAAACCCCCATTTTTGAAGCCTAGAGAGAGGAAGTGAAGGGAAATAGCTGGGAGATCTTCGGGATATTGTCGGAGGTAAGTTTCGTGGTTTAATTACACGCTTTTATCTTGAAATCATGGATTATTTCTATGAAAATGGAGGATTAAATGTGGGTTTTAGCCCTAGGCATTGTAGAAAAATACCGATTTGAGCAGGCAAATGGAGTTCGAATTTGGTAAATTTGATATGCCTAGACTCGTATTGAAACGAGAGTTCCGAATATGTAACTTTTATAACTTTTTGAGAAGCGCACCAAAAAGTCGGGTTTTGACAACTTTGTGGGTTTTGGTACAATTTGGGTTATTTCGAATGAATTGCGTGAAATTAGCATATATTGAAGCATTCTCTATCATTTTGAGCAGATTTGGCATCTGAGGAGATTGAGCTGTGAGGCAAGCACAAGGCGGATTGAAGCTTCTACCGGTTCGAGGTGAGTGGTAGTAGTAAACAATGTACTGAGGGTTTGAAACCCCGTACTAGCACTTCACAGTGCTATGTTGAGATGAGACACGCGTTCTATGACGGGCGTGGTGACATTGTGATAGGGGTTCGGACTTAGTCCTTCCCGGCTAATAGAATACTGTGTTGTACAACTGTTAATGAGGTTATAACTGTACCATTGGGCTAATAGCCATGTTTGGGGCCTCGTGCCGATCCGTAGAGCATTAGGGAACCTATAGAGCTAGGTGACCTTTACATTGTGTTGGAAATATACACTCAGCCATGGCTCTAGCTGCATAGCATAATATGAGCCTGTACTAGATGTGTACATTGAGAGAGATTATCTAGGGTGGAATTCCCTGTTCTAGCTGAGTGGGCCTGAAAGCCAAGTCTATACCGATTGAGATGAGATAGGGTCAAGGACCCACTATGAGATGTTATATTGGGCCTGAAAGGCCAAGTCTATATTGACTGAGACAGGGTCAAGGACCCACTGTGATATATTATATCGGGCCTGAGAGGCCAAGTATATACTGACTGGGATAGGGTCGAGGACCCATTATGAGGTATTATATATATATATATATAATATACCTATATTGGATCGGGCTACATGCTGCAGCAGTATATATATTGGATCGGACTGCACGCCGCAGTAATATACATGTAATATACATATGGGACGGACTGCACGCCGCAGTATTATTGCGCTTGGGCTGTAGGAGCCCCTTCGGAGTCTGAGCCTACACACATTCTCAGTGAGCGCCGGTGTATATTATGGGATCGGGCTGCGCGCCGCAGCAGTATTAATATATATACATATATATATTGGATCGGACTGCACGCCGCAGTAATACATGTGTGGATCGGGCTGCACGCCGCAGTATCATAGTGTTTGGGCCTAGGGAGCCCCTCCGAAGTCTGTATACACCCCAGTAAGCGCTTTCTGTGCAGATCCACAGGTGCCCGAGAGCAGTTGAGACATTGTAGTTGTTGATCCTTGTCTACTTTTGCGGAGCTTACGAGGTAGCTGCCAGCGTCCGCAGAGCTTGTTTTCTCCTTCTTTATCATCTTGTTGATTTCTTTTTGCCTAGACTTATTTGTATTAGGATGTTATTCTGTAGAGGCTCAGTCTCGTGACACCACGATATGGTCGGGACCGTATTTTGTATGCTTTTACTATCTCGCTTATCACCTGATATGATCATTTGTTGTTTAAGTTTAATTTGATTAATTGGAATTAATAAGTGGTGTTCTGAAATGGTATGGCTGGCTTTGTCTTCACGAGAGATGCCATCACGACCGGAGCGGGGTTTGGGTCGTGACAAGTTGGTATCGTAGCCTAGGTTACATAGTTCTCACGAGTCATAAGCAGGTTTAGTAGAGTGCCGTGGATCGGTATGGAGACATTTGTATTTATCCTCGAGATGCTGCAGAACCTTTTAGGAAAAGTTTCAATTCTTGGAATTCTTGTCGTGCGATTACTTTTGACTTGAACTAAACTTTGACATTGTATTCTCTCGCAGATGGCGAGAACTCGAGCATCCGGACGTGGAGGATATCCACCACTACCACCTGCTAGAGGTCGGGGACGCGGCCGTGGTCGTGGCGGAGGTCGAGCGGCTGATGCAGTACCAGCTGACCTACAGCCCCCAGTTGCATAGGTGCCAGCAGCACCAGATCAGGCACCAGCTGTGCCCATTGTTATTCCGGGTCTACAGGAGACCCTGGCTCAGATGTTAGCAGTTTGCACTGGCCTAGCACAGGCGGTTTCAGTTACTACTGCAGCAGCTGCATCAGGGATCGGGGGTGGTCATCAGAACCCCGCAGTACGCACTCTAGAGCCAGCAGCAGTGCAGGGCCTGCAGACACCAGAGGCTCCTCCAGTTCAGCCTGTGGTTCCGGTTCAGCCAGCAGATCAGGTTCAGGGGGACAGGGTCCCAGCTATGATGGACGATGAGCAGCGTCGTCTCGAGAGGTTCACTAGACTATCTCCTCCAGTGTTCACTGGTGCTCCGGGCGAGGATGCCCAAGGTTTTCTGGACAAGTGTCGTCGGATGCTTCGTACGGTAGGGATCTTGGAGTCTAGTGGGGTATCTTTCACTACCTTTTAGTTTCAGGGGCCAGCCTTCGCTTGGTGGGAGGCTTACGAGCGCCGCAGGCTAGCCGGAGCAGCACCACTATCATGGCCAGAGTTCTCCACTATGTTCTTGGAGAAATGGGTGCCTCAATCTCAGAGAGAGGAGATGCGTAGGCAGTTTGAGGGTCTCCGTCAGGGGGACATGTCAGTGTCAGAGTATGAAATCAGGTTTACAGAGTTGTCCAGATATGCACCGTGGTTGGTTCATTTCGACCGAGAGAGGATTGGGCGCTTCGTGGACGGCCTCATTTATCCCATTCGTATTCTGATGACTCGGGAGAGGGTTTTGAGTCGTACATTTGAGGATGCCGTGGATATTGCTCGCGACATAGAGACAGATCGTCGCATGCAGCGGGATGAGAGGGAGGCCAAGAGGCCTCGAGGTTAGTTCTAGTGGCACCCAGACCAGAGGCCAGAGCCAGCAGAGCCGAGGTCGCTCTTTCAGATCTTCCCAGTCGGGTCACTCCGATCGTCGCAGATGGTGTTCTAGACAGGGTTATCAGGGTTCGCACCAGAGCCAGCCATCTCTCACTGCCATGCCAGCTTAGAGTTCTTCACAGGCCCCATCTGCTCAGGGTTCATCTCGGCCTAGTTCATCAGCTGGCCACTGGCTATCTCCATGTCATGCTATTCTGGACTGTCATGCTAAGACAGTCACCTTGGCTATGCCGGGTATGCAGAGGATCGAGTGGCAAGGCACGACTACGTATGTACCTAGCAGGGTAATATCCTTCCTCAAGGCCCAACGAATGGTTGGGAAGGGATCTCTCTCTTATTTAGCATTTGTGCGGGAGGTCGAGGCCCAGACTCCCAATATTGATTCTGTTCCCATTGTGCGAGACTTTCCTGATGTGTTTCCCTCAGACTTGCTGAGGCCGTTGCTTCTGATGCAGTTATCACAGGTATTATTTTAGTCTGCCATAGAGGTGCCTCAGTAATGTTCGATCCTGGTTGTACTTATTCTTATGTGTCTACATATTTTGCTCCTCATTTGGGCACGACCCGAGGGAGTCTTGAGTTGCCAGTGTATGTATCTACCCCGGTAGGGGATACTATTGTTGTGGACCATGTATACCGGTCCTGTTTGGTCACTATTGGGGGTCTGGAGACCCGAGTAGACATGTTGCTTCTCAGCATGATCGATTTTGATGTTATATTTGGGCATGGACTGGCTATCTCCATGTCATGCTATTCTGGAATGTCATGCTAAGATATTCACCTTGGCTATGCCGAGTATTCAGAGGATCGAGTGGCGAGGCACGACTGAGTATGTACCTAGCAGGGTAATATCTTTCCTCAAGGCCCAACGAATGGTTGGGAAGGGATGTCTCTCTTATTTAGCATTTGTGCGTGAGGTCGAGGCCCATACTCCCAGTATTGATTCTGTTCCCATTGTGCGAGACTTTCCTGATGTGTTTCCCTCAGACCTGTCGGGCATGCCGCCGGACAGGGATATTGATTTTGGGATTGATTTGGTGCCAGGCACTCAGCCTATTTCTATTCCTCCATATCGGATGGCACCAGCTGAGCTGAAGGAATTGAAAGAGCAGCTCCAGGAACTCCTAGATAAGGGGTTCATTTGGCCGAGTGTGTCACCGTGGGGTGCACCGGTCCTGTTTGTTAAGAAGAAAGATGGCTCTATGAGAATGTGTATTGACTACAGGCAGCTGAACAAAGTGACAGTGAAGAATAAGTATCCTTTGCCTCGTATTGATGATTTATTTGATCAGCTCCAGGGAGCTAGGGCATTCTCGAAGATTGATCTTCGTTCAGGCTACCATCAGCTGAAGATTAGAGAGTCCAACATTACGAAGACTGCATTCAGAACCAGATATGGTCACTATGAGTTCCTTGTGATGTCTTTTGGGCTGACGAACGCCCCAGCAGCATTTATGCATCTGATGAACAGTGTGTTCAGGCCCTATCTTGATTCATTTGTGATCGTATTCATTGATGACATACTAGTCTACTCGTATCCAGGAGGAGCATGCTCGGCACTTGAGTATTGTGTTGCAGAGATTGAGAGAGGAGAAGCTGTATGCCAAGTTCTCCAAATGTGAGTTCTGGCTTGAGTCCGTGGCATTCTTAGGACACGTGGTGTCCTGTAATGGTATTCAGGTAGATCCGAGGAAGGTCGAGGCAGCGCAGAGTTGGCCCAGACCGACCTCAGTTACTGAGATCCGTAGCTTTCTGGGATTGGCAGGGTATTATCGCTGATTCGTTCAGGGATTCTCTTCTGTTGCTTCACCCTTCACTAGATTGACTCAGAAGGGTGTTCCTTTCATATTGTCCGAGGAGTGCGAGAAGAGCTTTCAGAAGCTCAAGACAGCATTGACCACAGCACCAGTTTTGATTCTGTCGTTAGCTTCAAATCCTTATACTGTATATTGTGATGCCTCAGGAGTTGGCATTGGTTGTGTGTTGATGCAGGAAGGTAGGGTCATTGCTTATGCTTCTTGTCAGTTGAAGCCCCACGAGAAGAACTACCCTATTCATGATTTGGAGCTAGCAGCCATAGTTCATGCTTTGAAGATTTGGAGGCATTACCTGTATGGTGTCTCCTGTGAGGTGTTCACGGATCATCGTAGCCTTCAACACTTATTCAGACAGAAGGACCTTAATTTGAGACAGCGGAGGTGGTTGGAGTTGCTTAAAGATTATGACATCACTATCCTGTATCATCCGGGGAAGGCCAATGTTGTGGCCGATGCTCTGAGTCGGAAGGATGTTAGTATGGGTAGCCTAGCTTTCATCCCAGTTGGGGAGAGGCCATTTGCTTATGATGTTCAGGCTCTAGCCAATCGTGAGATTAGATATTTCGGAGCCGAGTCGAGTATTGGCTTGTGTTGTTTCTCGATCTTTCTTATATGACCGCATCAGGGAGTGACAGTATGATGACCCACATTTACTTGTCCTTAAGGACAGAGTGCTGCATAATGATGCTAGAGATGTGACTATTGATAGTGATGGTGTTCTGAGGATGCAGGGCCGTATATGTGTGCCCAATGTAGATGGTTTGCGGGAGTTGATACTTGAGGAGGCTCACAGTTCGCGGTACTCTATTCACCCAGGTGCCGCAAAGATGTACCAAGACTTGAGACAGCACTACTGGTGGAGGAGAATGAAGATGGATATTGTTAGGCATGTAGCTAAGTGCCTCAATTATCAGCAGGTAAAGTATGAGCATCAGAGACCGAGTGGCTTGCATCAACAGATAGTTATTCCTGAGTGGAAGTGGGAGAGGATCACTATGGATTTTGTTATCGGACTCCCACGGACTTTGAAGAAATTTGATACTATTTGGGTGATTGTAGACAGGCTGACCAAGTCCGCGCAGTTTGTAATACTTACTCATCGGAGCTGTTGACGGCGATCTTTATCCGGGAGATTGTCAGGTTGCATGGGGTCCCGTTGTCTATCATATCTGACAGAGGCACTCAGTTCACTTCTCAGTTTTGGAGAGCATTTCAGCGAGAAATGGGTACGCGGGTTGAGTTGAGCACCGCATTTCACCCCTCAGATAGATGGGCAGTCTGAGCGTACTATTCAGATTCTGGAGGATATGTTGCGAGCATGTGTGATTGACTTTGGTGGTTCGTGGGATGAGTTCCCACCACTTGCTGAGTTTGCCTACAACAACAGTTATCAGTCGAGTATTCAGATGGCCCCGTATGAGGCATTGTATGGCAGACGGTGTAGATCCCCCGTGGGATGGTTTGAGCCTGGTGAGGATAGGTTGATAGGGACTGAGTTAGTCCAGGATGCTCTGGATAGAGCAAAGTTGATCCAGGAGAGGCTTCGTACAGCACAGTCTCGTCAGAAGAGTTATGCGCACCGTAGAGTTCGAGAGTTGTCTTTCATGGTTGGTGACAGAGTATTGTTGAAGGTTTCACCTATGAAGGGTGTCATGAGGTTTGGGAAGAAAGGGAAGTTGAGTCTCAGGTACATTGGTCCTTTTGAGATACTCAGGAGAGTTGGAGAGGTGGCATACGAGTTGGCCTTGCCACCCAGCTTATCCAGCGTTCATCCAGTATTACATGTGTTTATGCTCCGGAAGTACATCGGGGATCAGTCTCATGTATTAGACTTCAGTACCATTCAGCTTGATGGTGATCTATCATATGATGTGGAGCCTATTGCTATTTTGGGTCGCCATGTAAGAAAATTGAGGTCGAAGGAGATTGCAGCAGTTAAGGTGCAGTGGAGAGGTCGGCCCGTGGAGGAGGCTACTTGGGAGATCGAGCAGGAGATGCGGAGCAGTTACCCTCACTTGTTTGAGACTTCAGGTATGATTCTTAACTCGCTCGAGGATGAGCGTTTGCTTAAGAGGGGGAGAATGTGACGATCCGGCCCGTCGTCACGAGAATTACCACCCTGTTATATTGTAATTACATGTTTTATGCTTTCATATCAGTGTTAGAGTCTATCGGGGGAGTTAGGAGTGAATTGGATTGAAATAAGGCATATAGCCTTTTTGAAGGAACTTGAATAAGGACAGTCAACCCGGAGTTGACTATTTAGTTAGAGGGCTCGGAATCGGATTTTGATGATTCGGTTAGTTCTGGGAGGTGATTTGTGACTTAGGGGAGCAATCAGAATTGAATTTGGAGGTCCGGTGTAGAAATAGGCTTGAATTGGCTAAGGTTAAATTTTGGCGAAATCCGAACGGTAGGTGAGATTTTGATTCCGGAGTCAGAATGGAATTCCGACAGTTTCAGTAGCTCTGTTAGGTGATTTTGGATGTGCCTGCAAAATTTCAGGTCATTCGGGGGTCGTTTGGTCGGGTTTTAGATCGAATGTCGGTTGTAGAAGTTTGAGTGAAAACTTAGCCTTGAATTGCTCGAATTCGATGTTATTCCGTGTTAAAGTACGTGTTTTCATCATTTGAACAAGTTCGTATCATGTTTTGGAGTATGTTGGTGGTTTTCGTTGGGGTCCCGGGGGTCTCGGGGTGAATCCGGACCATCATCCGGCACTTTTGGAACTTAAAAATCTGCAGAAAAATTGCAGATCACTGGGCAAAATCCAGGCCTTCGCGTTCCCGTGGCATGGGCTGCGTTCGCGAAGGCCAGGTGAGTTAAGCATCGCGATCGCGAGACAGGGTATCGCGTTCGCGTAGGCCAGGATTCTTGAGCTTCGCGATCGCGTTCAGGATGTCGCGTTCGCATAGGTTTGTCAGGGTGTGCATCGCGTTCGCGTGAGGGTTATGGCGAACGCGTAGAAGGAAAATCAGACGGCCGGGAGCTAGTGCATCGCGAACGCGTTGGGGAGGTCGCGTTCGCGAAGGTCAATCCGGAGCTGGGCATCGCGAACGCGTGGTGAGGAACGCGAACGCGTAGAAGAAAAGTCCCATGCAGTGAATTAAAACCATAAACATTTCACTTACGGGTTTCATTTCATAAACCCCCATTTTTGAAGCCTAGAGAGAGGAAGTGAAGGGAAATAGCTGGGAGATCTTCGGGATATTGTCGGAGGTAAGTTTCGTGGATTAATTACACGCTTTTATCTTGAAATCATGGATTATTTCTATGAAAATGGATGATTAAATGTGGGTTTTAGCCCTAGGCCTAAAATTGTAGAAAACTACCGATTTGAGAGGGCAAATGGAGTCCGAATTTGGTAAATTTGATATGCCTAGACTCGTGTTGAGACGAGGGTTCCGAAACTTAACTTTTATAATTTTTCGAGAAGCGCACCAAAAGTCGGGTTTTGACAACTTTGTGGGTTTTGATACAATTTGGGTTATTTCGAATGAATTGCGTGAAATTAGCATATATTGATGCATTCTCTACGATTTTGAGCAGATTTGGCATCCGGGGAGATTGAGTTGCGAGGCAAGCGCAAGGCGGATTGAAGCTTATACCGGTTCGAGGTGAGTGGTAGTAGTAAACAATGTACTGAGGGTTTGAAACCCCGTACTAGCACTTCACAGTGCTATGTTGAGATGAGACGCGCGTCATGTGACGGGCGTGGTGACATTGTGATTGGGGTATTGGACTTGGTCCTTCCCGACTGATAGCTTATTATGTATCATACTGTGACTAAGATTATAACTGTGTAATTAGGCTAGTAGCCATGTTTGGGGCCTTGTGCCGATCTGTAGAGCATTAGGGAACCTATATAGCTAGGTGACCCTTATATCATGCTGGATACATACACTCAGCCGTAGCTCTAGCTGTATAGCATAATATGAGCCCGTACTAGATGTGTACATCGAGAGAGATTATCTAGGGTGGAATTCCCTGTTCTAGCTGAGTGGGCCTGAAAGGCCAAGTCTATACCGATTGAGATGAGATAGGGTCAAGGACCCACTATGAGATGTTATATTGGGCCTGAAAGGCCAAGTCTATATTGACCGAGACAGGGTCAAGGACCCACTGTGATATATTATATTGGGCCTGAGAGGCCAAGTATATACTGACTGGGATAGGGTCGAGGACCCATTATGAGGTATTATATATATATATATATATAGATATATTGGATCGGGATGCACGCCGCAGTAGTGTATATATTGGATCGGACTGCACGCCACATTAATATACATGTGGGACGGACTGCACGCCGCAGTATTATTGCGCTTGGGCTGTAGGAGCCCCTTCGGAGTCTGAGTCTGCACACATTTTCAATGAGCGCCGGTGTATATCATGGGATCGGGCTGCGCGCCGCAGCAGTATTAATATATATACATATATATATATTGTATTGAACTGCACGCCGTAGTAATACATGTGTGGATCAGGCTGCACGCCGCAGTATCATAGCGCTTGGGTATAGGGAGCCCCTCCAAAGTCTGTATACACCCCCAGTGAGCGCCGTCGACGTTAAATGGAGAGGGCTGCGCGCCGCAGCGGTATATGTATTGGAGCGGGCTGCACGCCGCAGCATTATACTTATTCATATCCTATTACCTACTTAAATACTTATACATTATAGACATAGGTATGTGTCTTCATATATTGAGATGGCCGTACACCGTAGGGGTACGAGTGAGGGTTTGATCAGTGTGGGATCTTGTAGAGATAGATGTGGACTGGAGATCTGAATACTTACTACATTGATGACGTACTTGTGAGGGTTGCCTTAGAACCGTTTAGTGATAGCACAGGAGTTCTTACTTTCAGTTATTGTTTATTATTGTCACTCACTGAGTTGAAATATACTCACCTTACTCCCCTGCACTTTCTGTGCAGATCCACAGGTGCCCGAGAGCGGTTGAGGCATTGTAGTTGTTGATCCTTGTCTACTTTTGCGGAGATTACAAGGTAGCTGCCAGCGTCCGCAGAGCTTGTTTTTCTCCTTCTTTATCATCTGTTGATTTCCTTTTTGCCTAGACTGTTTGTATTAGGATGTTATTCTGTAAAGGCTCAGTCTCGTGACACCACGATATGGTTGGGACCGTATTTTGTATGCTTTTACTATCTCTCTCACCACCTGATATGACCATTTGTTGTTTAAGTTTAATTTGATTAATTGGAATTAATAACTGACTAGTTTAAGGTATAATATGGTCGGGCTTGCCTAGCATTGTGTTGGGCGCCATCACGACCAGGGTTTGGGTCGTGACATAAATACTACACATAATGGTCTGAAAGAAAATAATGAACATATATCTGTCTCGGAACAATGAGACCACAGCAATAAACATAAATAAATATAAGAGACACCGGGCCTGCGGACTCCTGCAAGCTACCTCGATCTCGAAATGCTAAGAAAATCCCACAAGTACTCTATTGCTGCTGCTGCTCTTGCTCCTGCTCAAAACCTAGACCTGTGCAAAAATGCATAGAAGTGCAGTATCGGCACAATCTGACCCCATGTGCTGGTAAGTGCCTAGCCTATCCCGGTGTAGTAGTGATAAGCCTAGGACCAGACACTCACATAAACCTATGCAGTTCTATATATGTACATACCATAAAATAACAGGATTATCAAATAACACAATTAACAAAGAAGTGTCATACTGGGGAAACACAATCAGCAACATATAATAAATCAGTAAAGAGAATCAGAGTGTAATAAAGACAACTATTATCAAAACAAGAATATTCTAAATAGTTGCACGGCATCACCCTTCGTGCTTTTACTCTCATCCTCACATCCATGGCACGGTATGATCCTTCGTGCATGGTTCAAATAACAACGGCACAGAATGTTCCTTCGTACATAATCAATATCACAAGGCACAGCATGATCCTTCGTGCATAATCAATAACAAGGCATGGCATTACCCTTCGTGCATAATCAATAAACAAGGCACGACATTACCCTTAGTGCATAATCAATAAGCAAGGCACGGCATCACCCTTCGTGCATTATCACTCTTCCTCACCCAAATAACAATCACAGTTAAGGGCAAAAGAATGTAACAATTAACATGAACCATCCCGGCAAGGGACACAATAATCATCATAGTAAAGTCTCGGCAAGGGAAAATAATAATCAACTTCACAATAAAGTCCCGTCAAGGGAAACCAATAATCAACTTCACAATAAAGTCCCGGCAGGGGAAAACAATAATCAACTTCACAACCCGGCAAGGGTTCAAGATTATGTCTTAAAAACATCCCACAATATATGTCAACAAACGACTCACGGTCATGCTAGACGCCAGTGTATGGATGCTCGTCACCACAGCCCATACACCGCACTCGATCACATAGCAATTAGCACATTAATCCTATTCCCTCAAGCTAGGATAGATCAAACACTTACCTCTAAGCCTTGAAGTCCAATTATCCTTCAATTATAGCTTTACCTCGAATTTTAGCCTTCAACTTGCTCGAATCTAATCACAATTGGTTCAATTACTTTAATAAATACTATATAAATTGGTTTGGATGCTTAAAAATGGTTTTCTCAAAGTTTAACCCAAAATTTCCCAAAACACCCCCGGTCCCACGTGGTCGAAACTCGGGGTTCTGGACCAAAATCTGGTTACCCATTCCCTCACGAGTTCAATTATATGATTTGTTTCGAAATCAGGACCTCAAATCGAGGTCTAATTCCCTAATTCATGAAAAACCTAGGTTCTACCCAAAAATAAGAATTTCCACCATGAAAACCTTTGATTTCTCTTGAAAAACATGTTTAATGATGTTAGGAATTGAATGAATTAAGTAAAAAGTGACATACAAGTGTTTTGGAGTGATTTTGCTTTTGGAGAATCGTGTATGGTGTGTTGGGTTTTGAAAGAATAAAGAAAAGATGTGTAAAATTTGTTTAAGTATCAGATTGCACAGCTGCGAATAAGGGAATTGCGAACATTTGTTCGCAATTGCGAACTTAGCAGGTTTTGACTGTTGCCCTCGCATTTGTGAGAAAACGTTCGCATTTGCGAACTTTGGCCCAAGCATGTCAACATCGCATTTTCGATAATAGGTTCGCATTTGCGAACTAGGCTGCATACTGTGATCCTCGCATTTGTGAGATACAGTTCGCATTTGTGAACCAAGACCAGTCCAGGGCCTTTTCGCATTTGCGACTTCTTGTTCGCTTTTGCGAACTTAGCCTATTTCTGGGAGACTTCGCAATTACGAGTAATTCTTCGCAATTGCGAAGATATCAGCTGGGGAAAAATACCAGATGTGTTATTTTTCAAAATCTGCTCTAGCGGCCTATCAAATATTTACCCGAGCCCTCGGGCTCCAAACCAAACATGCACACAACTTCAAAAATATATTACAAATTTGCTCGTGCGATCAAATCGCCAATATAACATCATTTTCATCAAATCAAGCCTCAAGTTCATGATTTTGTTCCTTTAACTTCATAAACTTTCAAATTTGGAACTCAAGGTTCAAAACACATCAAACGACATTCAAATGTCATCAAACTTTGTAGGAAACACTCATATAATATTTAAGACTTATACCGGGTATCGGAAAGCGACCGGGCCCGACGAAATTCCAGTGGAGTTTTGGAAATGCATGGGTAGGACAGGAGTCGAGTGGCATGCCAGAGGAGTGGAGGTGGAGCACAGTTGTGCCCGTGTATAAGAACAAAGGGGATATCCAATGTTGTAACAACTATAGGGGTATCAAATTACTAAGCCACACCATGAAAGTCTGGGAACGGGTGATTGAGGCTAGGGTGAGGGGGATGGCGTCTATATCCGTGAACCAATTTGGTTTCATGTCGGGCCGCTCAACTACAGAAGCTATACACCTTGTCAGGAGACTGGTGGAAAAGTACAGGGACAAGAAGAAAGACCTGCACATGGTGTTCATCAACTTAGAGAAGGCGTATGACAAGGTCCCAAGAGAGGTGCTATGGAGGTGCCCGGAGGCGAAGAGCGTGCCGGAAGTCTATATCAGAGTGATCAAGGACATGTATGACGGAGCTAAGACGAGGGTTAGGATGGTGGGTGGCGACTCAGACCACTTCCCGGTGGTTATGGGGCTTCACCAAGGATCCGCGCTCAGCCCTCTCTTATTTTCTTTGGTGATGGATGCTCTAACCCGTCATATCCAAGCGGATGTGCCTTGGTGTATGCTATTCGCTGACGACATTGTCTTGATAGACGAGACGAGAGTCGGGGTTAACGAAAGGTTAGAAGTCTGGAGACGGACCCTCGAGTCAAAGTGTTTCAAACTAAGCAGGTCTAAGACTGAATACCTGGAGTGCAAGTTTAGTGCCGAGCGGAGCAAAGATGAAGCTGGAAGGGAAGTGAAGCTCGGTTCCCAGGTCATTGTCAAGAAGGACAGTTTCAG
The DNA here is from genome assembly GCA_032618575.1 of Nicotiana noctiflora. Classification (NCBI taxonomy): domain Eukaryota; kingdom Viridiplantae; phylum Streptophyta; class Magnoliopsida; order Solanales; family Solanaceae; genus Nicotiana; species Nicotiana noctiflora. The sequence continues at coordinate 32,029 of JASVEL010005200.1, read as the reverse complement.
ATATCTTGGGTCGGTAATTCAGGGTGACGGAGAGATTGACGGGGATGTCACTCACCGTATAGGGGCCGGGTGGTCGAAATGGAGGCTTGCTTCGGGAGTCCTGTGTGACAAGAAAGTGCCACAGAAACTCAAGGGGAGGTTTTATAGAGCTGTGGTAAGACCAACCATGCTGTACGGGGCGGAGTGCTGGCCGGTGAAGAACTCCCATGTTCAGAGAATGAAGGTCGCAGAGATGAGGATGTTCAGGTGGATGTGCGGGCTCACTAGGTTGGATAGGGTTAGGAATGAAGTTATTTGGGAGAAGGTGGGGGTGGCCCCAGTGGATGAGAAGCTGCGAGAAGCGAGACTCAGGTGGTTCGGGCATGTGCGGAGGATAAGCCCCGATGCCCCTGTGAGGAGTTGCGAGCGGCTGATGGTGGTTGGCGCGTGTCGCGGTAGAGGGAGGCCCAAGAGGTATTGGGGAGAGGTGATTAGGCAGGATATGGCTATCATGCAGATTTCCGAGGACATGGCCCTTGATAGGAACGCCTGGAGGCCTAGTATCATGATTGTAGGATAGGGACTTCTAGTATTACACTCTCCTTCCGCGGGGTAGGACCGGGGTGTGGGGTTCACCCATATAAGCTTGATATATTGTATGGCATACCATTTTCTTATTGTAAGGTTTTACTAATGCCCTATGTTTTGTTCCTGTGTATCCTGTCCTTCTATATGTCAGGTTATTTTTTGTCTTTGTTTACTCATATATTTATGTGATTTACGCTAACATCACTAATGCTTGTCCTTTTTCCTTTGTTTTGTTTCGTTTTTTTTCTTTTCTTTTCTCTTCTTGTCTTTGCGCCGAGGGTCGATTGGAAACAGCCTCCCTGCTCTATCAGGCAGGGGTAAGGCCTGCGTACATATTACCCTCCCCGAACCACACCCTGTGGGACTATACTGGGTAGTTGTTGTTGTTGTTGTTGTTGTTGTACCGGGTGTCGGAACCAAAATACGAGCATGATACCATGGTCATTTAATCCATTTTCATTAATAATTTCAGCAAAACTAATTCAACAGAGAAATTCATATCTTGGGCTCTAGGCCTCAGAATTCGACTCCAGACGCATGCCCGAGTCCAATATTTTCCTACTGACCTTCCGGGACCGTCCGATCTCGGGTCCGGGTCCGTTTATCAAAAATGTTGACCAAAGTCTACTATATCAATATTACTATCAATTTTCTTCAAATCTTTTATAGAATTCACATATTTTAGCACAAAATCTTTTCGGTTACATGCCCGAACTGTGCACGTAAATCGAGGCAACATAAAATGAGGTTTTCAAAGCCTCGAGAGCGCGGGGCAAATAAAAAAATGGGTGATAACCCTTTGGGTCGTCACAGGACTGAACCCGAGAAGGCTCTTAATTGATCATCCTCACCCCTGATTTTTGACTGATAATGGTTGTGGACATCTGACCACGTCACAGTCAAATACTGTATCAAGTTCAACCTTAGCTGTCGAGAAGCAATCGAGCTCCGCTCGTTCAAACCCTATATAAAGGCCTGTACTACCCAATCGTCGATGACTTATGGTAATTCTATTCTTTTCATCTAAAACCTGGACCCGAACTCCCTTAACATCTCGTTGTTCCTTTTTTGTATTTTGAAGAAATTCAATTTTCTCGTGGCTACTTTTATGGCCCCGTGTATGCTTTAACGAGCTGCTAACATAGCAAATGAATCAATAGAGTTAGAGTCTAGGTTGTGATACCAAATCATAGCTCCTTTCGATAGTGTTTCGCCAAAAAGTTTCAACAACACTCACTCGATTTCATCGTCATTCAAGTCATTTCCTTTAATCCTAAAAGTGTATGAAGTAATATGTTTGTTACACTCGTTTGTCCCGTTATATTTGGGTATATCGGGCATGCAAAATTTCTTAGGAATGGGCATCGAGCTGCGCTTTGAGGGAATAATTTTTGTATAAAATTTTTGGTATCTAGACCTTTCAAAATTGAAGATGCCCCAGGTATCTGGTCTACACGGGAGTTATAAGTTTCCACCTTCTTATCGTTATCCTCAATTTTCTTTTCTCCGGACTCGATCCTCTTAGTGAGTTATTCGAGCATTTTCATAATGGTGGGGTCAGTCCCCGAGTCATTTCGGTTTGGCCCTTTTGGCGTTGGTTTATCAGGTCGATTGTTTTCATATTCAACTACACTCGGGGTATTCTTTTGGCTTTGAAGCTGAACAACGGCAATATGTTGGGCTTATCACATCTCAGTATCACTTGGAGGTTGACTCCCCCATCTCCTTTTCCTGGTGTTACTTGGTCCCTTGGTCATGCTTCTCTGTTTACACTCTCGTCGAGGTCCGTGCCTAAGTTGGTGTTTAGAGAAATATGAGAACCAACATCAACTGGTTCTATGTTTGGCACTTCCCCAGGGTTTAGCGGTGGTACACCGGCCTATATATTATCGTTTTCACCAAGTTCTTCGTTGTCATGAACAGGTGCATTCTGTGAGCTAGACATGTTTCAACCTGAGAATCAAAAATTCTTGACCGAAAAAATGTAAAAATAATGTGTGTAACAAAAATCAGTAAAGAAATAATCACTATTACCTTTAGCCCCACGGTGGGCGCCAAATTATTTACCTCGAAAATATGAGTAACAATTAAATTTAATTTATGATTCTAAATATATGTGATCTAATTCAATACCAATTAATAATTAAGAAGTATGAAGTAAAAATGAAAGAGAAAGGTAAATTAAATCGATATTACTCAACAGTAGTGACCTCAAGCCCAGGGACCTCGAGTTAGGCTTGGTATAATAAGAACAATTAAATAATAAAAGCAAAGTAAGAACAATAGAGCTAAAGGACAATGTTGATGAAAAGCAAGCGAAAAAGGTAGAGAGTATATTGTTTTCTCAGTGATCAGATGATGTTACAAATGATCGAGGTCCCCTTTATATAACAAAAGAACCCTAAATAAGGAATATTTCTATTTACAGTAAGGAATATTCCTTTTACAGCTATCTAACATCCTAGTACGGAATCATACAATCTTATTCCGGGATTTGTGCCATGATCTTGGGGAAGTAGCAGGAATCTAGCTCATTCTTAACATTACTATTTCGGAATCGAGTACACTTGGCATCGGTATTCCTCGAACTCCTATCTATTGCACTATGTCTTCGAGCTCGAGTCTGGTCCACCAGTTTCGAACTTGACCTCGCCCAGACTCGGGCGTAGGACGTAGCCTCGAGCCTATAAATCGTAGGCATATGATTTTGACTGTATACAATATAGTATGGGAGTTTTACCCAGAGTACAATTTTAAAAAAGGGTAAAAATTCTTCTTCTTGCTATTTACTGATCCATTACTAATACGAGTCGAAATTTAGATTGACATCCTATTGGGTACAAATATCACGATCCTTTGTTAGTCGTACACAATTATCTGATAACGCTTTGATTCATACATATCATATGATACTTGTTCAAAATTAGATCAAGTTTTAAGATCAAGAATATAATCAATCACTCAGCATCTTTTCGAAATGTAACGTTTTTATTAAATTATCAATCTCGAGGTGTACCATATACTGTTTCAATTGGCATACGTGTCAATGCCTCCATCAACGGTTGAAAGATATAAAGTGTAAATAGATTTTAAGTCAATTTTTGTATACATTTGAGTTAGACATAACTGTTCTTTAGAAAAATTAAGTTAAATTGTATCAAAAGCTATTTGCTAAACAGCTAGTGCATTGGCTAGACAGCTCGACATCAAGTAAGAGGTAGGCAAAAGAACATATGTTATTCTTAAATATGGAACCATTTATAATATAAGTGTCTTAATCAATGTCATTAACAAAAAAACACTTGGTTTATGTTCATGGCACGTGTTAATCATCTATGACAACTACACTAGACTTCTTTTTCAATAGCAACTAACGTTAGACTTTGTAATCCGAGGTCCATTTCCCTACCTAGTAGGAACATTGGAGAGATCTACATTTGTCCAATTTAAAATTCCTAATATTTATAATAAGAACATATATAAAGTGCAACGCATATCCTTTTGTCATCTTTAGGTGTAAAGTCCTTCTGATTATTGGTTTCTTAACTATAGGATTAATTTTTGTATAATCTTTATTTGAAAGAGACCTTTTAGTTTAAATAACCCCTCCCTCCCCCCTCCCCCCCACAAAAAAGATAATCTTTTTAAATGTAGGATTCATTTGAGAGTTGAAGAACAAGTTTTCATTTAGACACGTGGGGACCAAAGGACGAGTAGATCAGTCCAAAATTAGGTAGTCACTCATCGTCTTGCTTTAATATAATCTTTAGCAGAATGATGGAATTTCGGGAGCCGAAGAGGTAAGAAGATGAGGTGTCAACTTCTAAGAGAAGGACAATGTATGATATATGCTCGCAATCTTTGGTGCAAATTAATTTGGACTAATCTTGTTCCTTTGGGCGTATCACTAGCCAATGAATAGTAATAAAGTGAATTCAGAATTTAAATTATATGGGTTTAATTTTTAAGATTATTAGATAAAATTTGTTGTTTGAAAATTATGAGTTCTATCATATCTACTACGTATTATTTATTATAATTTTAGTAGATATTTTATACATAAATCTATACTTTATATTAAAAGTACTGGATTCAGATGAGCTTGATGTTATAATAGTATATCCGTCTCTAAAAAGTATATATTCACAAGCTGCTCTAGAAGCTATGTTATTATATTTGTTTTTAAGGTTCTTTTAGACTCTCGGATTTTAATACGAGAGTTATAACAATAAAAAATAAAGGGAATTTTTTATAAAGCACCGTCTTTTTTGTCTAATTAATAATTTATAGATACTCGTTGCTATATTACGTGTTATAGATACCTTTTATGTTCTTATATAATGTATTTCATATATTTAAGTTGTTGTATTTATTAATATAACCAAAAATATAGGTGTAAAATCTGGAATTCCAGCTAAGTTTGACATATATTTAGCTGTATTCAAGCGACATTAAATACAGTAACGTATCTGCTCTAAAAACGGAAGGAAATAAAATCACATGATATTCTCCTAATTTAACTCAACGAACTAAACCGATCCCACATTAATCTGTATTTGAAAGATACATAATAAAGATTATAGCTGAATAAAGAGAAATACATATGAATATATAGTTGAATACAATAAAATACACCTTAATCCATCTGAATAAAATACTTGAATACAATAAAAAATAACTGAATACAACTGAATAAGCTCTTGAATGCAACAAAATACAACTAACTTCTGCTGAATAAAATAGTTGAATACAACTGAATACAGTTGTATAAAACACTTGAACCGCTTCAAACGTTAGAGAACAGGGTCAGGACCAAAATGCTCTAATCTACCCTTCAAATTATTTCTATGAAGCAGCCAACCCAGTTCCCGAATAAAATCCATGGCTTGATTTCTTGCTTCCATATTATGTATATATCCTTTGACATAATTAGCTGAAGTGAAATCTAGTTCACTCTCAAGCATACGGATCTCAGAGCAAACAACTTCCTCAGTAACTATTAAATGGAAGAAAATTGCTGTAAATCGAGTCAAAAACTGAGAATTTGGGTAAGAAACTAGGGTTTGTGGGAGAAGAGAGTCTGGTTGTATGCAAACAGAGAGAGATTGTATTGGGGTTTGCAAATATGCGTTATTATGTGAGAGAAAATATAAAAAATGGAGAAAAAAATAATAGTTAGCATATATGGTGCTTTAATTGTAGGATGTAACTATATTTAGATTTTTTGCTATAAAGTATAAAAGGTATTTATAGGATGTAATATTTTAAAATGGTATTTATTATTAATAAATAGGGTATTAAGGTTTTCTATAGGGTGTAAAAATTCCAAAAAAAAAAAAACATTTTCAATATTGGGCTACAAACCCAACTGAAGCCCCAAGCAATTTGAGTATAAAAAATCATATTTCTTCAATAATTGAAGGATATTTCAAGTAGCAGAGTTATTGTTTCACATTTGAATTTCTCTTACATTCTACGTTCCCGAAATGGATCCTATCAAATATTTCACATTTTCTATGATTATTCTATTTCATGTCAAATATTTCACATTTTCTATGATTATCTCTATTTCATGTATTCATGGAATCCTCCTTAATAGCCAAATATTTCTGGAAACAACCCCTCGAAACAGGAATAAGATCTCCATACATTCTACCCTCGCCAGACTCCACCAATAAATGTGTCAATGCTACGAATGAATTAGGCATCTACAGATTAGTTTAGTATCAATTTTATTCTGAGTTTAAGTACTCCCTTAGTAGGATTTAACTGTGGAGGTTACTGAGTTTTACCAGCCATTTCTCTCTAATGGATATAGAAAATGAACAATTAAGACAAAACTAACACATTCTTTATATGATAGCTTCATCGGATGAATTCACACATTCCATCAAATTAAAGCAGATTTTAGAAAGATTGTTGGTGATACCAAACAAAAAAAACCTGAATTATGCACCCCTAATAGCAACGTAACTTCATTAGCCATAAATCATTATGTCAAACACTGCAAGAAGACGCTGCATTGACCTAAATATGGACTAAACAGCTGGGTGCAAAACTAGCAGTAGATTCTGGTAAAATATGAAGCTGTTTTTCAATATCTTGGCTTCCCTCCATTCCCGCGGTCACGACCATGTCCACCTCCTTTTCTTCCACCACCTTTCCCGCTATGAGCCAAAGCTTTGTTGGCTTCGTGTTTTACTTGCATGTTCTCTGGGAGGGGCAGAATGTGATCAACACACTTCCTGAAGCTAAAGTCATCCACCGAACCATCCTCCCTAATGACAAAGAAGCAGCGACTTTTAAACTGAGGATGAAAACGGATTTGGAATGCACGAATTCCTGTACCAATCTTTCTCTCTGGCTCTAAATGACCCTTCTTGAGCAAGTTGATCAAAACCAAGTGCTCATACTGGACGCAAAACAAACAAAATATCAGTGATCATCATCATATCAAGTACTCTCGTTTTTATTCATAATGACTTATAAAGCATCTTAGCATTTCCATACTCCATCAGCTGATTCAGCTTGTAAATCCATGAATGCTTATATATAATAGTTCATATTCTTATATGGTAATAATACTAAAGTGATGATTTATATAACTAGTACGGTTTTTACTTCACGGTTTTTTAAGATGCAAACAGAATACCATAAAATAGGCAATAGCACAATGAAGAGAATTGGAGTCTGAGAAACAATAGTTTTGACGATTGAGAATCAGAAGAGAACCACAAATTTATCAGTATGAGAAAACAGAGTAAAAACGGAAGGTACAAAAATAAAAGTCACTATGCATAATAAAAACCCAATATTGATGATCATCTTGAGTCCACATGAACATATTCAAATACAACAATCCCGTGTTTCAGATGAGAAACACAGTCTAGCAGCAAGAGAAGATATCAGAAAGCAAAGATAAATTTGAAGTGATGAGCATCTAACCAACCAAAAATAGATCACCAAAAGCCAAAACATGTCGGCATCTTTGAACTTGGACACAATTGATAATCAATACAACAACAACAACAAAAAAAAACTCAGTGTAATCTCATAAGTGGGGTATGGGGAAGATATTGTGTACGCGGACCTTGCCCCTACCTGGTAAAGATAGAGAGGCTATTTCTATAGACCCTCGGCTCAAGGACTTAATAATCAATACTAAGACAATTAAAAGTAGGCAAAAATTATCCAAGCAATGGAATCTACAACACTCTACTCAATCATGGAGGTCATTCCGCAATTATACCATCCAAAACCCACTTCACATAATACAACCATTGTTTACCAAATGCATTTGAGTTCCAATTACCAAGGACAAAAAGAAATGAAAGGTGAGGTCCATGTAATAGCTATTGTGAAACTGCAGTCATGTTATGTTGGCCCATTAATTCAGCAAGAAATTAAGATATCCTCAAATTTTTCTTTTGAATATTTACTAGAACCCAAATACGTGTGTGTGCGCCGAAATAGGAGGGGTGCAATTATGAAATCTCACTACGATATTTTATGGTTCACATCTTACAAGAAACTGGTTGCTTCAGCCAATACTTCTTGAGTCTATATTCATAGACATAATACAATAACCAAAAAGAAACCTACCATCATAACCACTTAAATGTCGGATGCTTTAGCCTTAAAGCAGCTTTTTGCAGGCCTGTAGATAAGTAACTAATCACTCACAAATAAACAACTAACCCAACTTATGCTTCCAAGCCACACAAGAAACAACATACTGCAATATACTCACTGATCAAGACATATAATGCACAGCTTAATGCTCTAAAGAGGCGCAATTTCAGACTATTCCATGTACAATACCCTAAATTGCTCCAAATAAATCCCACATTCTGTCGATCTGTGATCAAAGAAAACTATACCTGAAGATTGGGATACAGATTGACAAGTTTTCAGCCTATATATATATTATAAACTAAAACTAGAGACCCAAAATCACTGTAAAGACTAAATCTTGCTATAGAGGGTAATCAAATAGTCAATCACCTATAAATTTTGTGATCACTTTCATTCCAATACTCAAATATATTAGTACTAATTAAATGTCTTATTACCTTGTTGAGGTTGAGATTGGGAGACCAAGAGTGAAGAAGCTTGTAAAAGTAATCAAACATCTCTACCGACGATCCGAACTTCTTCGGACCCACGCTAGCCGGACCCGACCCGTTTTTCTTTTCTTCATCCACCACCGTTTCGCTTCCATCTAAGTTCTCAAGCCGTTCTTCTTCTAAAGACTTGTCCGCCTTCAGCTTCTTCGAGGGGTCTTCATTCTCCGGCTCGTTTACATCCTCCTCCCTTTGACGCTTCGAGCCGCCGTTCTCCGCCGCATCATCGGCAGATTGAACTTCGATATCCATATCCTGAGCCGGGGTTTCCTCTTTCTCCGCCTGTGCTACGGCTTCGGCGGCAGGGGCGGCTGTGACTTCAGGTTCTGTTTCTGCCATGGTTATGCTGAGTAAGTTCAGGGGACTGAGGAGCAAAGTGAAGTAGTGAGAAGGCGTAGGAAAAACCTAGGGTTGGGGTTTTAGCCTTTTTAAACGGCAGATGGCACAATAGTTTAAATGGAGCTTATATTTGTGCTATTTTGTTATGTTAGCTCCTTCTATTTTACTTTATTTTTTAATTAAAACACTCTAACTTGTTCAAAATTTATATCTTAAACTTCCTTAAGTGTGTATCTTACTTGCTTGACGTGAATGACACATTATATTCTATGTTATGTTTTTATATTATCTACTAATACTTATTATATATTATTCCTAAAAGAAATAATTCCCAATTGATGGCAAATAATTTTAGAACTTGAGGTCACAATTCTTTGAGCCACAAGCATAATGAGATAAGTTTGCTCGCTTGAAAATAAAAAATTCATGGACTCAAAAGCTAACTGAACTATTTTTCTTTGTCTTTTTTGGGAGGAGAATAGAGGGGACAATGGAGGAGAAGAATAATATATGTACAACGAGAACAGAAAGGAAGGTGGTGTTGCTTGGGGGGTGGGGAAGAAGAAGAAGCGTACAGAAAAAGGGGGGACGAAGGGGGGGTATAGTTTAGTGGGGGTGGGATGGGAGAAGAAGAAGAAGTTGTGTCCGCGGGGGAAGAGAACAAAAAGGGATGGGGTGTTGTGTGTGGGAAAGGATGGAAGAAGAAGTATATAGGAGAGGGTGGAACGAAAAGGGAGGAACGGAAAGAGAATATCTCTTTTGTTTTTTTTTAATTTTTCCTTACTTATTTATTTTGTTTTAATAATTTTTTTCTTTTTATTTTAATTATTTTTGGTTCATAATGTTCACATTCACACTCATTATCTGCGTGAATTACTAATGTTAGGCTATAATTGCGTATTTTAATCGCTCATTACGCTTTAATTTACTGCACTTTTATCGAACTTGAACTTTAATTGCTAGTATTTTGCACTAAGTGTGTGTTTTATGCCTTGTATGAGTGATTTCGAACTATATAGATGTTATGGAATGAATTCAAGTTATTTGGAGCTTTGAAGTCTGAGTAAAAGCTCAGGGAATTAAGTCAGGATCGTGTTCGGGGGTCAAATTTAATACTCCCTCCGTTTCAATTTATGTGAACCCATTTGACTGGGCACGGAGTTTAAGAAAAGAGAGAAGACTTTTGATCTTGTGGTGTAAAATGAGGCACCTTTAATTTGTGTGGCTATAAATCATTCCATAAAGGTAAATTGTTTCCAAATAAGGAAAGAGGTCATTCTTTTTGGCACGGACTAAAAAGGAAATAGGTTCACATAAATTGAAACGGAGGGAGTAGTTAAGAACGAATGAAGATTCGAGTAGGCATATATTGCATACTGTCTAGTAAAATGGATATAACTTTTTGCTACAAACTTCATTTGGGCTATATAATATATAATTGGAAAGATAACTCAAAATGATACAAGTTTTATGTTTTATGTTTTTTCGATTGCAAACGGAACAGGTTGAAAAATGCGGTTAAATCTGCGACCACGGACCTAGACGCGGACTGAGGCAATGCATTATGAAAATACCGTGCCCGAACCGCGATCAGACCGCGATCGTGAGCGTCCAGACCTGAAAAATTATCTTTTTCGCGTAGGGGAAGGTATAATTATTTAGGCCCGACCCTACTTGGTATGTATACATGGAAAATGGTATTTTGAGAAGTTGGACATACTTTTGACACATATTCGACATAAGGAGGCAGAGACACAATAGGAGCAAAGCAGAAAATTCTTCTACAAGTTTTTCTTTCCTATTCCTATTTTTTTATTGTTGGTTATAATTTTTAGGATTGTAGTTTTATGTACTATTATGAATAGCTAATTTGTTATCGAGGGTTTTGATGGAACCTTTTGTAAGATAAATTCTTGTTATGTTTTTATATAATTGAGTCGTTGGATTTCTCTACGTGTTTATTGTTGTTTATTGAATGGCCATTGATTGATTGTGCCTACATATTATGTGTTGCTTGAGAAATGATACATATTTAGGTGGTTGTTGAAAAACATCACTCCTAACGTATGTGAGAAATCAATACAACGAGTTTAAAAGAAGGTTTAGAAATAACAAAGCCTTTACGTGGTCATAATGAGCAGTTAGATAAATTCAACTAGTGTAGTTCGAAAGAATATGTCTTGTAAATTATTGTAGTTTCTTGAGAGAGAATTACGGCACCTAAAGTGCTCACGATCGGTAGAGAATATATAGGCAAAATTTTTGGGTACATAGCGGGAAGGATTCCAACATTTGAGAAAATCATAACTCTAGATCTATTTAGTTTTGTCTCAAATTCCATCATTGTTACTTGATAATTTTACTGCATTTTAATAGTGTTAGTTAATTAATTAAAAAAATAAATATTATAACCTCTATATAAGGAAATTGTTTGGACATGTGGTTTTTAGCAATATTGAATAACTGCAGCTAAGCTTTAGTTCTCTTTGGGATTTGACTTCGGACTTATAAATTGGATTATATTTACAACGACCGCTTATGTGATGATCCGGTCCATCGTCACGTGAATTACTGCCCTATTTTCCCCCATTACACGCTTTTTCGTGTATCAATATATATATTTGGTGAATTTGAGTAAATTCGGATCGAGTTTGGTAGAAAATAGGACAAATAGACTCTTTGAAGAAGGAATAGTTTGGAAAAGTCAATCGGATGTTAACTTGTGAGTTAGACGGATCGAAATCGAATTCTGATGGTTCGGTTAGCTTCGGGGGATGATTTGTGACTTAAGAGAGTGATCAAATTTTAATTTGGAGGTCTGGTGTAGAAGTAGGCTTGAATTGGCGAAGTTAGAATTTTGGCAGAATCCGGTCGATAGGTGAGATTTTGATCTGGGAGTCGGAATGGAATTCCGACAGTTGCAGTAGCTTTGTTAGGTGATTTTGGATGTGTCTGCAAATTTTCAGGTCATTCGGACATCGTTTGGTCGGGTTTTTGATTGAATGTTGGTTTCGGAAGTTATAGTTGAAACTTTGGCTTGAATCTGCCTTGATTTGATGATTTTTGTGTTTAATGACGTATTTTTATGATTGGAACAAGTTTGTATAATATTTTGGAGTAGGTGGATTGTTTTGGTTGAGGTCCCAGGGGCCTCGGAGTGATTTCGGGTGGTTAAACATGCTAATTATCATGTTGGATGGTAGCAGGTTTTTCAGAAAAATTACACGGGAAATTAAGCCTATGCGATCGCATAGGCCGTACTGCGATCGCATAGAGCTGGCCATCAGAGGTTCACGATCGCATGGGTTACTCCGCGTTCGCATAAGAGGAAATTCAAGGGAGTTGATTTTTGTACTACACGATCGCATAGTAAAGGAAGCGATCGCGCAGGGTTGGATATTTGAGCACTTTGATTGCATTGGTCAAGCCGCGATTGCATAGAAGGACTTTTGAAACCTAAGTTTTTGTTCATCGCGATCGCATGCCTGGGCTGCGATCGCATAGTGTATAACTGTCATGACCCGGATTTTCCCCCAACATCGGGATCGTGATAGCGCCTACTCGTGGTAGCTAGGCATGCCACTACATTCAACATGAACCTGTTTTTCCCATTATTTCATACTCATTTTTATCAACAAGAATAATAACATTAACTAAATAAGTGCGGAAGATTTATCAAAATAGAACAAGCAGTACCAAGGTAAAACACTACTGAAATCCTCTACCCAAGACGCGGAGTCACCAGCTCACGAACTACTACTGAATACTACACATAAAGGTCTGAAGGAAAAATAACATAAATCTGTTTGTCTTGGAACAATGAGACTACAGCATATAATATAAATAAGTGGAAGAGACGCCGGGCCTACGGACGCCCGCAAGCTACCTCGGTCTCGAAATGCTCAACTCTCACACAAGGCTCTATTGCTGCTGCTCCTGATCAAAACCTGGACCTGTGCAAGAACGCACAGAAGTGCAGTATCAGCACAATCTGACCCCATATGCTGGTAAGTGCCTGGCCTATCCCGGCGAAGTAGTGATAATCCTAGGACCAAACACCCACATAAACCTGTGCAGTTCTATATATATATATATATGTACACCACAAGATAACGAGGAATAATCAAGTAACAAACTCAACAAGAAGTATCATAAGAAGGAAACTCAACAGTTAACAACAGTTATTAAATCAACAAAGGAAACCAAAGTATAATGGAAACAAGTAATATCAAGTCAAGGAATAGCAAATAGTTGCACGGCATCACCCTTCGTGCTTTTACTCTCATCCTCACCAAATAAGCAAATAAACGTGCACGGCATCACCCTTCGTGCTTTTACTCTCATCCTCACATCCATGGCACGGCATAATCCTTCGTGCATGGTTCAATAACAAGGCACGACATTACCCTTCGTGCATAATCAATATCACAAGGCACGACATGATCCTTCGTGCCTAATCAATAACAAGGCACGACATTAACCTTCGTGCATAATCAATAACAAGGCACGGCATTAACCTTCGTGCAATAACAGTAAAACAAGGCACGACATTACCTTTCGTGCATTATCACTCTTCCTCACCCAAATAACAATCACAATTAAGGGCAAGGAATGAAAACAATAATCATGAACCGTCCCGGCAAGGGACACAACAACCATCACAACAAGGTCCCGGCAAGGGAAATCAATAACTCACTCTACAACAAGTCCCGGCAAGGGAAAACAATATTTCCCTTTTCAATAAGTCCCGGCAAGGGAAAACAGTATACAATTCCACAACCCGGTAAGGGTTCAACAATTTATCTTTAAAACGTTTCACATTAAGTATCAACAATGACTCACGTTCATGCTAGACGCCAGTGTATGGATGCTTGTCACCACAGCCTATACACCGCACTCGATCACATAGCACATAGCACATAATCATATTCCTTCAAGCTAGGATAGAACAAACACTTACCTCTAGCCTTGAAGCCCTAATTATCCTTCAACTATAGCTTTACCCCGGATTTTCGCTTTCAACTTGCTCGAATCTAATCACAATTGATTCCATTACATTAATAAATACTATATAACTTAGTTTGAATGCTTAAAAATAGTTTTCTCAAAGTTTACCCCAAAATTTCCCAAAATGCTCCTGGCCCCACGTGGTTGGAACTCGGGGTTCGGACCAAAATCCGGTTATTCATTCCCTCCCGAGTCCAAATATGTGATTTGTTTCAAAATCGGACCTCAATTCGAGGTCCAATTACCCAATTCATGGAAACCCTATGTTCTACCCAAAAACAAGAATTTCTACCATGAAAACCTTTGATTTCTATTGAAAAACACGTTTAATGTTGTTAGGAATTGAATGGAATTCCGACAGTTCCAGTAGCTTCGTTGGGTGATTTTGGATATGCCTGCAAATTTTCAGGTCATTTAGACATCGTTTGGTCAGGTTTTTGATTGAATGTTGGTTTCAGAAGTTATAGTTGAAACTTAGGCTTGAATTTGCCTTGATTTGATGATTTTTGTGTTTAGTGACGTATTTTTATGATTGGAACAAGTTTGTATAATATTTTGGAGTAGGTGGATTGTTTTGGTTGAGGTCCCAGGGGCCTCAGAGTGATTTCGGGTCGTTAAATAGGCTAATTATCATGTTGGATGGTAGCAGGTTTTTCAGAAAAATTACACGGGAAATTAAGCCTAGCGATCGCATAGGCCATACTGCGATCGCATAGAGCTGGCCATCAGAGGTTCGTGATCGCATGGGTTACTCCGCGTTCTCATAAGAGGAAATTCAAGGGAGTTGATTTTTGTACTACGCGATCGCATAGTAAAGGAAGCGATCGCGCAGGGTTGGATATTTGAGCACTGCGATCGCATTGGTCAAGCCTCGATTGCATAGAAGGATTTTTGAAACCTAAGTTTTTGTTCATCACGATCGCATGCCTGGGCTGCGATCGCATAGTGTATAACTGTTGTCACACCTCCTTTTGGCGCGCTCCCTACCCCGAAGGGTAGGAGCACAAGGGAGTTTTTCCAATTTAAGTGACAATATTCGAAACGGGATTATTCTATTTATTTTAGAGTCGCCACTTAGAATAAATTAAGGTGTCCCAAGTCACCGATTTTATTTAAATCCCGAATCGAGGAAATTTTCGACTTTCCAAATGAAGTATGCGAACCAGAAATTCTAAGTAAGAAATTCTATTGAACCGAGGGAAGGTGTTAGGCACCCCCCGGATCCCGTGGTTGTAGTACGGTCGCTTCAATTATTATAAATGGCTAAAAATACCTGATTTTCATACATGTTCAATACTATAATGAATTTTAAATCATTTACCGCATTTTGGTTATTTTTTAAAGAAAAAAAATATTATTTTTTGAGCGGGCCTGCAATTGTAAATTTGAGTTGGCGAGGCTCGTCCCATTTATATTTAAAAAGGGGCCATCCTAAAGTGACTAAATTTTCTATTTAATTCGTCTCTAAAAGAAAAGAAAATCTCCAAATTAAATAAAATTCGGGCTTCGAATTCAAGTCCGAACTCAAACCGAAAAGGGAAGATCCTTTTAAATCCGCTACCTAAATCGAAACCCAATTTATATCATGGCGTTTTAACTTTGTGAGGCTATGCATTTTTAGATTTTTGCTACGCACGGCATACCTCTGTTTAAAATGGAGTCCAAATTAGATTTGGAAGGCCATAAACTATTTGCGTTATTTAGTACAACTCACCTATATGATTTAATGGCATTTTTGAAATGATTTATACCATATCTGAATGCAAGAGAGGCTCATTATAAGGAAAACAAGAGGGGGGAAATACCTAATAATTTCTTTATAAATGAGCTTACTATGAGTTTTTTATAAGAACAACATGTCGCATCATATATATATTTTCAGGATCCAAATTGAAACCAACTAGACAGTGAAGATATCAATTTCACTCAAACTTAGCAAAGATGATCGACCACCAATATATAGAGAATCCCAAACACTGTTTTTAGCTTTTCATGCTTGAACCAATGCGTTTGAAACCAAGCCAATAGTTATGAATCAGATCGTCAAATTCAAGCGGCTAAGAATCTATACTAAACACATGAGTAATGAAAGAAGACTAGAAATTCAGCTTCAAACAAGATCTTCATTCAAACAGAACTTCATATCTTTACATGAATCAGCAGTTAAACTTCAACCATGAACTAAGGGAGTACCTGCAATTCAAAAAAGAAGTGAGGAAGGCAGAAATCAGTAGCAACTTCAACACACAGCAACAGAAAACCAACAGCAACTAAGAGCGATTAAGATACTCCAAATATATGGTCCAGTAACGCAATTGAGATTTTTTCAGAAAACTTAAACACCAAATAAAGAAACTGGCAGTTTGCAACCAAGAATTCTTAAACAGGCCAGGACAGCAACGAGATCGAACCAAACAGCATAAAAGAAACAAACAGTTTGCAACAGTTTTGCTCTAAGAAAATATGTGTGAGAAAATCTGTTAAGTGTATCTGAAAGTCTCTTCTTCAAAGGTGAATATGTGCAAGAACGCTCTCTTTTTGGGCGGTTCTGTCTGTATGTTTCCTGTATTGAAACTCTCTGCTAAAATCTTCTCCTATTCCCAGGATGTCTGTCTAAGCAAACTATGTAAGAAATCTATTTCTTTTCTCTGTTTTACTCTCCTATTCTCTATTCCCAGAAGGTATATTTTCTGCCTCTCTTCTTCCTAGTATCTCCTTTCAGTTTAAAACTCTCACATCCTCCTAAAACTCACAGGATCTCAAATCTATTTTTCCTCTGCCTCTCTCTGTTCTGCCAGTAAGTATATCCCTCTTCTCTGTTTTTCAGTCCCCTCTTTATAGCCTTAAAGACTCAAAACATCAACCTATTTTAATTGTTTCACATCTGTCCAGCACATGTTATTCTCTCTTTTTGCACTTTTCAGCTGTCTAAACATGGCTCTACCCTTTAAACAATCCTAAAGTGCAGAAACTTTGTGGGACACCTGCTGTCCAGCAGGTTCCACTGACTAAACATGTGCCCTGCACCCTCAGATTTCTATCCTAAGCTAAACAACTATATCCAATCAGTTTCTTTATTACTAACAGCTAGTTAACATCTATGATTCAACAGCTATAAACCACCAGTGAAACTAACAGTCAGTTAACATCTAAATTCAACATCTATAAACTAATTCGTTTCTAATTCAAACACGAAACAATTCAAACTTCAATTCAACAAAGCAAACTCAAATCTTTCGGACAGAGAAGGTGACCAAAGTGCGGAATTAATCATTCGACAATATTCGACTAGTCGATTACAATACACATAATCCGTAAACAATAGTCGACGAAGTCAGTGAATCAAACCAAACTCTCGGCCAATGCTAAAAACAAACGAAACTAACTATTCGACGACACTAATTGACGTGAATACGTATTCTACAACATACGTAATCAAATAACAACACATAAGATTGAATCGACCAAATAAAAGGTCTTTGAAAGAGTGGAAACAGAAAATCAGAAATATTCGAAACAAAATCAATCAACAAATAAAACTACAAAACGATTAAACTAAACCGACGAGCATGAGTAAATAAGAACATGAAAAGAGAAGAAATACCTTGAAACAAAGAAATTGGAGATTTGGCCAGCTTGGGTTTTGGCATTCGAGGTCGAAATGACCTTAATTGAAATGTTTTCAAGTGAAAACAAATCAATTAAGGTCTATTAGACCTCAATTTCATGAAATCCGATGAAGAAAATCCCCAATTCGAATTTTAGGGTTCTTAGAGCTCGGATTTGGGGCTTGACGATTTCCGGCTAGATTCGAGCGAAAATAACAACGGTTAGCGTGTGAGGGAGGTGAGGTGAAGGTGTGGTATCAATTTGGGATGGTTTGGCTTTGGTCGAGTTTTGACTCAAATCTTCGATCGAAGATTCGAGATGTTCAGGGATGGTTCGAGATAAGAGGCTTGTGGATTTGGGTTTGGGGTGTGATGGGGGTTCCTTGGTGTTAGTTTGGGAGTTACCGGCGTCGTCGCCGCCGGCTTTTCAGACGAGGAGACAGGGGGCGGCGTTAGGGTTCTTGGGGGATGTTTGGATCGTCTCTTAGAGATGATGGGGAGAGAGAGGGGGTTCTGAGGGGGTGGTAAGGGTTTGGGGTGTTTTTTTTTTGGTTTTGGTATATTAAAATGCAAGATTTAATCTTAGCCGTTGGATCACGATAATCCAACGGCCCAGATCAACGGGGTTGTTTGGGATCGGGCGGACCGGGTCAGTTGGATGGGTAACGGGTATTGGGCTGGTTTTTTCAGGAGGGTCGTTTGGGCTGGGAGGTGGTTTGGCCCAAATCTGATCCTAATTATAATTATACACTAAAATCACCTAAAAAAAAAATACCAATTTGACTTTAAATAATAATTATCACACAATTACATATTAGATCACATAATTTTGATATCAAACAGTAAGAATACAAAATACATTATTTTTATGATTATTATTTTTTGTAAAGCCAACTTAATTATTCCTAGTAGTAAAATTCTAAATGCAAACGCAGTATATTTTTATATTTTTATTTATTTAAACAAATAAACATGGACGCACAATTGCAAACAATAAGAGAAAAAATAACATAAAATCCACTAATCAACACAAAAATTATTTTATTTTGAATTTTTGGGAGTAATTCTCATGTAGGGCAAAAATCACGTGCTCACAGCTGCCCCTCTTTGCGTGAAAACGCGAAGAGTTTTCCTGCAAAGAATAATGAGCAAATACGAGCGATTTTTGCCCGTTTTAGCACTCCGTGTGAAGCATTTTAAAAAAAAATCTTTACCGAGCCTTTGCTTCGGGAGGCCTCCTACATATCCTGGGCTAAACAGGAATCAGGTCAATTTAGTTCAGGAAGTTTTGGTAGCTTGGACTACCGTGGACTGACACTTTGCTGTTACTGTTGCTGTCGTTGCTGCTGTTGCTGCTTACTGCTTACTAACCTCCTTATTACACCAAAAGAGAAATTAAAGCTGAACTAGCTATGCTATCAAACTATGAGTTACAAGATTCCTATCTATGATTCTCTTGAAAAATTTGATCTTGAATCTTAGCTAATTTGCTGTAGACCTCGATCTGAATCTTGATGCTCAACAAGCTGTACGTGCTTGTTTATTTATGTAACATTGAGTGAAACGGAGTCGGCGGAGCTTGTTACTTCAATCAGATTCTGAGCAATCCGCGCTATTGTTTACTCCAACATTTGGACTCGTTTTCTTTTGGTTCTTTTCTTCTTTTCTTCATGCAGGATTGATGTTCCACTCGTAGGTTATCTCGATCCTTGCGTTCCGAGGTCAAACCTATTTAGACAACAAAACAAACAACGAACGATATTTTTCTGCCCCAATTTTGCTAGGAAAATTTCGTTAGTTAGTTGTGACACAGAAAGTGATTAAAAAGACTCTTTGGTATTGGGTAAGAAAATCACAGTTTCACAAATAAACGTTCCACGGCTTTCTGGCCGGGATTTTGAAGAAGAGTTTCACGGCTTTCTGGCCGGAATTTAAACAATGTCTAACGGTTTTTGGCCGCTAGACCCTCGGTTTTTTGGCCGGGGTTAAAATAAATGGCTCCGCAGTTTTCTGTCTGGGAGATCCTCGATTTTCTCACCGGGGATAAGAGTTTCACGGCTTTCTGACCGGAATTCAAACAATGTCTAACGGTTTTTTGGCCGCAAGACCCTCGGTTTTTTAGCCGGGGTAAAAATAAATGGCTCCGCAGTTTTCTGACTGGGAGATCCTCGGTCTTTTGACCGGGGATAAAAGTTTCACGGCTTTCTGGCCGGAATTCAAACAATGTCTAATGGTTTTTTGGCCGCCAGACCCTCGGTTTTTGGCCGGGGTAAAAATAAATGGCTCCGCAGTTTTCTGACTGGGAGATCCTCGGTTTTCTGACCGGGGATAAAAGTTTCACGGCTTTCTGGCCGGAATTAAAACAATGTCTAACGATTTTTGGCCGCCAGACCCTCGATTTTTTGGCGGGGGTTAAAATAAATGGCTCCGCGGTTTTCTTACTGGGAGATCCTCGGTTTTCTGACTGGGGATAAAATTTTCACGGCTTTCTGGCCGGAATTCAAACAATGTCTAACGGTTTTTTGGCCGCCAGACCCTTGGTTTTTTTGGCCGAGGTTAAAATAAATGGTTCCGTTGTTTTCTGACTGGGAGATCCTCTGTTTTCTGACCGAGGACAAAAGTTTCGCGGCTTTCTGGCCGGGGTCCAAACAGATATTGGACATGACATGATTTGATTCTCTTTTTTTGAGTTTTCATTTTCTTTTCTTTTATTCTTCATTTTGGGCCTTCTTTTAGGCTTTCTTTTTAACCATCAACAAGTGCATAAGATAAAGCTCTTGAAAAGAAACTTCCCTTTTTATGTGTTTTCCTTGTTCCAAAGCCATTTCAATGCTTGCGTACTTCACTTCTTTGAGTTGTACCTTCTTCTTGCACAATTAAATAGACCTGCTTTCAACAAAGAACATTTTATTAGTTGAAAAAGTGGTTGACTTTATGGCCTTGATTATCTTCATTGCTTGATCATTGCCCCATTTCCATTGAGAATTTTGCTACCAATTGTCTTTGGGGTGGCTTCTTTTCAAACGGGGATAAGAGTTTCACGGCTTTTTGGTCGGAATTCAAACAATGTCTAACGGTTTTTTGGCCGCAAGACCCTCGTTTTTTGGTCGGGGTTAAAATAAACGGCTCCGCAGTTTTCTGACTGGGAGATCCTCGGTTTTCTGACCGCGGATAAGAGTTTCACGGCTTTTTGGCCGGAATTCAAATAATGTCTAACGGTTTTTTGGCCGCAAAACCCTTGGTTTTTGGCCGGGGTTAAAATAAATGGCTCCGCAGTTTTTTGACTAGGAGATCCTCGGTTTTTTGACCGGGGATAAAAGTTTCACGGCTTTCTGGCCGAAATTCAAATAATGTCTAACGGTTTTTTGGCCGCAAGACCCTCGGTTTTTTGGCCGGGGTTAAAATAAATGGCTCCGCAGTTTTCTGGCTGGGAGATCCTAGGTTTTGTGACCGGGAATAAAAGTTTCACGGCTTTCTGGCCGGAATTCAAAAGCAATGTCTCACGACATTTTTGGCCGGAAGACCCTCGGTTTTCTGACCGGGGTCCAAACGGATACTGGACTAACATGATTTGATTCTCTTTTTTGGAGTTTTCATTTTCTTTTCTTTTATTCTTCCTTTTGGGCCTTTTTTTTAGGTATTTTCTTTTTTTTTACCCGTCAACAAATGCATAAAATAAAGCTTTCGAAAAGAAACTTCCTTTTTTATGCGTTTCCTTTGTTCCAAAGCCATTTCAATGCTTGCGTACGTCACTTCTTTGGGTCGTACCTTCTTCTTGCACAATTAAATAGACGTGCTTTCAACAAAGAACATTTTTTTAGTTGAAAAAAGTGGTTGACTTTGTGGCCTTGATTATCTTCATTGCTTGATCCTTGCCCCATTTCCATTGAGAACTTTGCTACCAATTGTCTTTGGGGGTGACTTATTTTCAAACTGACCGGGTTCATCCTCGGGATTCCATGAGGATTTTCTGTGTGGGTTCTATCCTTCTGCCTCATTCCGTTTCTTCTAAGACCTTAACCTTTGATTTCCATTTTCTTCCTAACATCTGTTCCTTTGGAAGTGATCGACCATCATGATCAGTTGGGATTGGATCAATACACTATTGAGGCTGGGTATCTTTCTTCACCCCATTTTTACCAAACGGAGTCCTGTAAAACCGGTCTTGCCGCCTTTCTTTGTAATAGTTTCAGAATTAAAATTAAACCGAAAGGGATTCAAAGAATAACTATACAAAAAGCAAGAAAATGAGTTTAAAGAGAAGCGTCCCTTTCGGGGAAATGAAGGACTTATATGGGATGCATGCTGACTTCAAATAAACATGACATGCTTCTTGGATTGGACGCCTGACCCACATAAACTTTCCAACTTCTTATGAACCCATTGATTCGCAATTTCAAAACCAGGGAACCTTGCCAAAATTCTTTTAGTGAAGGGATGACTTCTTTTTGGTCGGCGACGCCCTTTTCGGGTTTTTGCCAATCGACCTCTCTCATTTCTCTTCTCACTGTCACCCGATAGTGCTCTTTGCAAGTTTTCACTAAACGGACTCTCATTTTTAACTTCTCCAACTGCCATCACCTTATGGTGCCCGAAGGTTTTCACCGATAAGACTCTCTCATTTTGTTTCTCTCAAATCAAGCTGTGTCAGATTTCCGTCAATGATATTTTTCACTTCCTTGCCTTTGCCAATTGATCTGAAGGACTTGAACAAGGTTTTTGGGTAAAAAGGAAATTGAATGGAATTACAACTCTGGAATCAATCTTGACGGATCTAAACTGAACCGTCATATCATCTGCCCCAGTTTCAATTTTTGGAGAAATTGGGATTTTTGGTTTTGGTGTGACTGAACCTCAGGAGAGGTTGCCTACGTATCCTTTCGGAATCAAGTCAGAACGTAGTTCAGGATGTGATAATTTTTGTTTTTTTTTTATTTTTTTTATTTTTCTTTATATATATATATATATATATATATATATATATATATATATATATATATATATATATATATATATATATATATATATTTTTTTTTTTTTTTTTTCTTTTGTTTATTTTTTTTAATTTTTTATTTATTTCGGGTTCCAAAGAGGGTAAACAAAGAAACATAACCGGCTCAAAGGGTTTTACAAAGGATTTATAGTGTTTGGGGTAGCAAGAAAGAAAGCCTTTGTCATCTCAATTATATAAAAGCCAACGCCACAGGAGGTCTTGACATAGTACCTTTATACTGCATCTGTATTGACTGTCGTTTCAAGATCATTTCCTTCAATGTCTCCCAGATACAGTGTCCCTCTCAGTGATATTTTCCGGATGATGTATGTATCCTTCCAATTAGGAGCGAAATTTTCCTTTTGTTTCTTGGTAATGAGGAGGAATTCGCCTTAACGCAGGTTGTTCTATTTCGAGATTCCTGGCTGCACTTTCTTGTTGCAAGTATGGGCCATTCTTTGTTGGGGTAATTACTCGGGTATTCCCTGAGTACAACACACCCCTTTTGTATGCGAACCAATTTTCCTTCAGTTATTCCAATTCTTTGTTTCATTTCCTCAAAATAAACTTTTTGTGCATTTCAACTCTTGATTCATTATTCTAAAGTCTGACAGTGTTTTGGGATCTAGGCATGAAGTCCGCAAGCATGTCATGTTATTTAATGCTGCATGATTTGAACTAAAGAGAAGAGAAAAAGAAAACTAAAACAAATCTGAAAGAATAAAAATAACAAAAGAAAAGGAAACGGATGATGAAATATTAATTTCATTTCTTGGAATCGAAAGGATAAACAGGGTCCACATTCGGAAATTTAAAGACAAAAACTAAAAGAAATATCCGATTTACACCCTGAAATAATTCTGGATGCAGAAAAATGTGGCAGGACAAGTTTACTGGGCTTCCGCCTGATCGGGAATGGCCTAGCCTTTCAGTTTGGGAATTTAGTGTCTAGTCCCATCTCAACGGTGATAGTCCCTTTCCCCGGCTCGACCATGTGGGTATCGCAGAGCTTCTCCTCATGTTTTCCTTCACTCTCTTCAGTCATGAAATCCTTATTATCTTCCTCTTGACGGTCCTTAAGCTTTTGTGGTACGCGTCCAACAAACACTGGCTCAATCAGCCATGGTGTCTTAATTGCCCCCATGCCACATAGGCTTGCTTAGGTGCACTAATTTCCCTTTCTGGTTCTAACTCAGTGATTTTACTCTTCTTTTCCCCTTTCTCCTGTTTTGGGGCCGCCTTGGGCTTCCTTTCCACATCAGCAATAGCAATTATGGCCTTAAGCGCTGGATCGAATTCTTCGTCTTCACAAATCATCCCAGTTAAAACGGGTATTGTGAGCAGGCAGCGGATTATTGGTCACATTTGGGACATCCTCATCCTTCAACACAATCTTCCCTTGCTCTATTAAATTCTCCACCGCTTGTTTCAAAGTCCAACAATCATTAGTATGGTGGCCCTCTGCCTCTGAATGATATGCACATCTGACACCAGCTTTGTAGGAAGGCGATGCCGGGTTTTGTCTATTCTGAGGAACCGGCTGCACTAGACCCATTTGGACAAGTTTCGGGAATAGACTAGAGTAAGATTCACCAATTGGGGTAAAGTTTGACTTCTTTGGGGGTTCCCAAGGACGGAAGTTATTCTGTAGAGGTCGAGGATTATAGTGGTTCTGGTGGGGAGGCTAATTTTTTGGAAATAGAGCTTGGTTTCTACTGACATGCTGTTGCGGTTGCACAAAAGGTTGAGCATTCATGACCGCGTACGGTTGAGGGATATAGGACATTTCTTGAGCAGAGTAATAATGCTGGGGGGTTCTTTCTGAAAAGATGGGTCTAGGAGCGTGGTGTCTTCTATCACCCGAAGTTGCCATGGACGTTTCCTCTTTCATCCTACCCTTTGCTATTCCTCCAGACCCTCCTTGGATTGCTTGGGAGGTCGCTCGAATGGCCGCTTGACTCAAAATTCTTCCCGTCTTTAAACCATTTTCTACCATTTCCCCAATCCTGATCGCCTCTGCGAAAGGTTTTCCCATTACTGACAGCATGTTCTGGAAATAGTCTGGTTCTTGAGCCTGGAGGAAAGTAGTGACCATTTCTATTTCGTCCATAGGGGGTTTCACCCTGGATGCTTGCTCTCGCCATTTGATAGCATATTCTCTCAAGCTTTATGAGGGCTTCTTCTTTAAGTTCGATAAAGAATTCCTGTCTGGCGCAATGTCAATGTTGTACTGGAACTGTTTCACAAAATCTCTGGCCAAATCATCCCAGATGTGCCATCGAGATATGTCTTGATCCATGTACCATTCTGATGCTATCCCGATCAAGCTTTCTCCGAAATATGCCATCGGCAATTCTTCCATGCCGCCGGCACCTCGCAATTGATTGATGTATTTCTTTAGATGAGCAATAGGGTCGCCATGCCCATCATACTTTTCGAACTTCGGCATCTTAAAGCCTGAGGGAAAATGGACGTGTGGGAACATGCACAAATCTGCGTAAGAAACACTCTTCTGTCCGCCTAGACCTTGCATGTTTTTCAAACTCTGTTCCAAGCTGCTCATTCTTTTTGCCATTTCATCCCGTTAGGGAGCTTTTGGATTTTGGCTTGGCATGAGCTGAGGATAGACATTGGCGGCAAACTGGGTAGGATCCCGTGGAAGGGGTGGTGCCGGGAATGTAAAAGAAGAGGAATCAAAGAAAGGAGTATGTGTGCCGGGATGTGCCGTGATTGGAACGGGCACACCAACGGATATTCTTGTAGATGTATCTAATGCTGTCCCCCGTGGATAGGAAGTGGAGGGTGATTCGGAGAGGGTTGTAACATTAGAATATCCAAACAGAGTAGGTTGGTAATTGGTGGGGGTATTAGAAATCCCACTTGACCTGAGGAATAGTTCGGGGAACCCAGGGATCAGACTTGGGGGCTCTTTTCCGTTATTCCAGTCATCTAACATCTCCAGCATGCGACAGCGCAAAATTCTGTTTTCTTCTGCAGCCGCCGACTCAGTAGCCGGAATGGCTGACACGGAGCTCTCTTCCAAAACGGGAACGGTTGGTAGAGGGATTTTTGAAGACATGTTGGCACTTCTTTTCGACCTTGTGAAATAAGGATGGATACTTTCTTTTGATTTAGCAACGGGTTGCTGAACTTTTCCTTTGGACCTCGTGAAGTATGAATGTGAGGCCAGAGTACCACAAAATCAACCACCCTTTTCTAAAACCTGGAGTTTGGCAAACAAACGGTTAGTCTGAGACAACATAACAGATAAGTAATCTCACGTTGGGTGTGATGCACTTATACAATTGATCATGTTGCTACTTGTATTCGATTGTAATGCGTTACTCTGCTTATACTTTCCTTTGCTTTCATCTTCTTCCTCTCTTTACCAATTTCTCTTTATTTTTTTTTATTTTTTTTTTCATTTTTTCTTTTTCCTTTAGTGATGGTCGAATCTTATATGGATTGCCTACGTATCATGTCCCCGCATGAATCAGACCGGGCGTAGTTCGGATAATAGAGAATGGAGTAAATCAACTAATTCTTGAAAGAAATGCTTTAAAAGAAGGAAGGAAAATATATTTATATATTTGCTTTTTTTTTTTTTTTTGCTTTTTGTTTTGCTTTTTTGAGAGAAAGGCTTTTAAAAAACATTATTTGCTTTGGAGTAAAAGAATATTTTTGTTTGAATTTTTACTTATTGTCTCTTTTTCTAAGTAAGAAAAAAAAATATTTTTTTTTGGATTTTGGATGTTGCCTCTTTATTTTCGAAAGAGGGACTTTTTTTAAAAAAATATTCTGAATTTTTTAATTTTTTGTTTATTTACAAAAGAACTCATAAAGAAAAGCAAAAATATTTCTATACTTCAAAATTTTTTATTCTTATTTTTATTTTTATTTTTTTAAAAAAAATTTATGGACATTTACAAAAGAAAGACATCTAAGGAGTATATTTTTTTCGATTTTTGTTTCTGATTTTGTTTTAGAAAAATACTTCAAAACGAAGGAAATCCATATTTTCAATTTTGATTTTTAATGATTTTTCTTTTTATTTCCTGAAAAGCATTAGAAAGAACGAAACCATTTTTTTTAGTTTTTTAAACTACTTTACTCTTTTTTTTTTTTTGAATTTTCTAAAGAAAGATTTTAATGAAGGAACTAAACAAAAATATTTTTTTTTTGATTTTCTTTTTTAAAAATTGGGGTCGGAACTGATGAGGTTTTCCTACGTATCTCACATCCGGTGAGAATCAAACTCGCGTAGTTCGGAATCAAATGAACTAAATCATTTTAAAAAAAGAGAAAACGCACTATTTTTAACAAAATTTATTTGGAATTTTTTTTTTTTTAGCATTTTCAAAGAAAACAAAATATTTTCCATAAAATTATTTCGACTCTATATCCGGACATTTTCTACTTCTTCTCCTCTTATTTTTTTTATAAAAATAACAAACCGGCCAGCATGTAAGATTGAAATGAATAAATGCACAGACAAAGATGCATCAAGCCGGTCTTCTGTTTCAGGTATACCTGTCCTACACAGGCCCAAACCCTGTGTTGAGCCTCCTAAGTCAAATATGCACATGATGCAAATAGACGTTCCTATTGGGGATCCGGCATAAGGTTTGTTATTCTAAGTCATCATCCTGTTGGAAAAAGTGTCTAGACTGGCTTTAACTCGAGCCGACAACTCGAGCCGACAACTCGAGCCGAAGAGTGTCAGTGCACCGGTAGCATGACTTTCCGGCTTAATTGACAAAACTCTCCGCCTAAACATGTGTGACTACAAATCCTTCACCGGGTGCCAAGCACCACAGATATCTTGAGAAAAACGGGCTATGTCCAGCAAATGCCCGATATTATATTTCAAAAGACTCAGAAGAGGAAAAATAGGTATCGACACAATTTATATACAATTCACAAAATATCAAAGCGGTAAAAAGCAACATTTAGCACACTAAATACAAACATATAATAAAATCAAATAATAAATAAGCCAAATACAACAATTATTCAAAGCTCGAATTCTTAAACCCTAAACCAGTGGTTCTGGGTTTGTGTCCCCAGCAGAGTCGCCAGACCTGTCACACCTCCTTTTGGCGCGCTCCCTACCCCGAAGGGTAGGAGCACAAGGGAGTTTTTCCAATTTAAGTGACAATATTCGAAACGGGATTATTCTATTTATTTCAGAGTCGCCACTTGGAATAAATTAAGGTGTCCCAAGTCACCGATTTTATTTAAATCCCGAATCGAGGAAATTTTCAACTTTCCAAATGAAGTATGCGAACCAGAAATTCTAAGTAAGGAATTCTGTTGAACCGAGGGAAGGTGTTAGGCACCCCCGGATCCCGTGGTTCTAGCACGGTCGCTTCAATTATTATAAATGGCTAAAAATACCTGATTTTCATTCATGTTCAATACTATAATGCAATTTTAAATCATTTACCGCATTTTGATTATTTTTTAAAGAAAAAAAATATTATTTTTTGAAGGGGCCTGCAATTGTAAATTTGAGTTGGCGAGGCTCGTCCCATTTATATTTAAAAAGGGGCCATCCTAAAGTGACTAAATTTTCTATTTAATTCGTCTCTAAAAGAAAAGAAAATCTCCAAATTAAATAAAATTCGGGCTTCGAATTCAAGTCCGAACTCAAACCGAAAAGGGAAGATCCTTTTAAACCCGCTACCTAAATCGAAACCCAATTTTATATCATGGCGTTTTAACTTTGTGAGGCTATGCATTTTTAGATTTTTGCTACGCACGGCATACTTCTGTTTAAAATGGAGTCCAAATTAGATTTGGAAGGCCATAAACTATTTGCCTTATTTAGTACAACTCACCTATATGATTTAATGGCATTTTTGAAATGATTTAAACCATATCTGAATGTAAGAGAGGCTCATTATAAGGAAAACAAGAGGGGGAAAATACCAAATAATTTCTTTATAAATGAGCTTACTATGAGTTTTTTATAAGAGCAACATGTCGCATCATATATATATTTTCAGGATCCAAATTGAAACCAACTAGACAGTGAAGATATCAATTTCACTCAAACTTAGCAAAGATGATCGACCACCAATATATAGAGAATCCCAAACACTGTTTTTAGCTTTTCATGCTTGAACCAATGTGTTTGAAACCAAGCCAATAGTTATGAATCAGATCGTCAAATGCAAGCGGCTAAGAATCTATACTAAACACATGAGTAATGAAAGA
The DNA here is from genome assembly GCA_032618575.1 of Nicotiana noctiflora. Classification (NCBI taxonomy): domain Eukaryota; kingdom Viridiplantae; phylum Streptophyta; class Magnoliopsida; order Solanales; family Solanaceae; genus Nicotiana; species Nicotiana noctiflora. The sequence goes on along the minus strand of JASVEL010005200.1, from coordinate 3,173 downwards.
AGACTAGAAATTCAGCTTCAAACAAGATCTTCATTCAAACAGAACTTCATACCTTTACATGAATCAGCAATTAAACTTCAACCATGAACTAAGGGAGTGCCTGCAATTCAAAACAGAAGTGAGGAAGGCAGAAATCAATAGCAGCTTCAACACACAGCAACAGAAAACAACCAGCAACTAAGAGCGATTAAGATACTCCAAATATATGGTCCAGTAACGCAATTGAGATTTTTTCAGAAAACGTAAACACCAAATAAAGAAACCAGCAGTTTGGAACCAAGAATTCTTAAACAGGCCAGGACAGCAACGAGATCGAACCAAACAGCATAAAAGAAACCAACAGTTTGCAACAGTTTTGCTCTAAGAAAAGCTGTGTGAGAAAATCTGTTAAGTGTATCTGAAAGTCTCTTCTTCAAAGGTGAATATGTGCAAGAAAGCTCTCTTTTTGGGAGGTTCTGTCTGTATGTTTCCTGTATTGAAACCCTCTGCTAAAATCCTCTCCTATTCCCAGGATGTCTGTCTAAGCAAACTATGTAAGAAATCTATTTCTTTTCTCTGTTTTGCTCTCCTATTCTCTATTCCCAGAAGGTATATTTTCTGCCTCTCTTCTTCCTAGTATCTCCTTTCAGTTTAAAACTCTCCCATCCTCCTAAAACTCACAGGATCTCAAATCTATTTTTCCTTTGCCTCTCTCTGTTCTGCCAGTAAGTATATCCCTCTTCTATGTTTTTCAATCCCCTCTTTATAGCCTTAAAGACTCAAAACATCAACCTATTTTAATTGTTTCACATCTGTCCAGCACATGTTATTCTCTCTTTTTGCACTTTTCAGCTGTCTAAACATGGCTCTACCCTTTAAACAATCCTAAAGTGCAGAAACTTTGTGGGATACCTGCTGTCCAGCAGGTTCCACTGACTAAACATGTGCCCTGCACCCTCAGATTTCTATCCTAAGCTAAACAACTATATCCGATCAGTTTCTTTATTACTAACAGCTAGTTAACATCTATTATTCAACAGCTATAAACCAACAGTGAAACTAACAGTCATTTAACATCTAAATTCAACAGCTATAAACCAATTCGTTTCTAATTCAAACACGAAACAATTCAAACTTCAATTCAACAAAGCAAACTCAAATCTTTCGGACAGAGAAGGTGACCAAAGTGCGGAATTAATCATTCGACAATATTCGACTAGTCGATTACAACACACATAATCCGTAAACAATAGTCGACGAAGTCAGTGAATCAAACCAAACTCTCGGCCAATGCTAAAAACAAACGAAACAAACTATTCGACGACGCTAATTGATGCGAATACGTATTCTACAACATACGTAATCAAATAACAACACATAAGATTGAATCGACCAAATAAAAGGTCTTTGAAAGAGTGGAAACAGAAAATCAGAAATATTTGAAACAAAATCAATCAACAAATAAAACTACAAAACGATTAAACTAAACCGACGAGCATGAGTAAATAAGAACAGAAAAGAGAAGAAATACCTTGAAACAAAGAAATTGGAGATTCGGCCAGCTTGGGTTTTGGCATTCGAGGTTGAAAGGACCTTAATTGAAATGTTTTCAAGTGAAAACAAATCAATTAAGGTCTATTAGACCTCAATTTCATGAAATCCGATGAAGAAAATCCCCAATTCGAATTTTAGGGTTCTTAGAGCTCGGCTTTGGGGCTTGACGATTTCCGGCTAGATTCGAGCAAAAATAACAATAGTTAGCATGTGAGGGAGGTGAGGTGAAGGTGTGGTATCAATTTGGGATGGTTTGGCTTAGGTCGAGTTTTGACTCGAATCTTCGATCGAATATTCGAGATGTTCAGGATGATTCGAGGTAAGAGGCTTGTGGATTTGGGTTTGGGGTATGATGGGGGTTCCGTGGTGTTAGTTTAGGAGTTATCGGAGTCGTAACCGCCGGCTTTTCAGACGAGGAGACAGGGGGCGGCGTTAGGGTTCTTGGGGGATGTTTGGATCGTCTCTTAGAGATGATGGGGGAGAGAGAGGGGGTTCTGAGGGGGTGGTAAGGGTTTGGGGTGTTTTTTTTGGTTTTGGTATATTAAAAATGCAAGATTTAATCTTAGCCGTTGGATCACGAGAATCCAACGGCCCAGATCAACGGGGTTGTTTGGGATCGGGCGGACCGGGTCAGTTGGATGGGTAACGGGTATTGGGCTGGTTTTTTCAGGAGGGTCGTTTGGGCTGGGAGGTGGTTTGGCCCAAATCTGATCCTAATTCTAATTATACACTAAAATCACCTAAAAAAAATACCAATTTGACTTTAAATAATAATTATCACACAATTACATATTAGATCACATAATTTTGATATCAAACACTAAGAATACAAAATACATTATTTTTATGATTATTATTTTTTGTAAAGCCAACTTAATTATTCCTAGTAGTAAAATTCTAAATGCAAACGCAGTATATTTTTATATTTTTATTTATTTAAACAAATAAACATGGACGCACAATTGCAAACAATAAGAGAAAAAATAACATAAAATCCACGAATCAACACAAAAATTATTTTATTTTGAATTTTTGGGAGTAATTCTCATGTAGGGCAAAAATCACGTGCTCACAACTGTCATGACCCGGATTTTCCCCCAACATCGGGATCGTGATGGCGCCTACTCGTGGTAGCTAGGCAAGCCACTACATTCAACATGAACCTGTTTTACCATTATTTCATACTCATTTTTATCAACAAGAATAATAACATTAACTAAATAAGTGCGGAAGACTTATCAAAATAGAAAACAATACCAAGGTAAAACACTACTGAAATCCTCTACCCAAGACGTGGAGTCACCAGCTCACGAACTACTACTGAATACTACACATAAAGGTCTGAAGGAAAAATAACATAAATCTGTTTGTCTTGGAACAATGAGACTACAGCATATAATATAAATAAGTGGAAGAGACGCCGGGCCTACGGACGCCTGCAAGCTACCTCGGTCTCGAAATGCTCAACTCTCACACAAGGCTCTATTGCTGCTGCTCCTGATCAAAACCTGGACCTGTGCAAAAACGCACAGAAGTGCAGTATCAGCACAATCCGACCCCATGTGCTGGTAAGTGCCTGGCCTATCCCGGCGAAGTAGTGACAAGCCTAAGACCAGACACCCACATAAACCTGTGCAGTT